>VMOF01000320.1:56989727-57306284 GCA_011764245.1 Trialeurodes vaporariorum | reverse complement strand
AATATGGGGAGGGTAGTTAACTGTTCGTACTCGGGGGAGTTGGAATTGCATATACGACGAATTGAAGGCGCCCGAACGAAACAGGAGAAAAATGAGTATACTCGGGCTTGGTCTATAAGAGGTTAATAGCGAGTTCCATCTCCATAACAAACCTACTCCTGATCATGTCTCACGTCATACCCCACGTGTTTTCTTTTTTTGTCGGCCATCATTGATTCTGCGTTTTTCTTTTATTTTCGCGCCACTGAAGATGACGCGGGAAGCGAGTCGAGCGTACCTATTAAGGTGATTCTATGGCAAACTCCCGGAAATTTTAATCCGATAGATGGCGTTACTTGTCGCTGGCTCCGAAAATAGCCGTTTTTTGACGGGTTTCTGCTGTTTTCTCTGAATAGACAAGTATTAGACAAAAAAATCGGAATGTCAGCACCTGCTTAATTTTTTGCTTGATTTTTTGAGCCATAAATGGGCCTAATTGGTTCTAAAATAAAGGCGAATCTATACCAACTCCAAATTACACATGATTCTTTCTTTGCATAGTTTCGCCTTTATTATCGAACCAATTTGGCCCGTGTATGGCTCAAAAAATCAAGCAAAAAATTAAGCAGGTGCTGACATTCCAATTTTTCGTCTCTTATTCGTATGTTCAGAGAAAACATCCAAAAACCGTCAAAAAACGGCTATTTTCGGAGCCAGCGACAAGTAACGCCATCTATCGGATTAAAATTTTCGGGAGTTTGCCATAGAATCACCTTAATATAAGTAAGTACCTTGACCCGGACAATAATATGTACAACGCCTGTGTGTATCTATACCTCACCATGAGGCATACTAATAATCAAAATCGGTTCGCTCTCCGAGCGATTTAAAATTCAAGGAGAGTCGGAATCATATATATATATATATATATATATATATATATATATAATATATATATATATATATATATATATATATATATATATATATATATATATATAGCAGCAGAGAAGCATTGGTTGAGGAGGGAGGAGCTAGGAGCTAGGAAGACACACCGGAATGAAGAAAAATAGCGCGGCGAGACAAGATGAGTGAAAAGACACGAAGATAGCGACGTAAACGTTTTTATGTCCGCTCTCTATCGATACTCTCCCCCCGCGAACTAGGGTTGAAGGAAGGTGGTCAGAGGGGGTGTCGGTGGGGAGGGGTGGCCAGGGTGGCTGAGAGGGAGGTCGCCCTGCCATGAACTCTCGACTCGGAGGTGGAAGATTTACGTTCACGGCGGAAGAGTCGCGCGAGTAACGAGAAGACTACGTCACGTCAAGTAATAAACATCTAGATCGCGGGATCGGGAAAGCGACGAGGAGAGAGGACGGACGAAGGAACGGTGGAAAAGTGGAACGGTGGAACGGACTTCGCACGATCAGGTCCGGCATCTGAAGAGGGACAGCTTGAGGATGTCGATGGCGAACTATATGGGGAGGAGTTTCGTCGTAAAATTGTGTAAAATTGTTCAGTGATACGATTCAATAGAAGTATTTAATTTGACGTCGACCCCCCCCCCCATTGTTCCTGCGTTTCGATCGCATTTTACGCGGTCGCACGTTCGAAGGATTCTACTTATTGGGTATCCCAAAATTAAAGGTTGTTTCAGAAGTGTAGGAGCACCTAGACCGATAACCTGTGGAAATTTTTCAACGTATTATTGCTCGTATGTTACAAATTAAAAATTTATGAAAGTGAATTTGAGCGATGGCTTTTCATTGAGCCTTGAGGAACGCTTTAAAACCAAACGTTTAAAGTCGGAGGCAACTTTTGTTTTGATTTGAAGGAATCAAAATTGAAAATTCGTCAAAGATTATGGTCTAGGTGCGTCTACACTTCTGACAAGCTCTACTGGTGCGGTAACATCTAGTCTAAACAAGTTCGCGTTTGGATCTTGATGATGTTTAAAATGTATAGGCTCGTTTGCTTTTCATTGAGCTCAAACAGAGCACATTTGGTGGAAAATTGACAAAGTTATGATAGTTTAAAAAAAAAAAAAACCCCTCTCCATAGGTCTTTAAAGAATCTTGCTTTAGTAGCGAAGTAGAGGCATGATGGCGGTCTTGGCCCGAAATTTACACGTGTCCTATGGGAAAACGAATTTTATATGCGTTTAAATGGGCGCACGCCGTACAGTCCTCATCAATTGAGTAACTCACTTTTATGTGTCACTATTGTGTGACATATGAGTACTCCAAAACCTCGGAAAATTTGCCACATAAACTTGAAAATCAATCGAATGTCGCAAGTCAATGATTTTTCAATTAAAAATGTCTCTGATCAATTTTTAACCGGCTTATTATCTAGATTTGGCAAAATAATGCTCACGTTTTCCGCATCTTTTTCGTAAACGTAGACTATCAAATTATTTTCACCGTTAAAAATGCGACTAAGGAACAAAGATCGGACTCGATGAAGCCTTCTTTTTAGTGTTCCGAAAAATCTATGCGGCGATCCGCAGTGCGAGTCGTATAGACTTCTGAGTTCTGAGGCAACAGTTTTCTCTCGCTCAATGTTTGGTTACTGACCCATGGAATAAGTATTGTCCATGCTCAGTTTGGCAACTGTGGTTCTCTCCTCTTCTCCTATGTCTCCTATAGTGCTGCCCTCCATACTGTTGATGCGTTCCTAGTTACTACCATACTACTACTGCGCCGTTGTAACGCTCCTGGCGATTCAAGTCATTGTTTTATCAGCTCGTAAATCTGCATGGTCCAACTTCCTTACCACGATTTTACAAACAAGAGCTCTTTCACCTTCCTCCCCATTCCTTCAATGTATACAGGGTGTCCTAGGGCTAGAATAACGAATTTCTGTGGACAATTCTTTAGCTCATTATTCTTGTTTTTTTTCCCCTTGGTAAAATTGTTTCTTGAATTTCCATGATCAAAATTCAGCGGACATTATTTGCAAGCGTGGGTAATTATTATTTTTTCTTGAAGATTTCTTGGAATTCCGGCAACACGTATTATTTTATATTCTAATTTTTTAGTATGATTCCATGGGCCGCCCATGGAATTCCATAAATCTTTCCCTGGAATTTCTTGAAAAAATAATTATTACTTACGGAAATAATGCCCACAGAATTTTGGTCATGGAAATACCAGAGTTTGTTGTTGTTGTTGTTGTTTTGTTGTTGTTGCTGTCGTCGTTGTTGTTGGTGTTGGTGTTGTATTGTTGTTGTTTTTAGATGCTCGCTGTTTAATAAGGGATAGTCAGCGTTTTGATTATGACGCGTGCCACGAAGAAGCTGTGGAGTAGTAAGGAGTGACCTCACAGTCGTCTGCCTCAGTAAAAGCGCTGACTATTCCACTTGAAGCAGTGATTCAAAAAATGTTCAAAAATCCCCCATAACTCAAAAAATTTGGGTTTTTGGGAAAATATTGAAAGGGACAAAAATATCGGCAATTGCCTCTCCTTTAAGATTATCAACTAATTTTTATATCTTTATTGGAAACTTTTTCGAGAAAACTTGAAAAATGTGCCCCCCCCCCCAAATACGCCCCAAGAGGCAGTCAGGGGCTTTTGAAAATATCAAAATTGAAAAATTTGGTGTCAACTCCCTATCTGACTATTTTGTTTCAAATAATTTGGTTCAGTAGTTTTCAAGAAAAATTCCTAGTACGGGTGCTGCTCTAGTGCTCTGGCTCACCCGGTAAAGTTATTATTTATGTGTTTGATTTGGAGAGAGTGTGTGAATGTGTACGTGCAGGCAAAAGTTGTTAGTTCGCGCAAAAATTATTCAGAGTTTACACTGATTTAAATGGGTAGTTTGAAGATCTCTCTGCACAATTTGGCAACTATGATGCGTGTGCAGGAGGGTCGGTAATGGTGCTGGCTGCTGGGGGTTTCCATTAAGAGTGCTACCGTTACCGTGCTAAGCTTTAACTTATCTCTGTCAGTATGGTAACACGGGTAACGTTGCAACATGTTTACGTAGCGAGTGTTTCGTAGTGTAATAGACACTGATATGCGTAGTTCGTGCGAAGTTTCCTCGTGTATACTTACGTATAGCTCTTATCGTATAAAAACTCAAGCAGTAAACACGACACAAGCATCGGTCCTGAGAAGAGCGTTGACCAAACGCTTAAGGCAGTACTCCTGTACCAGCTTACACGTCTCTTTTAATTTAATTTGCACTCTTTAGTTCACAAAATGGATGGTTAAAAAACCCTCATTTATGGCTAGATTAGTCGTCAACGCTCCTTGGTCTGTAACCAATCGTAACATACAGGAAGGGTTAAGAGTCAACACTATCAGAGAAGAAATTTGTAAATATAGTACCAAATATGAAAATAGGTTAGAAAAACACCCCAAAACTTAGCAATAAATCTATTAGATAATAGTATCGAGACCAGGCGTCTTAAAAGATTTAAGCTCCTGGACCTACCCTTTAGATATAACGACTTGTAAATATTGAACTTTCGCAAAACGTGCTTATAACAATCAAGTAGTACCCTTAATGAAGGGTAACTACACTCATGTGATATAAACTTAGTGAAAACATTTTCTCGTAGCATTATAAATAATAGCTGATTGTAAATAGTAATCATAATAAAGGAAAAAAAAAATTTATGGCTACTTTGAAAAAAAAAAAAATACACAATGAGGCAGTTGCAAGGGTCTGAAGTTTGGTGTTTTTATGTTTAGAAAATAGAAGTTTTTGGTGAGCTGAAAAGAAAAGCGTCTTTGGTTTTTCCCCCAAGTGTCCCGGTTTCGGAGGTACAATCGTGTGAAGTTGTGAAAAAATAGTGTGTGCTGTGACGTCACAACGCAACGCGGAATTCCCATTTAAACCAATTTTGTTGTTCGGGCCAGAACCGCATCTCCGGAACTATGAAATCTATTTAGAAACGAAAGGCATCCTTGATTTCAGCTCACCGCGAGTCCTCTCCTTTGCTTTCTGAAAACCACCAAATCAGATGATAACATTTTTGATAAAGAATCCTCATTTATCTATGAATGGTCACTTAAAAGTAGAATGTAAGTGTCTGCGATGTCTATTTTTGATGATGAAAAATGTAAATTTTGAAACTCAACACGCGTTCATTTTTTTCTTTCTTCAAATATATCAATCGAATTTCACAGACTACTTAGAGCTCACGCATTTTGAGTGTCGGCTTGACCTTGACCTATTAAGAAAAGTAGCGGTGCCTCCTTCCGAAATGCTACAAAACGGATTGGTGAAAGGTTGTTCAGCAAAGAGTTACTAGCGTTGCTAACCGCAAGCAACCAATCATCGATGCATTTTGATGCATTTCGGAAAAAGGCTCCACTCTTTGTCAGAATCTGTCAACCCGATACTCAAAATGCGTGAATTCTAATAACTTAAAAATTTCTATCAATTGAATTCAAGAGAAACAAACGATTACGCTACAATACTTTCCGTGATTTACATTAATCGCCCATGTGCAGTAGCGTACACAGGAATTTTTCTTTCTCACTCTTTCCCCATTTGCACACGTGAGTAGGAAAAGGACAGAAACAGGGGCTCGAACGTGACTTCAGCCCCTATCTCTTTCCTTTTCTAGTATATACACTCAAACGGGAAAAGAGCGAGAGAGACTAATTCCTGCGTACGCCATTGCCCATGTGCCACTTTGTGTATATTCAATATGGAATTTTTAAATTCACCCATTATTTCATCGCTTGACCAAAATATTCACACATTTTATTTTCAGCTCAGTGTGTAACTATAATGCACAAAAACACTCGCATCTTCAACATCGTTAAATTATCAAGTTATCAGCTTATTTTCAAAATCATAGTGACGACTCCCAAGTTGAGAAAAGTTCACAAATACGAGTATTTTCGTGCATCACAGCCATGCACTCGAACTGAACTTTAAACATCTGTTGATCAATCGTTGGAATCATCGGTGAACTGAAAAATGCTATCATAAATATACTCAGAAAAATTTGGACCACCTCGGTTGAGTTGCCGAGTATAAAACACGTAGGAGTTTTGAAACGGTAAGTGTCAAAACAAAACTTCCATGCTACACAACCTGCATCGTGCCGTTTCGGTTGTCGATAAATTCGGTCGAGAATAGAATAGAAGTTCGCAGTGTCTTATTCCTAACGTCCATTGGCTGTTTCCGTATTTTCTGGTCTTATGTTCTTTTAAGTTACATCGTAGCTACACAAACTACATTCGCTCTTCTCACTACAACACATACCACACCCTCCAGTCGTTCCTCTCTCTCTCTCTCTCTCTCTCTCTCTCTCTCTCTCTCTCTCTCTCTCTCTCTCTCTCTCTCTCTCTCTCTCTCTCTCTCTCTCTCTCTCTCTTTGAGCCTCTTTCATTGACTTTTCTCAGTATCTCAGTTGCTAGGCTTTATTAATCCTTCCCAAGTCGTAATCATTAGTTACCTACTCTCTCAAGTCTTGACTGGCGAACTCACTCTAAGTTTTCTCTCCAATCTATTACAGTTTTACGGGAGCAAGAATAAAATGAAGAGGAAAAAAAGTTCTCCGAGACCGATCTCCCCATACGTCCATCGGCCGCTCGAGTCGAAATATCAAAAGAAGTCTTGATAAGTGTTTAAAGTCCAGTTTATGTTTACTCGAGTGTTAGGACGTATATTGCGCTCACTTTCCTCCCTCCTGCCTCCTATCTTTCCTCTTTTTTTTTTCTCTCTCTCTCTCTCTCTCTCTCTCTCTCTCTCACTCTCTCTCTGTACCTCTCTCTTTCTTGCCATTTCCTTGGTTTACTCATTTTTTACTTTGTATCGCTACAATAAAAATTTACAGCCTCTCTCAGCTACGTGAGTCGGTACTGCGTTTGGTCTAAGTAGAGTTTGTAAGGCACTGTATGTGTAGGTCAGGTAAGCGCGGGAAATATGATGGGCGTTACTCTGAGCAGAAGACATGAATCAAATTCAAACGGCGAGTTGCACCATTACACAGTCCGCTCGGATTGCTAGGATGATTCTTCCATTTTTCTCCGTTGCAAACGCACAGGTGCTTTTTTTCCATTTTGAAAGGATGTCGTTTATTATTACAAAAATGAAAAGAAAACTAAACTGTACACAAGTTAAAGGGACCTTGTACGCTCAGTGTTATGCAGTGTAGATAGCAAAAAATAAATAGAACCCCTTCTTTTTTTTCTACATGCACTTTGTTGAGTTATTTTTTCAGGTATAACAATAGGGACAAAAGGGTCTTAAATGATTTAAAGGTAATTTATCTCAATAGGTAATTAAGTAAAAATCATGACACGCACTCATTAAAACACTTAAGAATTCGGAAAGTTTTGAATCAACTTTATTTAACCGTGAAATTTGTTTTTTTGGGCTTCAGGCGCACTTTATTATAGCCTATTAATACATATTTACTTCGTCTAAATTTAACTGGATTAATCGATTCTTCGATTCATTTTTCAGTGGTCGATATTTTCGAACCCATTGACTTTTTGATTAATCGGTTGAAAGGAAATCGATTGATTAATCGATTATACTCTGTTCGGGATAAGAAGTCCGATGGGAAGTCAGGTATAAACGCACTACATTGCAACGCAGCGGTTTCTCGGCTGTCGATTCTTCTCCCTAACGTCCGTCCGAATCTATAAGGACTGGCCTTATAGACTCTTTTATTGAAAAAGACAATACCGTGCACTGACCAATTTATATAGTCTTTTGAACGCCCACTCGAAAATTAAACTTTTGCGGCATTCGCGAATTTTGAATAACTGACTTTAAATTTAAATTCTGCTCGACGTGCACAGTAAAATGATACCTTACGGCGGTTCAATAAGTAATTTTTCAAAGATTTCGGCATTCCTGATTGAGTGATTTCAGGAAGCCGAAATCTTTAAAAAATTACATATTGAACCGCCGGTAGGTATCATTTGACTGTGCACGTCGAGCAGAATTTAAATTTAAACTCAATTATTCAAAATTCGCGAATGCCGCAAAAGTTTAATTTTTGAGTGTGCGTTCAAAAGACTTTATAAATTGGTCAGTTCACGGTATTGTCTTTTTCAATAAAAGGGTCTGAAAGGCAAGTCCTCCTGAACGGACGTAGCGGGGAAGAATCGACAGCCGAGAAACCGCTGCGTTGCAATGTAGTGCGTTTTTACCTGACTTCCCATCGGACTTCTTATCCCGAACAGAGTATAAATTATAGGAACCGATTAATCGATTATTTATCGGTAATTGAAACAACCTTATGATGTGGTGCGACCGCAGTTGAATGGCTCGCTGTATAGTTAAACGATCAAATTCTGATCAAATTTCAAACAAAGCTCTTTACTCTGGATGAGGCACACTCTTTATTGGAAATTCGATCGTGTATCTGGTGCTTGACGCTTCTTTAACCTCACTAGGTTTTGGTGTTTTCGATTCCGCGTCATCTTGAGTTCCGAGCACCACAGCGCAGCGTTCTTGCGAGGTTTCTCAATCTGAGTTCGCGAACTCGACTCCGAGTTCACACCCTAGATAAGAGAAACGCGCTCTGTTTATGCGAAAATCTTAACTCGGACCATAGGCTCAATCCAGATAGATCGAGTTAAGGCAGCGGCGGCTCGTGCAAAGTGGCAACAATGGATTTCCTCCATTTAAAACTGTGTAAAATAATCGATTTCTTGGTGAGGCGTAGCGCCTGACCTAGTATCGATCTTTTTGCATACGTTTAAATGGAAAAAGTGCACGGTTGCCAGATTGCACGAGCCGCCACTGAGTTAAGGTGATTCCATTCAGCGAAACTTTTCCAGATTACAATCCGATGGATAGTGCCACTATAGTCGCTTTTCGGAAAAGTCGTGTTTTTGGCATTTTAAACTGAAACCATGGATAAATTAAACGCAAAATCCAATAACGTACATCAGCACCTGCAAAAAAAAAAAAAAAAAAAAAAAAAAAAAAAACTGTGGATATTTTGAGCTCAAAACGAGCAAAATTGGCTCTGAATTAAGCTTAGCATTTCGCCGTAAGTTTAGTGAGTGAGAGTGAGTGCGAGTGATAATACGTCTATCTGCCTCACTCGCGCTCATTGAGGCGTTTTCGTATTTCATCATTTCCGGCTCTATTTTTGAATGTTTCAGCTTGAAACTTTCACGGTATCTTCCTGAAGTATGCTCGCAGGTGCTGACGTTCCTCAAATTTGTGCTCTTATCGAAAATTCGTCAATTTCAGCCAAAAACTGTTGATTTTTTAAGCAGCGCGACGTGGTGTCCACGGTTTGAACTAATCGACCCTGGAATCATCTTAAAAGGTGATTCCTATAAGCGAAACTTTTCCAGATTTCAATCCGATGGATAGCGCCACTATAGTTACTTTTGGGAAAAGTCGTGTTATTGGAATTTTTAATTGAAAGCAAAGAAAACCCGCAAATCCAAGAATGTCGGCTCTTGCTTATTGTTTTTATGGATTTGTTGAGCCCAAAACAAGCGAAAATGGTTGAGAATGGGTCTGTTGCAAACTTTTGCTACAGCGCTATAGAGTGTTCAATCTCATGTAAAATCGCGTGAAAAGTCCATTGGTGGCATCAGAAAGACATGAAATGCAGTATGAAACTCACGAGAGACGTTTGATGAAATCCAAGATGGCGGTAAAATATCGAGCAACCTGTATGCATGCACCACGAACATCCAAGGATAGCCAACCTCACAATATCGATTACACCCAATCACAACGTAAATAAACGCATAACCTCTGAAGCTGTGAGGTTGTCAACGTTGGCAATCCTTGGTTGTTAAAGGTGCATGCATACAGATTGCTCGATATTTTACCGCCATCTTGGATTTCATTAAACGTCTCTTGTGAGTTTATTATCGCATTTCATGACTTTCTGATGTCACCAATGGACTTTTCGGGCGATTTTACATTCGATGAAACACTCTTTATCGTTGTAGCAAAAGTTTGCAACAGCCCTTTAAAGCCGTAGTTTAGGAAATTCATTTTGCCGCTAGCATAGTGGTAGATAATGGTGTGATCTTTCTCCGCCTTGATAGATCGACGTCCAATTACGCTCATTAAGATTCTTTTGGGCTTTATAGGCGTTCTCAAGAACAAGTTCATCAACAATTGATTCTTTTTATGTATGTAAAGCCCCATGGGACCTCTTTGTTTTCAAAGAGATGTGCAAAAACGCATCCATTGATGGTGCCCGTGAAGCTTAAAACTTGTTGACAAATCAGGGGTAATTGACTCTCCTCTTGTCTTATTGTTAGCTCTATGCATATCTAGTATTCAACAGACTTATTGTTACGACAACGGGAAATTTTTATCAGCGCATGAGAGTATTAGGAAGATAGAACATTTGTTTGGATCCAACTTACAATTATAGATCGTGAGGTCACCACTCAAATGGTTCATAGACGGTTTTATTGCTGAATTGGTGATGACGTAATCCGGCGACGAGCGTTCCAAACACAGACAAATTAGCTGTCTCTCTTGCTCTCACGCAACCCTCATGAACTGTTATCTCACTCTAATTTAAAAAAAAAAAAAAAAAAAAAAAAAAAAAAAAAAAAAAAAAAAGAAGTATCATTTATAGAGACATCTGTTGTGAAATTTTGTGGTAGAAATGAATTCCTCGAGGCATTTCAATTCAATGTTGGTAATTTATACGTCATAAAATAAGGCCCTGTTTACGAATTTCGAAACTAAAGAAAGAGATATGGGTATACATGGGGGTTACGGGAGAGTGAAAGAGATAAGTTTTTGAAAGCTACGCGAGTTTTGTCACATACTCGATTGCGACCGATGAGTGCATTGTTGTAATTTTTGGCTAACCGTTGATTACTCACTCAAACCGGTCTATTACGCGCGGCCGCTGCTTTCTAGGGACTCCATAGTTTGCCAAAAGATTGCTTGTTTCGTGGCCACTGTGTGTGATGTCGAGGGTAGGATCGCCGGTGGTGAATGGTGGTGGAGGAGAAAGCAGCGGAAGGGAGGAGCGGCGAATAAAATCGAATTACAGGGGAACCTTAACCTTATATTCGAGTCAGGTTTCCTTCGACGACCGAGATGCGACGAGACGCAGCCTCTATAGACAAGCCAAGACGCAGGGACAGAGGGAGTCAGGGCTAGGGACAGACACTCACGGAGAACGAGGATGTAAAAGAGATCAGACCTTTGTCTCTGTGCCGCATCACATGAGTCGCCGTCACTGCAAGCAGTGGTGATGATCGGTGGCCGGGGGGGGGGGGGTTGTTGGTGGCTACACTTTTTTCGTTGGGCTAGAAAGAAGTGAGAAATAAGAAGAAGAAAAAAAAATGAAATGAGAGAGAGAAAAAATCGGCGCGACCCGCACCTGCGCTACGCGCAGGCGTTATAGGCGCTTCGCGCCGTTTTGACCTATGGGCACATTCTGTTGCGGGGTCCGCACGCGACTTTCTCGCTCCATGGTGCCAATAATTTGCAGTATATATTAATTGATTACTTACAGTTTCTTATTATTGTGGTCTGGCTCTAGGTATTGATAGATATCGCCTGACGAGAATCGACGATTTCATTGTAAGCAACAGTCCCCTGGTAAAAAAAAACCTCAGAGAACCTCAGAAAATCCTGAGGGCACCCTCAGGATTTCTGAGGGCCTCTGAGGTTTTCTGAGGGCACCCACAGAATCTTTGAGGGCACCCACAGAGCACTTGAGGGCGACCACAGAGCGCTTGAGGGCGACCACAGAGCGCTTGTGGGCGACCACAGAGCGCTTGTGGGCGACCACAGAGCACCTTGAGGGCGACCACAGAAAGCTTGAGGGCGACCTCAGAGCGCCTTGAGGGTGACCGCAGAACGCTTGAGGGCGCCCAGAGAGCATCCCGAATCTTTTGAGGGGCCCTTACATTTTTAGAAATTCTGATCTTCGAGGGTGAGCTTCAATCATTTTGAAGACAACCGGAACCAGTGGCGCCATTTTGGGGATGGCAGGGGGGCTATTTCCCCCCTCCCCCCCCAAGGATTTTCAATGTGGCCGAAAAATCAAGTCAAAGATTTTTTTTGAAGATGCACTGCAAAAAAAAAAAAAAAAAAAAAAAAAAGGCCATCCAAATTTTTGGAGGGCCTCCCCCCCCCAAGGAAAATCTGAAATTGCGCCCCTGACCGGAATAACATTTTTACAGGACAGCAAATTCGCACTCAGACTTTCGAATCTTAAATGTTTTAGAGGTTATTTTCAATAGAGTATCGTAACTCGTGCATTTCGGCAACATTGTTTTTATCCCATATCATATGATTCCATGAAAAACAATCGATTGCTTACCATGTATTCAAATGGGGGTAAAACATTTTTGCCACACATGGCACAAAGCCACCACTGGTTAAGTAATTAAAAAAAATTATAAAAAAGAAAAAAAAAGTAAAATAAAAAAAAAAAAAGTCTATGGGTTTTTTTTCAATGTTTTTGGTTGAGCATGTTCTTTAGGGCCCATAGGTCAGAAAAAAACCATAATATAATTTTTTCATCGGCTGGATCCGTTTTGGCACAAAGAGGGTTAAAAGTCCAAGATCAAACAAATTCCTGATTAAACCAATGCATTGAGCGAGAAATTCTCATATTATTAGTTATACATATTATCATTATTATTTTCTTTTTAAATCAATTAAAACCTATAGTTGTTAATAATCTAATAAATAATTTTTGAGGTTAATGTTATTGCACAGAACAAGTAATTCATGTACTAAAGTCGGGGCCCTTACTCATTAGAAGGTTAAGAAAAATTAAATTATCTACAACAAACGAAATTTTTCTAAGTCCCATTATAAAAACCTTAGCTGCAAAAAAAATATCTAAGCCCCCAAAAAAATCTGAGCGTAATTTGAAAATAAGGGCTTCAAGGGGATCCTCAGAAATCTTGAGGAAATGCCCTCAAAAATTTCTGAGGGCGCCCTCAGAGAATCCTGGGGGGATCCGCAATATTATTATATTGAGAAATTCTCGCCCATCCGTCATCGCGGGCAGTGTAGCCTAGTGGTAAAGTGCTGGACCATCAATCGGGAGGTCGTGGGTTCGAACCCCACCACGGGCAAAGTTTCTGTGCGAACTCCAACTTCTCCGGCTTGACGAAAGGTGTAAAGTACATAGCCTTCGTGATAGGAACAAGGATATCTACAGAATAATCGACTAGGCTGTCCTAAATTTAGTTTTTTAGTTACACAGAAATACTTGATGGCCTTCCCTCAGGACCTCAGGACCTCAGAAGTCTGAGGGTAATTGGAACATGAGGTCCTGAGGGCACCCTCAGAAATCTTGAGGGCACCCTCAGAAATCTTGAGGGCGACCTCAAGATTTCTGTGGGTGCCCTCAGAAATTCCTGAGGGTGCCCTCAAAAATTCCTGTGGGTGCCCACAGAAATTCCTGAGGGTGCCCTCAGAAATCCTGTGGGTGCCCTCAGGACCTCTTGTTCCAATTACCCTCAGACATCTCTGAGGTCCTGAGGTTTTTTTTTACCAGGGTCTAGATCGACAGCTATCGAAATTGATCGATTATATGCCAAACATTCAAATGCTGCAATCGGATTCGTCATAATCGATAGTCGTCAGGTTGTTCGATCTAATCGATCATCCGGCGAAAAACTTTTTTTTTTTTTTTTTTTTTTTCTCTCTCTCCCAACTACTCTCTACGGAATCTACAGCGTTTTAATTGACTCCTCAGAAAGGGCTAGACTTTTTTATGTTTAGGTCGTCTTCGATCCAGAGATTACTTAAAGCCTAAGAGATATGGCACTTCCTATCTCCGCCGTGTTGAAGAACCGGGCCGGATTCCGTAAAAAACGCCTGCAGAATGGCCGTGATGCAACGTGCAGTACGCTGGAGACCGTGAACATTGTTGTTATTCATGTTGTTGGAAATGAGGTTAGATTCTCTGCAGCATATAAATGTTTGTCATCTAATGACAGATGGTTTGATTATTCATTAAAGTGTCTTAGATTTTCAGATTCACGTTCAAAATATACTCAGATCTCATTAAACGTCATCGCTTCTGGTCAGATTGTTTTCTTCAGAGTAGTGGTCAGATTGTTTTCTTCAGAGTAGTCAGATATTTTAATCTATCCTTCTTTATTGCTCAGCCCAGTTTGTATTTCGTGAGTATGGATCCATGGTCAAGTTACATTTTGAATTGATTTTGAACAGTGAAGTGCTGCTATTATTTAGGGGCAAATCGTACATTATTTTTGTTCCTGAATTCTATTTTAAATTGTGACAAGACATGACAAGTAATTGACTTGCTGATTAGAGCAACAGATTAAGTATTCCAAAGGCAGAGGCACTTTCACCGGTTAATCATTCTGAACAGATCTGCAGGAAGAATCCAACTTTTCCTTGCAAGCAGAAGGGGGGATCTAACTACAAAGAAAATGTGCAGCAATTGGTTGCCTTCTACGAGCATGACAAAGTTGGTTCTTTTCTGTAGAAAGCCATTAATTTGTAAGGTTGAATTTCCTATTTTTACATTTTTTGACCAAACATTTCACATAATCATTGTCTGTGTGTCAATTTATTGTTTGGTTGAGCTTCTTCGATGGAACATCACTGCTAGTCTCCTTCTTGTTGATGTGTGGTGCAAGTTAATTGAGATAATTTCCAGAAATAACTTTTCGTTTAAATGAACCTGTTTGCAGCATCTAATGACATATTACCTTTCATTTCAGTTTGTCGTGGTTCACTTTCGTGATACTTCAGTCATGATGTGACTTAACAATTTAGTCTCGTGACAGTGACAATTCTGGTTGGTTCTGGCGTTTGAAAGTACTCCCAACTTTTCTCCGAAAGAGGCTTTCAAAGCTTACACATGGATTTGCCATCACGTATTACTTTACTTATTTTCATTTTACAACTATCATTTGAATCATGGTTCGTTTAGGGAAAAAATTCCTCATAACTGATGCGTGCGATTTTATCTCATGAAAGTATAAGCAGAGAATCAGAGAATTTTAATGAAATATTCATGTTTACGTCTAGTTTATGTGATGTTTTCACGAAAGTACAAACGTTTGCAAGGACTTAGCGGGTTCTAAAGTGGGCTAGCCAGAAGTGTTTTCTTTGGTCTTCAAGCGATGGTAAAGTTACAATCCAAGAATCATAAACACTTTAGCCTGATTTTCAAACATATTATGCTAGCGGCTCAATGGCTCTTCAGTTTAACGATTAGGGAGAAATTTACTGGGTATCAGCAGTCCTAGAGTGAAATTTAAGGGTGTGGACAGAAACTGCTCTCATGAAGGGTCAAGTGGGGTTGAGAAAGATAGAGGAAATGGCGCGCATGAAACGAAAAACATACGTACCTACATACTTTCATGAAAACACCACGTAAATTTTGTTGAGTGATATAGTAACTAAAACAGTTGATACTTCGGTTTCAGTAAATTTCAACAATCTCTAGGTGATCCGTCACAGCAGCAGTGGCGGCTCTTGATATTCGGCAACAATGTATTTCCTGCATTTGATATTATGGAGGATAACAATCAATTTGGAGTGTACAGTAGTGCTTCAGTAATTATCAATTTTCTGTACGTAAATTCCTATGAAGGAAAAGTATTGTTGCCAAATTTCACGAGCTGCCACTACAAAGCAGTGCATTTTATTTTGATTTCCCGAAAGGAGCTTACTTTTGAGATGGCATTCATTGACCTCACCCTTGTCTTCACTGTGGCTTTCGAGACTTCTAATTTTTATCTATTTGCTCAAACCTATCCTCTTCCGTGGCATATCTTCTCAGTAATTAAGGCTGGTAAAATAGTTCAGCGAGCCGGGGGACTTCATGGTTAAACTAATTGATAAGCCTAAATACAAGTGATGCTAGGTGGTGAGAGACCGATTGGGGAGGGGGGGGGAGTCCTTCCAAAACTATCATTCAGATGCTCATTCTGTGAAGGTGTCTTCGAAGCAACCTTTACTTATTGAGCAACTGGAAAATGGTTTTCAAATGACAACAGCCCCAAATCGGTCTCACCCAATCGTGTCACTTGTTTATAGTTTTATCGATCAGTTTGAATATATAATCCCGGATCAGCTACCCGACTAATTTGTTTTATCAAACCCAGTTATCATTTACTTCCTATCAGTGGCGTGGCGTGCGATTCGACAACGTTGAAGATCCTCCATTTAAACCCATTAAAAATATCGAACCACTGGGTGTTCGGTGAACACCCTCGAATTCGACCTTTTACAAGGGTTCAAATAGACACAAATACAACGTTGCCAAATGGTACGCTACGACATTGCTTCCTATAGATTTATGTGATCATCATCACTTTTCTGCACCATCTATACTTCAATATTCTCTACAGAATCAACCTCACCTTTAAGCGTAGAGCTCCTTTCAGAGGTTGGATGAAGCCCAACTGATAATCTTTGGAAAATTAAAATTTTCATTCCTTCAAATCAAAACTAATTTTGGCATTTGAGAACTAGCATTGAAAAATTCCAAAGATTACTGGTTGAGCACCACTTCTGAAACTAGCCCTACCTATAGGTGATAAGAGGCCTCTTTTAGACAAACTATCTACAACCAAATCAGTTTCCTTATCCTAAGGGCTTGTTTCGAATTTCTAAAGACAAATATCCTCTAGTCTTTTATTTCAGCTTGTTATATCATCTTTGCAAATCTTCCATGGTTCTTTGCGAAGATGTCTTTAACGGTCCACCTTTTTCCTGTGGCTGCTGGTTTTTGCTTGTGTTTTTCCTGTGACCTGCTGGATTTTGCTAGTCTTCTTTTGATGCGAACAAACTTTTGTTAGGAACTGGCTGTGCATTCTGGATCAAGATTGAAACTTGTAGACAGGTTCTCAATAAGTGTGGTATTTCCTCTTTATTCATTTTCTTTTCTTTATCATAACTTAGATTGCCTCTTAATGGGAAGAATTCCGTCAAGTTTTAGTCATTCCGTGAACGCTTTTAAATTAAACCTTTTGTGAGGGGGATTTCACCCTCAAAATAGGGTAAAAATTGAAATTCCTTAAAAATGGCTCTCAGGGTACTCTTGAAATTTGGTAATAGTATTTGGTAACACAGAAGGACAAAATGCGTTGTAGCCAATTTACACGCTATAACTCTGGCTGTCTAGATTTAACCCATTGCAGTTGTGCCTCGGAAACTAGAATAGGAGTGCTCTCAGAAACGGGTATTTTGCCCAATCACCCCCCACCCCCTCTTCCATAACTACCCTTAATTTGGGACAAATCAATGCTGCCATTCGATGTGTCTATCTTAGGAGCATATTTTCTCCAAGTTTCAAGAAAATCCTCACGGTGGTGGTCTCGGAAACGGGTATTTTTCCCCATTTCCCCCACCCCCCTCTCCCATAACTACCCTTAAATGTTATTTCTTGGTCGAATCAATGCTACCATTCGATGTGTCTATCTTAGGAGCATATTTTCTCCTAGTTTCAAGAAAATCCTCACGGTGGTGGTCTCGGAAACGGGTATTTTTCCCCCATTTCCCCCACCCCCCCTCTCCCATAACTACCCTTAATTGGTTTTTCTTGGTTGAATCAATGCTGCCATTCGATGTGTCTATCTTAGGAGCATATTTTCTCCAAGTTTCAAGAAAATCCTCACGGTGGTGGTCTCGGAAACGGGTATTTTTCCCCATTTCCCCCACCCCCCTCTCCCATAACTACCCTTATTAGGGTTTTCTCGAAAAAAACGAAAAATGCCATTCGATTTGTCTCTCTTAGGAGCATATTTTCACAAAGTTTGAAGGAAATCCTTAGAGCCATTTTTTAGAAATTCCATTTTTTTGCCATTTTTGGCCTATTTTTGGGGTTAAACCCCCCTTAATTTTAACTTTGGACAAAATCCGAAAAAGCTCCTCTTGGAAAGTAGAAAACAATTCTTCTTGCCAAATTTGAATGCAAACAGATGAATAGTTGAGGAAATATCATCCGTGACGGACGGACACACAGACAGACAGACGGACGGACATTTTTTGGGATATGTTTTTTTGGATTCCTGGGGTCATCAAATGCCAAGAAATGGAGCTAACTCAATTTTCAAATTTTTCATGATTACAATACTTTCTCTACCCTATGGGGACCGAGAAAGTAAAAAGACGATGGCTCCTATCACAATAACCCTCGAAACAGTAGGCGGATCCAGGATACATCTCTCTCTCTCTCTCTCTCTCTCTCTCTCTCTCTCTCTCTCTCTCTCTCTCTCTCTCTCTCTCTCTCTCTCTCTCCTCTCCTCTCATTTGAAGGTGTGTGCTAGAAAAGGACAGAGATGAGGCTAATGTCACTCGATAGCCTTCTCTGCCATCCTCTTCCAACACATGCGTTCAAGTGGTAGAAGAGAGAGAAAGACGAAGTCCTGTGTCCGCGTATGCTCCAAACCACCGTGAGAGTTCCCCTCTCCCAAAGTTTCCTGAATCACTCCTTCAAACAGCCAGAAAAAAAAGGGGGGAAATCCTAAATTTTCGAATTTCCAAGGCTCCTCCTCTTCACTTTTGACCCACGGACTGAACCGCTTCTGACCGAAGACGGTCAATCGATTTTTAGATGGTGAATAGATTAACTGGTGTCATACGATCAGGAAGCTTATAACTCAGCCTATGCTTATGGATAACTTATGTATCGGTAGGAAAATAAAATTATTGTGTGAAGGGATGTGTTGACCCTTTCAATGCCTCACCCGAGCTATTCATTTTTCGTGCGTCGATCTCTATATAATTGACAGGAATAGTTACACACTCCAAATAGTTAAAATGTGTTAACTAATGCTTCATGGAGCGCCTTCGATTAGGAGGGTAGGCAAAAGGAGCCTTGTAGAGTAGGAATAGTTAACTATACCCACTAAATTTGAGCATGTTATAGCTGTGATTTTTTCTAATATCCTGAACCGGGTAGTAATTGGGTTAGTGCATCGTTACATGGTTATGTTCAGCGTGGGGCAAATAGGGGTGGTAATCAATTACACGATTACCAAGTAATCGTAATCTTTTCGGATGGTGATTTTATGGCAATCAGCGCTGATTTCTTACAAGCCACCTATCATATTAGTTGCAGAAGAATTAGATCTAATCGGAAATACCCCAGAGTTTACTATTCATCTGTGAAAAATACATTTAATTACATTTCAAAGGTTTGCCGATTACCGATTACCCAGTAATTTTGCAATCGATTACACTCCCTGGGACGTGCCGTGGTTTCCAGAGGGGGGGGGGGGGGGGCAATAATGCAATCTTTCCGCCCTCCGCGAACAAAATTATAAATTTGATGACTTTTTTTTTTTTGCTTGTTGCACACTGATTTTGCCGCCCTCTAAAATTCATAGTGAAATTTGATGACTTTTTTTTTTTTGCTTGTTCACCCTGATTTTGTCGCCCCCCGAGAGTGCCGCCCGGGGCAAGGGTACCCACATTCCCCCCCCCCCCCCCCCCCCCCACGGCACACCCCTCTACACTTCTATTTGCCCAAATCTGGTGGTTATGTTCGGACGTTTTGAGACTGGGACTTCTGAAATCATCATCAGGGAATCGAAAACTACCACCATCCATACTTATCCCGACAGTAATTATAAATGCAGGCAACATATAACAGCAGTTTATGGTAATGGTTTTATTGGCGCCCTCGTAAAATTGAAAAATCGTACTTACCCAGTTATGCCAGTTATATGCCGTACGAACCCCTAACTTTTTTGTTGAGAGAGGGAGAAGCGGAGAGCCTGAAAGTTTATACATACATCGAGTGTCCGTACATGTGCGTTCGGCTTTTTGCGAGAGCCCCCTCCCCCCCCCCCCCCCCCCCCCCCTCCCCCCCCCCCCTCCCCCCCCCCCTCCCCCCCTCCCCCCTCCCCCCTCCCCTCCCCCCCCCCCTCCCCCTCCCCTCCCCCTCCCCCTCCCCCCCCTCCCCCCCCCCCCCCTCCCCCCTCAATCACTCGCGCTTCCACCCACCCTCCATGTAGAGCAATCGTGGGTGTTTGTCGATTACGGCAAAACGCAGCAGATGTGTTTTATTAGAACATATCTGCATATATACTCAAGCATTCAGGTTGCAATCTATACCTGAACGGAAGCCAAATTAAGCTTCGACTATTTTTCTTTCTATTTTATTTTGTTTTATTATTTCGACCGAAATGAATCAGATTATTCATCGAACCCTTACACCAGCACGTGTAAAATAAACCCAATGCACTCTCCTACGATTTTAAACGTTTATGCCACAATCCTCGCTCAATTTTCTCAATTCCGACGCTTTTTCGAACATAAGCACTTCATATGTTTAACACTAGTTATAAGTTTTGTTTCTTTCCCGTATTTTTCGTGGACAAAAAATCGATGTAAAAAAGAGAGAGAGAGAGGAGAGAGGGAGAGAGAGAGAGAGAGAGAGAGAGAGAGAGAGAGAGAGAGAGAGAGAGAGAGAGAGAGAGAGAGAGAGAAGAGAGAAGAGGAGAGAGAGGATAAAATTTAATTCAGTAAATGCAAAATTTCAGTTTCGTTTGTAAAATTTACGTTTTTTATGAGAGGAAAATCTTTCATAATGTTAAGGTGTTAAGGTGTTTGGACTCTGTAAATCTGACGTCTTCCGTCTGAAGCTGAGCTTTTTGTCACTGCCACGTTTTGAGATTTAAAGCAGAAAGTTTGGCCTAATTCATAGACTTTGTTATCCTGCGCATCAAAACGTTGACGAATGTTAGGGTAAAATTGATGCCAAACTCCTCCAGAAAATAATTTTAAAATCTAATGACGTTTAAGAATGAATTCGACTAAATTTAATTAGCAAGTCAAACGTGCTCTGCGGCTGTATCGTAATCAAGACGACGTAAACTTAATTTTCAGCAAAATAATGAAACAACGTTAAAATCAAACCAACAGTCGTTAAAAACGCCGACTTTGCAGTCAGATCGAGAATTAACTTGGGTACCACAAAAAAAAACATCAACGGGGAGTTTGAAATTGAACTTTCAAAAGAAAGTTCAATAAGTTATGAGGAGGATAAAGTTCTCACTGATGCTTGCCTCGCAGTTTTATGTGGATCGAGCTTTATTTTGGTGATACAAGTTTTCAGCTTTGGATGGAGTTCTAACGGCAGTGAAGTAAAATACAGATCAAATACATTTTTCGAAAAGCCCATAAAATATTCCGTGTGCTCTTTTCTAAGGATTACTGAGAAATCTTTTCTGGAGATTACTATGCCGTCAACTTATTAAGGATTTATATCAGTCAGCGCTGCTCCTAAGTTTCCAGCGCAGCAAGCCTTGTTGGAAAGTACGCAATTTTTTTTCCAAATCTGAACAGGAAAGGCATGACTTTCGGAGGTTTTTCGGCTTATTTTTTTTTTTTTAGAATATTTTCGATTTACGTGTGTGTATAGATAACAAGAGGAACAGAGATTTTTTTTTTTTTTTTAAAACTGCGATACTCTCGCTGAAGTCCTCCACTTGGAATCTTCCGTGTATAAGTAAGTATAGAAAAAACTTTCATTTCAAGGATTTTGAAGAAAAAATTAAAAGTGTTGGCCCAAGCCTGGAAGGGGTAAATCCATGGCTTAATGTAAAAAGTGCATTTTTAGGGGTTTGATACAACTATCCTATGAGAATTACTTGGTTCTTAATTAATGGCAAAACTTTTGCCTGTCTTGCTTTATTCTTATAATCGCGCTCATTCATAAATGTAGACCGTTTTAGAGCGCCGTACTACAACTTTACTACTGTCGTTAGGTACTTTAAACTAGTCTGTTAAGAGTGAGCGGTTATAGCGTCCATGCAAAACGGATTTTTTTTTGTTTAGCTTTTAAGGCCCTGAACTTGGCGACTTCTGATTGAATCTATTTATGTATGTAACTTCCGAAAATGAACAGGTGCGAATTGGCTCCTAAATTCAGACCGGAACGCACACTTTGAACCGACAGCGATGGAGGGTGCAAAGGACAGTCGCCACCATCCCCCCCCCACCGAGGAATGGAAAGAGGTCCTGCCCCTCTTCATCAAACTTATGATTAATCTTTCTTATTTCTTTCCTTGTTTTATTCTTCTAACGTCCCGGTCGAAGAGCAAATAAAAAAAGAAATATTATTTTTTCTCAAATTCTTAAACGGATTTTTTCACCTACCTATAGGAACTTTTTAAGAGGTGGACCTCCTCAAGTTTTGCAATGTTTAAAAATAAGCAACAACCCCGGGGGTGGGGGGGGGGGGGGTAAAGCAAATAAAATAGTGACGTAAATATCAGAGACACCAGACAACAGGAAGAATGGCCGTGTAGAAAATCGCTCCCCCTACTTTTTTGGGTGAAAATTACCAAAACTACTACACCAGTCGCTGATTGGTCAATTCAACTCAACCTCTGGTTGAACCCGAATCTGATTGGCTGACTGATTCAAATCATACCAGCTCCTTTAATAAGCACTCCGGTTTAACCGCATCGAATATGAATGTGAAGCTCCCGTCGCGTCGTCGAGTTGCAAACTTGAATTGAATAAGGTTAATATGGTAGTATGAGGGGGGCCAGGGTTTGGAAGGGAAAACCGTGGGGGGGGGGGGGGGGGGAGCGGGCCACGTAACTTATTAGCGCTCTCCTTCAACAAACTCTGCCGCTCTGCCCTGCCTCGATACGATGCAGCCTAAATAGTCGGCCGCAGGGTCGCCAGATTTGGCAAATAAAACAGAGCCGACGGAGGATAAAATCGTACTTGAACGAGTACCACAGAAAAATACAATCAGAAGGGAAATTCCCATAAGAGCCAATGGAAACAAGATTTGGAATTTACCAGCACAAACTGGCAACTGTGCCTACTCACTTCTCAAGATGGCGGACATGCTTTTTCAGGCTATACAACCAATCACAACTCGGCCAGTTGCCGAAGATCTGCCGAAGATTGCCGAAGATACTCACTTTCGAACATGGCGGCCCGAAGTAAAGAATGTTTCAAAATGAATTAGAGTTTCCGTTCTGATTAGAGTATTCTGTGCGAGTACCAGTTTGCTCAATACCGATCACCGAAAAGATACGTTCATTTTACTCGTTCTTTTCCACAACGGGGAGGGGGAAAAAATAAATAAAAAAAAAAAAAATAAGAAAAATAGAAAAAAATACCTCCTAGATTTCAGCAATAACTTAACGATTAATTAAACCAGTTTTAAGAAAATAAGTTTTTAATTTTTCAAACCTTTCCCGCCAAGGTGTGGCCATAAGCAAGACATGCAACACATATATTAGATATGAAAACGAAAACAATAAGCGTACCGTATATAAAATATACGGCACGCTTAAAAAAAAAAAAAAAAAAAAAAAAAAAAAAAAAAAAAAAAAAAAAAACCCATACATAAAAAAAAAAAAAAAAACGAAAAATCAAGAACCGGGCGGAAAACTTTAACTTTTGGATTTTTTAGTTGGTTTTACAGACAGTGCAATAAGCGATAAGATGAGTCCGGATCAGGTCTATATCGATATAAATAAATGTGGGTTTGGGCTCCTGAGCTTCGATAATCTACCTTTTAAAACTGCTACAAACGATGTGAATGGTCAAATAAATAAAAATTACCCTTTCGGCCACTGTATGAACGTATGTATGGGAACGACTTTTAACAGTTCTTATACGACTTTAACCCTTTGTGTTCTGAAGGTACACATTTATACCACCAAATTAACATGGTTTTAATTGTATTTTTAAAAAAATCTCTGTTTACACTAAACTAGAAAAGTTTATTCTTTTTATTATGAGATTGATAAAGAATTTGTGAGAAGGGTTTGTAATAGTGCCGGTGTTAAGGATTTAAAGAAAAAACTGGCTTGCACTTAAAAAATATGGTATAGGTTCGCTCGCTTCACTTGAATTGAATGTTTGTTGAATTAGTTTGATTAAATATTCATAATGATACGCACTGAGGGGTTATTAAAGCTCTGCATTTTCGTCTGAGATTAAAGAAAAAGTTATCAAAAATCATCGTTTTGACTTATTAAGCTTAATTTAAAACGTTCCAGTGACATTCCTAAGTTTAAATTACTAGGTTAAAGTGTTCATAGTGATTAAATGTTTCTCTTGAAAGTTCATGAATGATAAATTGAAGAGTTTACTTTTTGATTCTTGGGCACGTTTTGACGATCTCACAATCAGACCATAGTGCACTGTTTCCATAGTTTGTCAGCACCGAAAAACTGTCGATGTATGAGTCAGTTTTCTTCAACGATAGTCAGTCATTTTCATGGTTACAAGGGCTACAGGCTCATCAATCCATTTATTTGATTATCTGTAATTTAACGTTTGTTGGGATGATGAGTCGTTCACTCTGAAGTCAGTACCTCAGCTGCAGGGAAACAAAAAGAAATCGTTGACTTCATTTTTTTGTTGAATAAAAAAAAAGCCTGCAGATTTGTCCGTCTCATCCGACAACACTGACCTTGCCACTAATGGATCCAGTTTTACAGGATCAACAATTAACTGGACCCCCCCCCCCCCCCCCCCCCCCCCCATTCGTCCTTCGTTACCATCCGTTGTCCAGAGAGAGAACCACCTTCTCTCTCCACCCTACCCTTACCCGAAGAGGCCAAGCCGATTTGGTCCTGATTACAAACCTTTTAAATTTGTATCATGCTCCAACCAACGTTGTCAGCGTCCTAGGGACGGAAGTTAATTGCGACGTTGCAAATCACTTTAAAAATTCCATTTAAATGGGGTTGTTACACACTTTTGCTACAGGCAATTTATAAGGGTTTATTCCACTTGAGATCTACTAAAGTCTTTCGCTGGGTGATTTTTTTTACCGGAGGTTTTATCAGCGCTACCAAAGCCCTTTTTTTTTGTTTTTTCTGTGCGTATCCACTTCTTGGCATCGTTCAATTTTATCGCTTGCGACGTTTCACTAATTTTGCAGTTTGACGATATAAAATATAAAAGCAAAAATTCTCACATTTTTATGGAGTGCAGCAAATAAAAATATCATTGTTTGTCTCATGTAAAGGATTGGGGATGATTGGTTCATGGGAATGGTGCACACTTTTGCCTTTTGTCAAACTCCTTGCTTATTGGTATTGAAGTAAAGTTAATTTTTCAATATTTATATTACTCTTGAAGCACAATGCTTATTTTAACGTTTCGAGTATGCCTAAATCTTGAACTTGTTTCAACATTCTCTCGAATAAATCCGACCCAGTAACCCACGCCCACCTCGCCTATTATGAGCTATAAGATCACCCGAAGAAACCACCCCCCTTCGAAGTGCAGGAAAAGTTGATGTAGAGGGGGGGGGGGTAAATTTTCAACCATATATCTACTCTCTTGCCTGTATGTGTGGAAAATTTTTAAGAAAATCTTCCAGTTTCGGTAGAAAGCCTCGACATACATATACCCTCATCGAGGAATACACAATATATGGAAGCTTAAAGTGATTTGTTGAGACTTTATCTTTTTATTTTTGAAAAACTGGTCCAGGATAAAAATTTACTCTCCTCCCCCTTCCCCCTGGGGGGGGGGCACACAAAGGTTAATTGAAAGGGGAGAGGCAATCAGTTTGAGCCAATCACTATGATCTGAAATCTTCGATTAGTGGCCAAAAATTAGAAAGTATTTTTCTCATCAATTTATTATTTATAAACTTTCAAGCCCAATTTAAATAAATGAAAGCACTTAAAAAAATTAATTTCAACCAAATAATTTTACTGAAAAAGTGTTAATTGACACAGTATACTCATCCTATACGGTAGCGAAACTCTACAGGAGCGCTTTGGCGAATGTCGTTTTTCAATGTAATCAAATGGGAAACTGAGCTGCTATCCTCCGACTACTTGGGGGCGCCACCGTCGCGCCTATTGCAAATCAAATGGAAGATGTTAAGGTAAACACCCCAGTAGCCGGCACCCCTAAAATTTGCACCAGTACCCGGCACCCATTTTTTACAATGTGAAAAGTATTAGTTTGGTGGCACTACTGGTATTTTACGCAGTTTTTTCTGACACCTCAAGTGTGAAATATTCGAAAAAAATATGCAAAACACCGAAATTGCCACAGAACTAATATTTTTCATATTGTGAAAAATAGGTGCCGGGTACTGGTGCAAATTTCAGGGGTGCCGGCTACTGGGGTGTTTACCTTAGTTCTATCCTCCGACCACCAGGGGGCATTTGCCGTTTTTCTAATATTGAGTTTCGCTACTGTGTAAGATAAGTATACTGTGTTAATTGAAGCTTAAAGGTCGAAAATTATGATTTTTAAAGACTTTTTTTCTCTGATTTTTGGCCGATTTTTTTTCGATCTCAGTCCCTAGTGCATTGGGTCCCTCCCCCTTTGATTAATGAGAGTCCTGAGTTTCAATCAAAAGTTAAGAAAAAATTGATCATTTTACAGCATTTCGTGAAAAGTGTTGATTCATTGGCAACCTTGACTGCTCGATCTGATCGAAGCCTCGAATACTTTTCATGTATATCTCAATGAGTTTCTCGCCCGATTGCTCGCTTGCATTTTTGCTTCTTCAAACATATTCACCCAAAATCCCGATTCATTTGTATTGCTCCTGCTCCCGAAGCTTCCCATTCTTATACACAGGCCCCACTCGCGTTTTTCCTTCTCTCCCAGAATTCCCTCTCTCATTCCTCTTCCCCTTTACCACTCTTCTTCACAACCCCCTTCCCTTCTCCCCCCTACCCCTCCCCTTCTCCCTTTCTACTTCTCTCTCCCTTCCTATCTCTCTTTCTCTCTAAAGCCAAGTGCTACGCTATACATTGCACTTTGCACTCACCATCATTACAAGCGGTGTCGCCAAATTTTGCCGTAAATCCTAAAACTGGGTCTCCTGCAAACTTTTGCTACAGCGTTATAGAAAATACGAAATAAACAGGGTTATAAATTGGGTTACAATGGGTCTGTTGCGTACTTTTGCTACATCAATATAACTTATTGTTTCTAACGTAAAATTCGGCGAAAATAACGATGCGCACATTAAAAATTTTCAAAATCCACTCATTAACTCAGAAAATACCATCCATTTCAAACAACCCGCGCTACACTAGACACTACATCACCGACTTATAACTACATAGATGGAACCATCTCGTTTACGTAAACATGAACAGAACTTAAAAGTATTGTAATGATTCGTTTAGATGCTTACATTTCTTATATTATTTTGTAATCTTTGTTAAAAAGAAAAGACCAGACAGCAAATGCAGCTTATATTTCACGTATTAAAAAATAAATTCCATCATTTTGTAGTTACGATGTTGTTTACTTATGGACGTTTGTTCCGTCTATGCAGTAGTAACCCGGTGCAAATAGTGTCTAGTGCAAGATCCATGTATACAGGTCAGTCACTCCGGTGTACGAAAACGCGTCCGTTCTGCGCAGCCAGACGGGGTGAGGAAGGGGATGACGTATCATTCGCAGCTCCCGTAGCGCGGCAATTCAGCGGAATAGGGATTTACATGCTAATCAATGGGGGAAAGACCCTTGCTAAATTTAAATTTTTGAGAATATTTGATCATTAAATTTACTTTTCTTTGGATGTATCTCAACAAGAATGATTGTAGGCTTGGAAAAAGCCTTTGAAAGTGCTCTTATTTTTTTTTTTCTATTTTTCAACGATTTTTGATAATCGAGTTCGAGCGCCGTTTTATTATGCACTCGACATGAGTCACGAAACGTAAACAAACAAAGAAACGAGAGTCAAGAAGATGATTCGAAGTTCTTTTACTTTTTGGTTTAGGATATTTACAGCTCTCGTTTACACAGCAAACTGTGCAGAATTCAGTCGTGAATTTAATTTCTAGTGAAAAGAGTTAGATAAATTTTGATCCAAGGAAATGGTGTGTTAAAATTCGTGGATGGTGTTTCATGAAGATGGTGATGGTGATCTCTCAGTTTAAAAGTGTACCAAAGTGATTAAATTCAACTTTGAAGCCTGATTTACATAAGTGGTAGTCTTGATGCCAAGATCATCATTTGCAGAAATCAGTCTGCAATCAATTCAACGGTGGAACGGATAACAGCGGCAACTTTTCTGGGATTGCCGCTCTTTTACTGGAGGGATACACCTTGTAAAATTTGATGTTCCTCTCTTTACTTCTCTGTACTACTCCTTATTGTGTAGGAATCATAGTGAGTACTATACAATAGATTAATTTTGTTGTAAACTTGCACAACACAGGACGGAACAGGTCACTTGTGGTTGCTCTCAATTGGTAAATAATAACCACGATCAGTAGACAGACTATTAAAAGTAGTCGGCGTGTTCATTCTGTTTCAATGAAACGCTGAAACCTAGACGGCTAACCACAGTAAAAAATGTGGCGTGCCATCGCGTTTCTGATGAGAAAATTAGCTTGAGTAATGAGTATGCTGCATAATACGCAGTGTTTTTGTTTGAAACTAGCTTACTTTTCGCAACTACTTTACTACCCGTTGGAGCAGTGGCCCTTTCCTAGCTTTATTTGAGAAGTTAGCCTGGGTTTTTTTATAGCTTTAAGTATCCATCTGTGCATTAAAACCAATGAGAGTGAGTGCACGGCGCTAGCAGTGAACTTTCTGTATGCTTGGAGAAAAACCTAATCATCACATCAAGTCAATGGTCAAGCCCTGGAAACCCAATTTCTGAGCAATAAGTAAATCACTACTCTGGAACTGCTAAGGTTTTGCCTTGAAAATTTGAATATTCAGCAGTGGTTCTGCAAACTGATTTATCAAGTTGATGATTGGATTTAGGTATTTTCAACTTTTAATTAGAATTCAGTATGAATGTGCAGGATTCTGATCGCACCCCTCCCATCGCTGCAAAAGTGAGTCAATCACCAGCCAGCGGCTATCATCTCTTTTAGCTGGTGCATGCATGATCTAAATGGAATAGAAAAGGTTCCCCGAAAGGTTAGCTCTGTTAAATGGATAAAGATACGATAGTGTGCAACTACCCTACAACCACTTCAAATTGATAAATTTATAGTCAGATTTGTGTCGTAAGCTTATAGAACCAAGCTACTTTGAATAGACTGCTGCAAGAAGATGAAGGACAGAGGTTTACAGAGAAGAAAGACAAATTTCACCATAAGGTGCATACCTCCAGTAAAAGGTTGGTAATCCAACAAAAATTTGCCGCTGTTCTGCATTCCACCGATGAATTTACTTCAGACTGAGTTCCGCAAATGATAATCTTGGCATAAAGACTACCACTTACTGTAAATCAGACTTCAAAGTTAAACTTCAATCACTTGGTAAGTACTCGTAAACTTAGAGGGAAAAATTGTTTTTTTTCCACTGCTTAACTTTGCGCACTAAAGATGGAGGGATCAATTCCGCTATGATCGTAAACAGTATCTTCCGAGTTCCAGTATCATTCAAGGATTAAGCGTTTGAAAAAGTTGAAAGTACCTACACAGAAAAATGGCTTGAAAACTAACTCAAGTCGTTCTACTGGACGCAGCTAGAATTGGTGGAATATCACAGCACAATAGCTTCAGAATCTAGACAGCATTCGGGTAAGACTCTGATACAATGCGATGAGACACAAAAGTCCTTCCTCATACTTATATCAAAAACTGACTTTAGAATTAAGCTGAGAAATGAAGGAAGGGCCATTTCTAAAAAAAAAAAAAAGAAACTCTTAGAAAGATGAAGTCACACACTGTTTGATATGCCAGCACCAGCTGGAGTGACAAAACTCACTTGAAGTTACAATCCATTGAAACTAGAAAAAATGAGAATATACACCGGTGTTCCACTTCGTTTTACCTCCTAATATTCGCTTTTTATGAGCTAGAAACATCTGCAAAATTTCGTTCGCCCTTCTAAAGTTCTAACCTAAAACACAGAACCTCCAGGCCCATTCTAGAGATGCTATAGTTCGTTGGGTTAGCACGATTTTCAAAATTGTTTAAAAAATAGAAAGAAAAAAACTGCAGCACTTTTGAAGGCTTTTTCCACGCTTACGATCATTCTTGATGAGATACATCCAAAGAAAAGTAAATTTAATGATCAAATATTCTCAAAAATTTAAATTTAGCAAGGGTTTTTCCCCCGTTGATTAGCATGTAAATCCCTATTCCGCTGAATTGCCGCGCTACGGGAGCTGCGAATGATACGTCATCCCCTTCCTCACCCCGTCTTCAACATCGATGGACGGGAGCGGGGTATGCGCAGTGACTGACCTGTGTACATGGATCTTGGTCTAGTGTAGCGCGGGCTGTTTGAAATTGAAGTGATTCTTGAGTTAATGAGTGGATTTTGAACGTTTTTAATGTGCGCATCGTTATTTTCGCCGAATTTTACGTAAGAATCAAGGTTCTATATTGTTGTAGCAAAAGTATGCAACAGACCCATTGGGTTACAATTCAAATCAAATTCAGTCGTTGCAATGAAAAACTTACTCCTTGAAGGAGGAAATTTTTGGAATAGATTGGTTCCAAAATTTTGCTACAGCGTCATGAAGGATCGATTTCTATGCAACACAGCTTAAACATCACATTGAAAGCATCAAAAATTCTCAAAATCTAATCATAAACCCGAAATAGACGTTGTAAGATAAATCCAAGATGACAGTCGAATGAGCGGGTCACAGTGGGGGAGTGCCCCATCTAATTTCAAATTCCTCTATGATAATTCACATCTCTCATCAGCATAGACAGTTTTGATTAGATAAGACTCCCCGTACAAAGGGTGCTATTACCGTCATTACATATGTTTCATCGCTTAGAAGTTTATGATATGACACCACGATTGTGCTGTCATCTGTGTTACAAAAAGTAGGATGAGTTTGGTGTGCTCTTACTTTTGTCACAGCGAGCGTTATGGACTATGATGGGTCTATTCCAAAGTAAATTCGCTTTGTTGCAAAATGGCATTGAAAGCATCAAAAAGTCTCAACATCCACTCATGAAATCGCAAAAGGCGTTTTCAGATAAACCCAAGATGGATGTAAAATGAGAGGGTCACAATGGGCGAGGAGTACCATCTACAATTGCTGCTCTCTCTATGATGAATCTCTTTTCTCAGAATAGAAAGTTACGATTAGATGGGACCCCCCCCCCCTCTCGCATTTTGACCCTCTCATCTTAGGATTTTGTTTAAATGACCATTTTTAATATTTTTCAGGAGTCAATGGGGCTATTGCACACTTTTGCTATTAGCGATTTAATAGTCGATTACGGCGTAAAAACCTCAAAAATAACGATGGCGGCACTAAAAACTTCCAAAATCCACTCCTAAACTCAATAAACGCAGTTATTTGCGGGAGCGTAATGGTGGCCGAAGGCACTAACAATGGAGATTCCCATCTAACAATTCTGAAACTCCATCAAGAAGTGACCAATAAGAGACTACTTTCATTCGACACCGGTGTCACTTGGTGTTGCGGTACCATTCATCGGATGTGGATCATCACTCTGATGACTAATTACTCTGTGAATCATCCTTGTCAGCATAGAAAGAGTGACGAAATTAAGATAGGAATCTCCCATTGTTAGTGCCTTCGGCCACCATTACGCTCGCGCAAATAACTGCGTTTATTAAGTTTAGGAGTGTATTTTGGAAGTTTTTAGTGCCGCCATCGTTATTTTTTGAGGTTTTTACGCCATAATCGACTATTAAATCGCTTATAGCAAAAGTGTGCAATAGCCCCATTATGGAACTTTCTGATGCTCCCAGCATTATTTTCAAGTTTTTTTGTTTTTGTTTTAGTTTTTGTTTTGTTTTGTTTTTTGTTTTGTTTTTTGTTTTTTTTTTTTACATGAGAATAAAGCCTCTCTATAGCTGCAGCAAAAGTTTGCAACAGACGCATTGCAGTGAGTTTGGTGGCAAAAATTGGAATTTATTCCACAATTTGGCAACTCTGATTGCGAATCTTATATAGTTATATGGTCTTTGATATATTTCCTCGCTCTTTTTCTGGGTTTATCTGCAAGAAGTGTGCAACTGCTCTCGCGCTTAAGATTTCATTTCGGATGAGTCGGAAACTTATGGGGCCTTATACGTGCATTATGTCCGTGTTGCAAACATCCCGCTGTTTAAAAGAAATGTGTAGAAAGGAGGTCTAGACTCGACTATATTTACTGAAGAAAATGTTTGGTTTGGAGATGAAGAGAAAAACTGAATTTGCGGAGAAATGCTCCCTCAAAATTTCTGATTCTATGACCTACTTATAATAATGTGGGATGATGTGAAGTAGACGTGGCCCATTTCTATCATTCGTATCCGCACAAAACAGTTTTTTTTTTTTTTTTTTTTTAACCTCAAACTTCTTTCCGTGAAAATAAAATATCAGAGTTAAAATCATGATGATGGGGCTGTCGCACACTATGAAACAAGTTGTTAAAAGGTCGATTCAGGTGTAAAACCTCCAAAAATAATGATGGCTGCGGGAAAAGTTCACAAAATCTAGTCCTATTAAACTCACCAAATACTTTAATTTTTTTTTTATTATTATTATTATTATTATTATTATTATTATTATTATTATTATTATTTATAGACACTTAGTCTAAACAAGCATATTGAAACTAAATCTATAGATTTATCATACAACTTATTTTCTCTTACAATATAATCTCTTACTAGCCAAACAAATAACTTAGTTTTTAAATGGTTACATTAACCGTTTATCCCACAAGGAAGCGACCTGATACCAGCTCAAACACTTTTCGGCGCTTGAGGCGTCTAGTCGCAGCTTCATTGTCAAGCAAAACGTTAGTTAGGGGATTGGTGTGAGTTCCCAGTGACTGCTCGTGCTTTTCAGCAACTCTCATGATAGTTTGCTTGACTGTGTCTATTTTAAGATCTCTATGCAAGTCTGCGTTTCTGGTGTATCGAGGAGCATCAGTTATGATCCTCAAGATCTTGTTTTGGAATATTTGAATTGGTCGCAGGTTGCTCTCCGTGGCGCAGCCCCAAAGTTGGCACCCATATGACCAAACTGGTTTTAAGATAGTTGTATATAATAAAAGTTTGTTGCTGATTGAAAGTTTAGATTTCTTACCTAGTAGCCAGTACATTTTTCTTAGTTTTAAATCGAGCTGTTTTCTTTTCTTTTTGACATGGACTTTCCATTTTAATTTGGCATCAAGGTTTAAACTTAGGTTTTTCGCATTGTTAGTGAAGGGGATTGGCTGACCGTCCAAAAAAAATTCTTCTAAATGCGTGACTGTTATGGCAGTGTAAAAATGAGAGATTCGCATCTTGTTATCTTTCTTTCTTCGCTGGGAAGGAAGAAACTATACAGAGCAACTATAAGCCACTAGAGGAGTGATTAACAGCCGATAAATGGTACTGTGACACTGGTGACACCAATGCAAAAGAAAAGTCGTCTCTAATTGGCCATTTCTTGATGGAGTAACAGTTTTACATTGGAAATTCGCGCAGGATTAGAGCCCGTAGCCGCCATCATGGTCGTGAGTTTAAATGCATTTTATGAGTTTGGGAGCGGATTTTGTAAGTTTTAGTCAAAGAGTAAACAAGAGTCGCAATTGAATGGAAGGCCTGCGTGGTCAACGCAGATAACGCAGATCGGAAACGCGGGCTGGCCTCTGATTGGCTGAACGCGTGGAGCAAAAATGACTCGGGGTACAGGGAAAATAACACGGGATTTTCGTTCCGGGGCGTTTATCTCGAAACCTAAGCGAAATAGCATTTAAACAATTTATACGAGTCGATTTAGCAGATTTTTCCGAACAAATTGATAGGTCATATAAGTGCCACTTTATTTCAAATTCGAAAAGACTGTTTCAGTTGAAAAGTACTCACAATAGTGAGTGACTCAAACACTGCTCAAACACACGCCAAGCATGTAATCACACGTAAACGTACGTGTACGTGAACGTACTTTTCTTTTGTAAATTTTTACAAATTGCATAGAGCAAAAGTGTGCAACAGCCCCACTGAACACCGAAATCAATTTAAGCTTTTCTGCCGGGAAATCTCAGTAAGTGAATTAACATGAACATATGTCAATAGCTGAACAATAAATAAAACAAAATTGGGTAAAATGCTAGAATTCAACCAAAATTGGCGAGGACATTTCGGTTCAAATCGCAATCAATTTCAACTCAAAAAATCAAATTAAATTAAAAAACAAATTTCCAAAGGCGGAGAGAGCTACCACTCACAAACCGTAAACACAGGAATCAAGACAGGAATCCGAGTATTAACATTTTTTTTTTTCAAAAGTTGAACCCTTAAATATTTTCTGAAAATAACAAATTCGTAGAGTTTTGTCTTCTACCGCATTTCGATTGCACAGATGTGGTAATTATTCTAGTTCTCGTGAATCAATCCTGAATTCCTGACTATAAGTGATTATTTGACTTAGAATTACAGCGTGGGGATGGCAAAAAATGAGATCCGCAGAACGTCAGCTTGCAAGAATTTCCTTGAGGGGGAAGGGGTGGCTATAGAGTGCTCCAGCACTCCGAATGTCTCTAAAACTCTTAATTACTAAACCATTAAATATGCTTGTCTGCGCCTATTTCATCGAGCTAAAGGAATCAAAACATCGCCCTAGAAGTTTATGCGTAAGGCTCCAAAACGCGTATCAACTCACATCTTCTTATTCGACCGATTAATGTATAGTTTTTAAATCGCATTTTTTATCTTGTTTTTGAAGTTATTCCTTGTTTTCTGTTTCAGAAATAAAAATTCCGACGACGCCTTCGACCACAAGGAGGCCTACAACACCTCCTACAACACAACAGGTTACAGGTGAGTTCTATTTTAACCCCTTCAGTACCGAGCCCGAGTATACTCGTTTTGTGACTGGATGTACTATCAGTCAATTAAAGAATGGGACTGCAATATATGTGCTCGGCCGCTTGGCGCGTGAGGAACCACATATTTTAGTACCATTCTTTAATTGACTGCTAGTACCTTACACTCCAATGAAATTGGCAGAGCTGCCGTTTTGCGTGTAATCAATGCTATTTTTCAATTCATCGATGATTCCACCGGTTGAGAAAAGATATTACGCAGTTCAGTTCATAGTGTATGACTGTAATACGCACGAAAATACTCTCATCTGTAATCTTTCCACAATTGGTGAAACCTCCGTTGATAAATTAAAATATCCGCAAGTTTTTTAAAGTCATCGATGACTCCACCGCACCGGTTTGAAAAAGATTACAGATGCAAGTATTTTAGTTCATTACAGTCATACACTGAACTAAACTGTGTAATCTTTTTTCAACCGGTGAAATCATCGATGAATTGAAAAATGGCATTGATTATACGCAAAACGGCAGCCCTGGGAAATTGGCCATGTATTTTCAGTATGGTCTTAAATGAATACTAAAAAGCGGTCAGATTTATCTGATAATTTCTTCTTAAAGAAATTCAGCTCTTTCCTTTCGTAGGGAAGAAACGGAATTTGAAATCTGATACAGCGTGAAAAAACATCTCGAGAACGCCACATTTTCAAAAAAATTCAGGAAATGACCCCTGAACCCTCTCTAGCCTGGAGGATGGGGTCCTCATAGACCCTTTTATTCATTGCGTATAAATGTAAAGGGGCCCCGACTAAAAGTTCGGGAGGGGGGGCGAATATTTCCGGCATGCCACTGATGCGCCCTTCTACTAGTATGGGATATATACGTCGGGAATAATGGGAGACTAGGAGAGTCAAAAAGGGAATGGAAAAAATCTCTAGAACCAACCCATCGGTCAATTTTCTTTCAAATCGCTCAATCCAAATCCCCGGTATAACAGCAGCTCACTAGCGGGCTGCAGCTTGCAACAGCGGAAAAGGAGCACAATAATCCGAGGATGGATTGCGATTTGTGAGGGCAAAGATATGAGTGCGAGTGCGGAGAGAGAGAGAGAGAGAGAGAGAGAGAGAGAGAGAGAGAGAGAGAGAGAGAGAGAGAGAGAGAGAGAGAGAGAGAGAGAGAGAGAGAGAGAGAGAGAGAGAGAGAGAGAGAGAGAGAGAGAGAGAGAGAGAGAGAGAGAGAGAGAGAGAGAGAGAGAGAGAAAGGACGCAATAAAATAGAGCCAAGGCAGGGGCAGAAGGGCAGCAACACCCTTGATGTTATTCTAAACATTTCACACACAATCTGTTTATTCTTATTTTTTATGTTCGCTCCTGGCTTTGACACGTTCTTCGCACCTGCGTGTATTGTGTGTTACGCGAACATTGTTGCCAGCTGCACCATTTTATGCTCAAAAATGTTTTCGGGCACGGGCGCCCGCAGAAAAGTTTCCAAGGCGGGGCAAAATTGTTGAACCCTAATGGAAAGTGTAGGGGACCCCCCCCCCCCATCCAAGGAAAAATGACTTATTTATTTATTTTTTCTCCCAAATGGTAAACAATTTTGAAGCTATTGTATCAAATAATATTAGTAATTTTATGACGTGTTTGATATTATGAATTAGGTGACAACAGATGATATCGATGATAAGAAAATGCGTTAAAATGACAAAATAAACTAATAATAAAGTTCGTCAACTATTACTCCTTCAATTAACATTTCATTTTCTTTTGTTCCTTTCATTTCTTATCGTAAAATTTGGACTTGTCTGGATTCCGGGTGGGGGCAAGTGCGCCCCTTGCCCCCCACTGCGGGCGCCCATGTTTCGGGAGTGTTGTTTCTTCAAGAACATAGACAAGATAAGCTACACTTAATAGAGTTCTTGCTATTTTTTGCTTTAAGTGAACGTACGATTAGTTACTTTTTGAGTAAAATTTACGAGCAAAATTTACGATGAGTGCATTAAAAATATTGAGATGATATTAATTTAAATTTTATGACATAACAGCGGAGCTCTGCATGTATTATGCCTTTTCAAAAAAAAATCCACTCATCAAAATTCTTCTTGATGATTTTTTCTTTCATTTTCCTTTGTTTTAAATGTTTCTAGGTATAATGTCACAAGTGGCAAACTACACCTGGAAATCGTAAAATCTCTTAAATTGGTCGAGAGATGAAATGATGAAAATTTTTATCAGGATACTTTCTTTTGAAAATCACAGTGCCATAGGAGATTCCTATCTTATTTTGAGGCTTTCCTCTGTGTGTTTCTATAGAAAAAGAGACAAATTAGGCAGGAATCTCCTAAGATACCCATGCATATAGCTTCGCCATATTTGGTCTTAAATGGTGGAGTTATGCGCAGATGTCATGGGGGATTCCCGTCTATTTTGTCTCTTTTCCTGTAGACACACGGAGGAAAGCCTCAAACTAGTTGAGAATTTCTATTGGTACCTGCGTAGTTCCGCCATTACGCTTTAATCTTTAAAGTCAGTTTGTGAATCTGTGAGTGGATTTACATAATTTTTATTTTAATATGCTCACAGGAATGTTTGCTAAATTTTGCTCAAGAATTAACTACTCGCAATGGCTTGTAAGTAGCAAAAATTAGCAAGAGCTCCACTAAATATAGACGATTTATAAATTCGAACATTGCTGCGGGTCAATCCTTGAAATTCCCGACTCTTGAATACATTGGATAGTAATGGGAAACGGTGATCGGTGGAGACGAGTCTCGTGGTTGGCAAGTCTAATCAAAATACAGAAATTATTTAATTCGTTATCGCTTAGATTTGGTCATCTGATAACCAATCTTATCTATTCCATGTATATTTATTGATGGACTTGGCAACCACGTGACTCGTCTCTAGAAGTCACCGTTTTCCACTCTCATCAGTCTATCCAGTGGCGGCTCGTTCAATGTGGCAACAACGAACTCTCTCCATTTAAACCTACGTAAAATAATCGATTTTCAGGGAAAGCACCAGGGCTGCCGTTTTGCGTAGAATCAATGCTATTTTTTAATTCACCGATGATTCCACCGGTTGAGAAAAGATTACACAGTTCAGTTCAGTGCATGACTATGATAAACTGAAATACTCGCATCTGTAATCTTTTCTCAACCGGTGGAGTCGTCGATGACTTTAAAAAACTTGCGGATATTTTAATTAATCAACGAAGTTTCCACCGATTAAGGAAAGATTACAGATCAGAGTATTTACGTACATTACAGTCATACACTGAACTGAACTGTGTAATCTTTTCTCAACCGGTGGAATCATCGGTGACTAGAAAAATAGCATTGATTCTACGCAAAACGGCAGCCCTGGAAAGCACTGAATCCCCAAGAAATCGATCCTTTTGCGCAAAATCAAATAGCACAAAGGGACGTGGTTGCTCAAATTAATAGCATGATCCGCCACTTTGGTCTTTCTAAAAGTCGAGAATTTCGTAGATCGGGACGATTCTTGAAATGAGCCCGCTGGCCTAGAGAGATTAAAACCCTAAAATATTACCAGGCCCCCGTTGCTCTAATTTTCTCCAGTGAATCTTTAATGATATGGTTCAGCGCTAGATCACTCAGGTAAAATGGGTCTGTTGCAAATAAGTTTGGCAACAGCTATAGCCCACTGGCGGCTCGTGCGATTTGGCAACAGTGTTTTTATCCCATTTTAATACATGGAAAACAATCGAAACTCGAGGAGGCTGCCAGCCTCCGCTTGAATCGATTTTTTACCTAAGTTTAAGTGGGAAAAATGCATGGTTGCCAAATCTCACGGGCCGCTACTGCTATAGCCAGGGTTTATTCTAGTATAAAATCACTCGAATATATGTATAACGTTGGAAGCATCAGATATTTCTTCGATTGACTCACAAACTCAATAAATGTGTTTAAACAAAATTCCATGGTGGCGATCAAATGAGCGGGGTCACAATGGGAGAGTCCCAAAACTGTCTATCTGGATAGCGAATGTTCGCGACGAATATATTCGACAGAACCATTGCCAACCTACGCATGACAACAGTGGATCGTGGAAACTGGATCGTGTCTTTCGAACTTTTTCGGTGTTTTCAGTCATCGATGGCATCAATTCGATTTTGAATTCAAGTCCGGAGGTGAATTCGCAATCGAATTGATGCCATCAATGCCCCGAAAAGACATCTAAAAACACAATTGAGTTTCCTCGAATATATGTAGTTAGATTGGTATTGCTTATGATATTCGATCGCAAAAATTCGCTATATAGAGAAAAGCGTTTCATCATAGAGATAGCTGCAATTAGATGGGACTCTTCCGTATTGTGACCATCTCATTAGACCACCATCCTAGATTTCTTTTAAATCGCCTTTTGTTGGGTTTTTCATTGGATTTTGAGACTTTTTGACCCTTTCATTGTGATTTACTTGCGATTACACAAAGGATTCGACCCTTAGTGACGCTTTAGCAAAAGTTTGCAACCGACCCATTCGAAAAATCCCATATTACCCTGCTCTTTTCCCGTATTTTCAAAACTTCAAATCTTCAAAAATCTGATTTTTTGGATTTCAGATATTTTTACAACTTGTTACACATCAAAAAATTGGCCTTTGTCCACTCGATCTTTACATTTTTTTTTAAAAAAGAAAAAAGGAAAAATGATATTTTAATATCTTAATTATTCAAAAGTTATGCCCAAAAACCTGCTTTTCATTTGACCCCCTCCGCTAAAAGAAAAAACTGACCGTTTTCAAAGTCCTCACGCATACCTTTATCACCCCTGTGAAAATGAAAAAAAAGAACAAAACAAAACAGAGAATTGTTCTCAGTCCACTCTTCGTGGAGGATAAAATAACCTCTTTCCAGCATTGTCAAAAAGTGTAAAAAATTCATTCGGTCTTTTGGATTTGGACTACCGATAACTGAAAGTCTCGCTTAAAGGCTTTGTCTCACTCCAGAGTTTCAGGTTTTAAATTTCCATTCTTTTTTTTTTCGTTTTCTTTTTAAAGTTCCAGTCCTTGTTAATATTTTAGACCCCTTTTTTTTTTTTTGGAATTGCTTATATTTAAACCACAAGTTGGAACCAGGGCACGACAGCTCCCTGGCCCGAAGAGAAAGTTATTCACACCAAGTTACAACATTATATAATATAAATGTAGAGATGTTCCAAGATTGACCCATCCCTCTCGGTACCTGACAATTTGTACTACTTCGAGAGGTACAGGCCAATCCCGGACTCTACCACCTTACATGACGGAGCACCGCTTGGCTTGGGCCCTCCTTCTCTCTTCTCGGGCTGCCGCGCCGCCTCTCGGCGGCGCTCTTCATCATCCTTTTCAATATTTTAGACCCTGCCTGGAAAAATAATGAAAAATATTAATGAAAAATATAATATGAAAAAAATTATTATTATTTTTTATTATTTAATGAAAAATATCCGAAGTGGCAACCCTGTCAGCGAAAATTTGTTTCAACCTTTTATTACGTGCTTTTTTTTTCTCGTTCATCTCTTAGCTTCAAGCTGGTCTTTCACGTCTTATCTTGCGCATTTTCTGACGTTTTATAACGCCTTGCCGCGACGGCCTCACCACTCATAAGAACGGGTTCTGTTCCTTTGTGGACTGCGTGAAATCCCTCGAATTTCCTTCAGAAAAAGTATTTTAACCCTTTACTGCATGCTTTTTTTTTTCAATAAAATAATTTTTTTTTCAGCACAATTTTGATCCTTGAGACAGGGAAAAATAGAGAAAAAATTCTTTCCATTATATTTCAATGGTAAAGAGCCTGAATATTAATTGTTCCAAATATCGCCTTACCCGCATTTAGGTTTCCATGCAACTGAAAATAAAGTTTTCAGGCTAAAAAAAAAAAAAAATTAAAGTAGTAAAAAATAAGTTAGTAAGTCTCAATAGTTGTTTTTTTTGTATATGGTACCCCTGCCTTACTCCCAAACATAACAATGAAAATCGGAAAATCTCTATCAGATTATCAGTAAGCTATTTTCAACCACTCCGTACGTTCTCTATCCTGTGCTGCGCGCTCTAGGACAAAATCGACAATTCTTACTCGTTTAGTATCTGTTCCACATGTGACCCACCATGCAGAGACAGTACAACTCGAGTCCCCTACTTTTAGATAAGGCTTCAAAGTAATTGTTCCAGATCTGGGCTCATCTGCAGTTAAGGGTTAAGATTTTTTGTTCTAATGTCGAAAAACCCGATTCGTTAATTTCTTACAAGTTTTAGTTTAAAACTCACCGAAGTTACTTAATTCTACGAAGCTTTACCTGGAAAAATGGCAGCCGTCTGGAGAAAGAAGTAAAATTGTTTCTCGCAAAGTCTCAGCCTCTTAAAAAATCTTGACAATTATTATTCTTAAGATGATTATTATTGCCTTACAAGGAACGCGAACGTAAAGGTACACCGTCCATTTGTCTTCCAGTTAACTGTCACGGTCCCAAAACTGGATTTCCCTGAGAGACTTGAAATCACAAAGGAGGGAGAGGCGAAATTTCAAGGGAACCGTTTTGTGTTGTTAATAACTTCATGACGTTTAGTCCTAAACAAAACTGTGGAATTATGTTTGAGTTGGTTTTTAGACATTCAAGGAACTCAATGAGTACAATGGACCAATACGTTTTAAAATCGTTTGAAATTTGACTTGAAAGTTGCAACTGTAGCTGTAAACTTTCCGTGCCCCCTCCTAACCCCTCAAATGATATGATCATTGCATTCTTCAATGTTACTTCGGGCGTACATAGCTGTAATTATTTAACCCTCTATGACACGAATTAATTCCCCCCCCCCGCCGATTTCGGGGGAAAAACGGGGATTTTTTTTTTTTTTTTTTTTTTTTTTTTTTTTTTTCACGTTGACACTACTGGATTAAATCCCCCTACATCGGCCATACATAGTAACCTATAGGTAACAACATCAGAAATTAAAATACCCTGTGTTACCTACGGTTAACTCCATGCCATAGAGGGTTAAGTCATCAGTAATACCGGTGTTTTTTGCTGCGTTGTTTGAAAATCAAAATATCGATTGATAACATGATTTTCTATAGAAATGGCGCTTTCCATATTGTTGATAACATGGATTTCCCGACAGTTTAAAGCAGTTATCTATATTTTTCCGCAATCAACAAAAGTCGTTTGGTGTTATCTTTGGCCTGTAAGCTCCAGATCATGGTTATAACCAAGTTTCTTCGTCTCTCTCTTTTCTCCATTAAGAACCGTATGTTAGACAAGGATGGACAAGGGGATAAAACTCCCTCTTTCTGCCCTTCTCCTACTGATACATTCAAATGGGAAATGAGAGAGATGTAAGAGATTCTGGTTGCGCCAGTGCTACGGATCAAAACTTGGCACCGTCGCGAAAAGTGAATCCCCAATCCAATTTACATTTTTTATGACTGGCTGCGGTAACACGCGTAAACTTTGAGGACACGGGAGAGTGAAGAATGAAGATCCGCGCTTTCTTTCGCGCCCCGGTCCAAGAAAGCTCTCTTCTTTAACTCTTTAAATATGCGTCAAATTAATTATTTCCTTTTCCCTGTTTGCGCCCCCGTCAACATCATTAATTCTCCGTTTTGTTTTTAATATTTTCTCTTCCGATTCACCGTCAGCGTCAGGTCTCTCCCTATTACGAGTGCTATATTGTTGTTAGGCTCCCCCCCCTCCAAAAAAAGAAAAACGTTCATACAGTTGCATGCTAGTTTATAACAAGTTGCAGGAAAACTTTTTTTTTTTATCCCTCCAAACAGTCGGGGGGGGGGGAGAAATATGTATAAAATAAAAAATCAACAGTTAGTTGAGTAAAACCGCTTTATTCTGTGAAACTCGTCAAACTTTACGTTTCCATGAACGTTTTTCTCGAAATAATTTGTCTTTTATTGCAGGGGCGGATTTACATCTTTTAAGGCCTTACGCAATTTTTAATTTGAAGCCCCCAAGAAAAAGGGTAGGATGCCTGGGGGTCTGAGTGCATCCATCAGAAAGAAGGGGGTGTTTGGGGACTCTCCCCCTAAGTTTTTTTTTTTTTTTTTTTTTAAAAAAAAGAAGGCGTTGAAATTCAGTTTTAAACTGTTTTTTTTTTTTTTTTTGTTTTTTCCAGCAAAGTTGTTATTAAGTATTTAATCTTTCAGCCTTTTTATATTCTCCTGTTTCTCTCTACTCCTCTTTTTCTCTCTCTCTATTTCTACCTTTTTCTCTCTTTATCTCTCTTATTTTTCTCACTTTTTCTCTCTTTCTTTTCACTATTTCTCTCTATTTCTATATCTTTTACTCTCTCGGTTCCTCTCCTATTTTCTCTTCTTCTTCTTGTGAAGTGAGGCCCCCTTAGGTTTGAGGCTTTACGCAGTTGCATATTTTGCGTAATGGTAAATCCGCTCCTGTTTTACTGGTAATTTAGCTGTAACCAAATGGTAACGCCCGTGTTTTCAACATTGATTTGGAAATTCACGTCAAATTACTACTTTACCCACCCCATATCTGCATATTAATTCGCTGTTTGGTTTTTTTTTTTTTTTTTTTGCAGAGAGAGTAACCACAACCCCTAGAAGAATCATAACAAAATCGTATAGAATACCATCAACTCCTCCTGGTAAGTACATTTCTGGTCCCTTAGTTCCTTTGGTATTTTGTTCATTTGCATTTGCTTTTTATTTATGTAAGACGGGTTCTTTTTCTATGAGAGCACGATTAAGTAGTTTTTGTTTTTTTTTGCGGGCCTAACAGGATTTTGCTTTTCCTTGAAGAAAACTGGACGGTCTTTTGCTGGAACTAAAAAAAAAACAACTTCCACGTTTAATTTGTTGTAGGAGTGAAGCAAGTTAAATGCGGCTTTTGCTAACTTTTGTTTATGCGATTGAGTAGTCAATACTTGCATAAAAACCAACGGAAATGACGGATGAGCGAGGCTGCCGTTTTGCGTATAATCAATACTATTTTTCTATTCACCGATGATTCCACCGGTTGAGAAAAGATTACACAATTCAGTTCAGTGTATGACTGTAATGCACGAAAATACTCTGATCTGTAATCTTTCCTTAATCAGTGGAAACTCCGTTGATTAATTAAAATATCCACAAGTTTTATAAAGTCATCGACGATTCCACCGGTTGAAGAAAGATTACAGATGCAAGTATTTTAGTTTATTACAGTCATGCACTGAACTGAACTGTGTAATCTTTTCTCAACCGGTGGAATCATTGGCGAATTGAAAAATAGCATTGATTATACGCAAAACGGCAGCCCTGCGGATGAGTGTACTAAAAAATCATGAATTCACTCATAGATTCGTAAAGGTGGAGTCACGCATGTCCATATGGAAGATCCCCGTCTAATTTAAGTTTTTTCTCTGTGCGTTTATTTATAGAGAGTGACAAATTAGATAGGAATCCCTGACTCTTGCATAGCTCCACCATATTTGCTCTTAAATGGCAGAGTAACACACGTGTCATAGTGCATTCCAGTCTAATTTATGATTCTCTCCATAGAATCACACAGAGGAAAGTCTCAAATCAGATAGGAAACTCCAATTGTGCATGTGTAGTTACTAGTTCCGCCACTACGCCTCAAACTTTAAAATCATTTCGTGAGTCCGCGACTGAATTTCGTATTTTTTAAAATGAGCTCATAGCAATTTTCGCTGGATTCAAATAAAGAAACAACTATTCAATCGTCCGTAGCAGAAGTTAGCGCAAGAGACTCGTTGGTTCTATTATAGCTGATTAAATAGAAAAGTTGGTTCACCTCTGCAAACAAACGTCCAATTGTTTTGATAAGATTTGTCTCCCTGCACCAAAATTTAAAGCCGATGTAATTCCTTTCCTCCATCTTACTCTGCTTCTCAGGCTGATTCGACCATGTTTCAACCCTTTTTGAGCCAATGAGTCTGTTGCAAACTTTTGCTACAGCGCTATAGAGTGTTCAATCTCATGTAAAATCGCGTCAAAAGTCCATCGGTTGCATCAGAAAGTCATAAAATGCAGTATGAAACTCACGAGAAACGTTTAATGAAATCCAAGATGGCGGTAAAATATCGAGCAACGTGTATGCATGCACCACAAACATCCAAGGATAGCCAACATCACATTATCGATCACACCCAATCACAACGTAAATAAACACATAACCTCTGAAGCTGTGAGATTGTCAACGTTGGCTATCCTTGGATGATGAAGGCGCATTCATACAGATTGTTCGATATTTTACCGCCATCTTGGATTTCATTAAAGGTCTCTTGTGAGTTTATTATCGCATTTCATTACTTTCTGATACCACCAATGGACTTTTCAGGCGATTTCACATTAGATGAAACACTCTTAATCGTTGTAGCAAAAGTTTGCAACAGACCCATTCCGTTTCCAGTTTCTCTTCTCTGGTCTATACCTCATATGGTTTCAGTCTTCATTCCGGATGAATACGATTTTATTGATGAAAATACGTACTATAGCAGAGCCATTAGTCCTGCGTCGACGATTTTACGCAACCCGCACTACACGGAGCCAGAACCTTTTTTGGTCTTGAGAGAATAAAAGAAAAGAAAGATAAGAGAGCGTTCATTTCACGTGTAGTACGGGTTGCGTGGAATCATCGACGCAGGACTAATGGCTCTGCTAGTACAAGATAAGGTATCGTTGGGTGCCTTCAATTTATCGTATAGGCAATTCTAACTCCCACAAGTACGAACAGTTAACTACCTTCTTTTTATAAACGAAAGAGTGGCGCTCTTTGAACTAACCCGGTCCTTAGAGGGTGAAGGCATAGAATAAAGATGTAATAGAAGCGACACTCTGTCGCCGAATCTTCTATCAGAACTCGTTGACCTTGAACGATCTCGAAAAGATTATGTTTGGAAGGATGTTTCAAATTCTGTAACCTTTTCATTCAACAACATCATCCACCACCCATCAGCGCTGCGATTGGCTTATTTTGAATTTCGCGGTGGCGGGCTTATTTGAAATCGTGCGGTGGCTGGCTTATTTTGGATCGGTCGTTGGCTGGCTTAGATTCCCTGTGTATTAATAAATATTCAGGGGCTATTAAAAATTAAATAAATTATTAAATATAATATATTACGTACTCATACACACTCAAACAAGGACTCTAGGGTGGGTGGCTTATTTTAAATTGCACGGTGGCTGGCTTATTTTGAATCGCGCCGTGGCTGGCTTATTTTAAATCGGTCATTGGGTGGCTTACAGTCCCTGTATATTAAATATATAGAGGATATTAAATACTAAATATACTAAATATAATATATTAACCCTTGTGAGCCTAAGGGGGGGTACATTTGTACCCCAGGCCAGTTTTTTTGACGCCATTTTGTCAAAACTGCTCAAAATTTTTTGGGACTTCATGACATTTCAAGTTAGGATACTTAGAACACGTCTACCAAATTTCATTAATTTTTATGAATTTTTGTCGATATTATAGAAATTTAAAGTGTTGGGGTACAAATATACCCCCCCCCCCCTTCGTCCTGCCAGTTTTAAGTTTGGAACCATCTATTACAGTGAATTTTACGGAAATTTTATGTAGATTAAGAATATTAAGTCAGATCATTGAAAAAAAATTGGAAATTTATCAAAAATGGAAAAATAATATGGTACCTCATTTCATTTTTTCCATTTTTTTTAAGTTGACATTTTTTTTAAAAGTAGGTGTAAATTTGGCAACATAGCAAAAATTTACTCAAATTTCACATAAATTACTCTCTTAGGGTACTAAGTACGTAATCCATCCATTAAAGTTTCAAAATTATTGATACTGACTGTGCTGCATGAAAATATCCTTGGGGTACAAAAATACCCCCCCTTAGTCCTTTGTGTTACCGAAATACCTTAGGCTCACAAGGGTTAAATATATAGTTCATTAAATATTCATGCACAGAGACTCTAGGTTGGCTGGCTTATTTTGAATTGCAAGTGGCTGGCTTATTTTGAATCGCTCGGTGGCTGGCTTATTTTGAATCGCGCGGTGGCTGGCTTATTTCAAGGTCAACGAAAGGAGTTTATACAGAGCCTTATGGAAGTGACGCTTCTATTACGAAGTAATCTTTATTCTATGGTGAAGGACCCTCTTTGGATAACAGAGCAGGAACTAGTCAGCTTTGCTTTTTTCTCTCCCCAGATCCTTCTCGGCTATTTCCCCTCTCGTTTGTATGAAATTTGTCCGGTGTATAGACAGGTTGCATCCATACTATCGAAGTAAATGTAGGTCAGTCCTAAACCGCTATAATTGCGCCACAGCGCGTGACGTTTGTATGGTCAAATAATCTCCAGTTGCTTGGATTGTGGTAGAGCTTGGGCTGACTCTAGTTTCAATCAAAATTGAGATTCGGACGTTTCTGAGGTCATTACGTGCGAATGGCAGCGAGTGGACAGTCGATTAGCTCTTTTTCCTCATTTGAATTATTGCTTCATTGAGCTTACTAGTATAGCTTTTTTAAAGGATCATTTGAACCGTGTAGTATAAGGCAATTCTATAAGGCGATTCTTGCTTTATTTAGCTTACTAGTATAGCTTTTTTAAAGGATCATTTGAACCGTGTAGTATAAGGCAATTCTATAAGGCGATTCTTGCTTCATTGAGCTTACTAGTATAGCTTTTTTAAAGGATCATTTGAGCCGTGTAGTATAAGGCAATTCTATAAGGCGATTCTTTCACATGGGCTTACATGCTAATTGCTGGTCGACGTATAGATTCGTTGAAAACTTGAACAATAAATGGGAACAAGAAAAATATTCGAAAAACAAAGCTGAGACGCTCGGAACTATCATTAGTCCCTTAATCAAAATGTAAAAAACATATGAGAAAGGAGGAGAATCGAACCAGTTGGTGTGTCACATTTATTTTATTTGAAATTGGTTTTAAACGGAAGAGCAAGTGTCTTAGATCGCCATGTCTGGACACAGAAAATCGATGAAGCTTATTTATTTTTTATTATTATTTTGTTGGAAGGATTTGTACGATTAAACTAACGCACATGATAGAAACAAGCGAAACTCTCTCACCCGGATAGTTATGCTGGACTTCTGTGACTAGGTGCCTCTTGGAAATACTTGCTTTTTCATTTAAAACCAGTTTCTACTGAATTCATTTCAATTTTTGATTTGAGATAAAACTGTGTAGCGAGGCAAGCAAACTAGAATCAAAATGTCCATGCAGTCACGCACACTTTGGGATAGTACACTTATAACATTTATTAGCCCCTATACATATAGTTATCCACCATTGGGAGAGGCAGAAACAACAATCAAAACCAAGTGAGACTTCTATTGGTATCATTTTCAAATTGGCATCAATCCATCACGCTTCATTAGTCATTTTTGTCACACACGCGCTACAGTTGCAGTGTGTCACTGTGTCAGTCTCCAAAAAAACGTTTTTTTATTAAAACCTTCACTTTTTATGAAAATTTTAAATCCTCATCGCGGGCGAAATGCCGGTAAGTAACGGAGGTTGTTTAGCCGTAGATTTGAGTTAATCATAAACTGGCTATCTTTTAGGTTAGGTTTAGTACCTGCGCTGCGGTATGGTATTAGTTAGTGAACTAGCCCATTACTTTGTTTGCTCACAAGCGTGTCCCTGTTCCCTGTTCGCCGTAATCTGCAAAATCAGCGACGGGAAACGAAGAAGCCGTAACCTATTCATGGTCTCGCAGTTCCAAACAGCTTTGCCAGAAGGGCTGAGAGACTGAATGAGCGAGAGAGCAAGGGAGGGAGGGGGTTGGATGGCCAAAGAAAACAAAGGAGGGGCGGGTCAAACTAACTTTTAACGGGCGCTTAATCAAAGATAATTTCTCTCCCACGCCGCGAACGCTCCACGTTCGAGAAACGCAACGAACTCTCCGCACGGCAAGAAAGTTTAAGTGAATAATTATGACAGAGCATTAGGGAAGGGAGGGGGACGGCGAAATTGCTACCTGGCATTTATACGCAGAAGTACAGGATGTCACTTAATTATTTGTGATGCAGCACGAGGAAAGGGACACCGCCATCCGAAGGGCAGAATATCAGGACGATAGAGTTACCTCGAAGAAAAAACGGTCGGGTAGTGTACTGTTCCTTGTTTGTAAGACTCTTTAACCCTCTCAACAGCACGCTCGAGTTATTCTTTTTCATATGTCGATCTTTAAAAGGCAGTAAACGCCACTCCAAATAGTCAAAATTTGCTAAACCAGTGTACCTCAAACGCCTTCAATTACCTGCTTATGCAAAATGAACGCCGTAGAGCACGAATGTTTAACTACCCATTAGTTTTGAGCAAGGTTTAGTTTTAATTTTTCTGGTAACCTGAACCTAATTTTTGTATTAAAAGGGTTATTAAAAAAAAGGGGTATTAAAAGGATTAAAAGGGATATCTTTGATTAGGACCTCAATTTTTAGAGACCGTTCGAGTCCTTACAGAGGCCAAACGATTTGTCAAATAGTTTATCACCGCAGACTGAACACGAGAGAGTAAATCTAGCTGTTACTTGATAAATTTTTTTTCTTCTACTTCTCTTTCATCCAACGAAACTGGACTTTTCTTTATTTTCACTTTGATTAGTAAATTTTGTCGAGTAAGAACCAGCGTTGTCATTACGTCTACTTCCTTACAATCCAAGGCATTTTGGAGTGGGGGGGGGCTTACTGCGCCAAAATTGACTGAATGTTACAATGTTACTAGGTAACTCAATACTACTAACTCAATGTTACGATGTAGAATGCGCTCCGTCAATATGATAGCATGTGTTTGATCCAATCCCATCGCATCGCCCACTTTTTATGCGTCGAGCCTTCACTATCTCCCATCTTTCCTGATCCTCCCAATGGGGCTGTTGCACACTTTTGCTGTAAGCGATTCCGTAGTCGATTCTGGTGTAAAAACCTCCAATAATAACGATGGCAGCTCTAAAAACTTCCAAAATTAACTTCGAAACTCAATAAACGCTTTTATTTGCGCCAGCGTAATGGTGGCTGAGGGCAGTAATCATGGGAGATTCCTATCTTAATTTCGTTACTCTCTCTATGCAGACAAGAATGATTCACAGAATAATTAGTCGTCAGATTAATGATCCACATCTGACGAATGGTACTGTGACACCTAGTGACACCGGTTTCATATGAAAGTCGTCTCTCATTGGTCACTTCTTGATGGAGTTACAGTATTGTTAGATGGGAATCTCTCATTATTACTGCCCCCAGCCACCATTACACTTGCGCAAATAAAAGCGTTTATTGAGTTTTAGGAGTGGATTTCGGAAATTTTGGGTGCTGTCATCGTTATTTTTGGAGGTTTTTACATCAGAATCGACTATTAAATCGCTTATAGCAAAAGTGTGCAACAGCCCATTACCGCATTTTACTTTTAAGTGATATTACACCAGAATAGACCCTCTCTAATAATGTAGCGAAAGTTAGCAACGCGACCCATTTTTATGAATGATGCACTCTGTATCTATCTGTATGTCTATTCATTCTTTGTGGTCCGCTCTTTATTCCTTACACTCGATGCACAAACAAGCTAGGAACTTGGATCGTGGGACCGAGAGGCCACAACCACTACTACCTGATGTGGTTTTTCCCTGTCTTGGGTCTCCCGCTCAACTAAAACTCAGAGTCTAAGTCCGTCTCTGAAACGAAGATCTCTGACTCCGTTCTTTGCACTCTACATTCTCCATTCCTGCTATTTCCTTATTTAAACAGTCATCTTGTGATTCACTCACGGCCATTTATTTCCTCTACACTCTTCAGTCTCCTGCTCACCGTGCTGCTCCGCTTGGCCCTGTTTGACTCACTAATTGTTACGTTGCTTTATTCCCTTCCGCTCTTAGCTTGCAGAGGCACCAAACCCGACGTTCTCTTTTGTTGGTAGACTCTTACTCACACACGATGCCTCAAAATCTCAAAACAAATTTTTTTACTTAAAGCTCTAGAACCATCGGCTGTATAAAAATGGCAAAGATTTAATGGGTCTGTTGCGTACTTTTGCTAAATCAATTTAACTCATGTTACTAACGTAAAATTCGGCGAAAATAACGATGCGCACATTAAAAACTTTCAAAATCCACTCATTAACTCAGAAAATACCTTCCATTTCAAACAACCCGCGATACACTAGACACTATATCACCGACTTATAACTACATAGATGGAACCATCTCGTTTATGTAAACATGAACAGAACTTATAAACATTGGAATGTTCCGTTTAGATGCTTACATTTCTTGTATTTTTTTGTAATCTTTGATAAACCGAAAAGACCAGACAGCAAATGTAGCCGATAGTTCATATATTTAGAAGGAAATCCCATAATTTTGTAGTTACGATGTTGTTTACTTATGCACGGTGGTTCCGTCTATGCAGTAGTATACCGGTGCAAATAGTGTCTAGTGTAGCGCGGGCTGTTTGAAATGGAAGGTATTTTCTGAGTTAATTAGTGGATTTTGAACGTTTTTAATGTGCGCATCGTTATTTTCGCTGAATTTTACATAAAAATCAAGGTTCTATATTGTTGTAGCAAAAGTATGCAACAGACCCATTGAAAAAATTTATTGAAATTGACTTCTGTAAAAATTTGTTTTTTGAAAAACATGTCGAAAACAGAGTCCAAGGAAAAAATGTGCCTAATCTTGACATACCTGATCTAATGCAACACTAAAAATAAAAAATCAAATCAAATTTCAAAATTAATGAGAGCCAATTGATGTTCTTGATAGAAAATAACTTCAAATTTTAAACTTTCAAACCTCAAACCATGGAAAACTTCAAAACTTTTGGGGGACTAAAATGGTTTTTTTTCGCAAATAACCTTACAAACTCAATCAAAAGAAACAATGAAACCGATCGATGCTTTTGCAATAGCACATCTGCTATGCAATGAGAGGGACAAGTTGAAGCGGATGCTGAAAATACTAGGGGTATGTCGATGCATGATTTTGGGGTCCTATGTCAGGTTTGGAGCTTCTCCTCTACAATTTGGAACTTCCAATATATTAATAATGTAGAACCAATCTAATTTAATCCATTGTAGAATCAATCCAATTCAATAGAACTTAATGGAAACGATAAAGACAAGACCGATTTTCGTAAACAAAGCGAAGACGCTCGGTACTACCATATAGGTCCCTTTAAAATGTAAAAAAAAAAACACATTAATAATTAAAAATTAATGTCATTGATTGTTAGAGATCAAGATCATATCTCGGCCAAACTAAACAGTATGATAATAAGGACTCATGTCTCGCATATGGATCCCGCTAATTCATTGTCGTCGGCGGTGGTGTCAGGTCATGAAGAAAAAAGAGACTCAACGCTACTTATGTTGTATCCAACGAGGGCTCATGAGTCTATAGGTAGTTGAGAGTAAAATAAGCAATGTTTCGTTGGTATCTGGCAGCCGAGCATCTAACACATGATGATCCGATCCGATCCGATTGAAACACGATCACTTTCACGAGACTGAATACTCGGGCGCAGAGTTGTTGCAATTTCCTCCGGGGAGTTTCAGCGGAAGGAGTTCCAAGTTTTGGGAGCGGGGACGCAGCGGGTTTGTCTCCAAGGAGATAAAAATGCAGTTCTGTATCTTGCCTTATAACGAAACTCCTATCCCAATTTGATTTTTTTCCGGTGCTGTGATGCCAAGGCTCACCAGGTCACATTTTAGGTTACCCTCGTGAGACTCTATAGACATGGTTGGAGGCTTGCGCTAAATGAGTAGGGAACATTTGAAAACTTGGGTACAGATACAGACCGCGGCCCTGATGATGATCCTATCAAATTTTTGAAAAATTTTGAAACACTTTGAAGCCTCCGTAGTCCGCACTCGCTGAAAAAGTTTGATTAAGCAAATCAATAAGTTGCAAACTTTTGCTCCAGGCAATGTAAATTGCGGTCCAGATGTAAACATCTCCAAAACTAACGATGTTATTCGCGATTATACTGGTGGCGTTGGTCACTGTAATAATGGGAGATTTGCATCTTAATTTTGTCACTCTCTCCGTGAGGGGAAGGGAGATTCACAAAGTAACAAGTAACAAGAGGAGTGATTAACAGCCTATTAATATTACCGTGACACCTGGTGCCGCGCGCCGGCGCCAAAGGAAAGTTATATTTTATTGGCCACGTCTTGATGGAGTGACAGTATTATTAGATGGGAATCTTCTATTATTAGTGTCCAACGCCACCATTACGGTCGCGAATTTGAAAGCATTTGATGAGTTTAGGAGTGGATTTTGGAAGTTTTTACGTCTGAATCGATCCATAAATCGTCTGCATCAAAAGAGTGGAACAGCCCCATTATTGTTCAGCCAAAATTTACCCCGCAGATAACTTGGGGCCATTTGTTGCACTTTGAAGCCGGATAACATGCCATTGATGTTTGACGGTTTATCAAACGAATCCTTCAAATAACTTCATCTAGCATCACATACAGAAAACTTAGACAGCCCCTTTTTCTTGACGATATATCAAAGCGGGTTTCTTCTGTTATTTCTGTGGAGTTTCATCATCAACAGTCCAAAAACAATGATCCTTCTGTTGGGTTTATTTCTGCATTCTAAAACGGTCGCACATTGAGCTTGATACGAAACCCTTTATGTATTAGATCCTTGGTTTGCACCATGGACAAGGGACTTACGTCATCATTAAGCTATTTGAAAAGTTAATCGTTTACAGGATCACGCCAAAGTGCAAGATATGCGAACTATTCTCTAATTATCTGGTAAGTCAGGTTGGTGACTGAGTCTTCACCTTGTGCGGGAGGAAAGGCGCGATCGATTGGTATCAAACCAAAAGAGCCGGGTCTCTGGAATTAGTGACGCTCAAGTTAAGTGAACTTCTTTGGAGTTAGGAAAGTTACCGGAGGGAGCCTAGCAATCGACATATTTCCTTTGAAATATTATCCGCTGATTAGGAGGATTATAGAAATCTAATGAAAACTCGCAAACATCAGTGCGGCGAGGCGTGAGATTTGACAACGTTCCTTTGCCCCCATTAAAACATATCAGAAAGGTCGAAATGCCTGGTCATCGACTGGAGCGTTCGACTCTTTTGGTGAACTTACATGGAGGAAATAAATTGTTAACGCGCAATAATTTCACGATTCGCCACTAGCAAACATTTTAATATTTTTGAAGTGACTTGACTGTCTGAATTTGCACTTCCTGCTGAAACCAAAAAAAAAAAAGAAATAAAATTGGAGAGCTTGGGATAAAAAGAGACGCTTAGTGTGTGAAATTGAAAAGTGGGGGTTTTGTGGTCTCATACTCGTAGAGAGAGTAGGGGCTCATTAGCTTGAGGTGTGTGCGTAGTTTGGCGGCTTGTGCAATCATAGGAAACAATGTGCATCTTCTATTTGTTTCTATGGAAAAGAATCGAATGTTGATGAAGCAGCGTCTCACTATCGAGTCGATTGTTTGAAATAGATTCAAATGGAGGGAAAACGTTGATGCCAAATTTCACGAGCCGCCACTCCATTATTGACGGATCCTGCGCTGTGGCAAAAATGGATTCCCTATTTTTTAAACCCATGTATGTACTCGTATTCGTTGTATCCTTACCAGGCGAAAAAAACTTATACCTTAGTTTTTTTTTTTTTTTTTTTTTTTTTTGCTTGTTTTATGGCTTATACCCCTAGTCAAGGAGCCTACAGCCAACTATAGACTAATGTCAGTGTGTGAATGTTTGTTTAATGTCAGAAGACAACAGGGGACTTGAAACATCCATGCTCAAAGCACTCAGATTTCCACTGTAATCTTTGCCGTGGACCCACTTTTAAGGAGACCGAGCGACAAGACGAGTGAAAAATCTGCTGCCACTACCGGGATTCGAACCCGGGACCTATGGATTGGCAGTCAGGTGTCCTGACCACCAAGCCACCGAGGCCGGCTATACCTTAGTTTGGCAAACGAAAGATCTGCTCGTTAGTTCTAGATCGGTTTAATCGTCCATCGATGTACACGGTAGGTTCTAGGAACCATCAGCTAACGTGCAGACCCGCTTATCTAAAAGAACAGATACTCGCTTTTCAACTTAAAGCTGTTAAGAACCCCTCTGGAGCATACTGTATGTGTTAGGTCATCGAAAACTTCTCTATACAAGATTAACTTACCACCCCCTCTCCAGCGGCATTGGTCGCAATGGGTCTGTTGCAAACTTTTGCTACAGCGCTATAGAGTGTGCAATCTAATGTAAATCGCCTGAAAAGTCCAATGATGGCATCAGAAAGCAATGAAATGCAACAATAAACTCACAAAATGCGTTTAATGAAATCCAAGATGGCGGCAAAATATCGAGCAATCTGTATGAATGCACCACGAACATTCAAGGATAGCCAACCTCACAATATCCATCACAACCAATCACAACGTAAATAAACACATAACCTCTACCTGCAGTGAGGTTGTCAAAGTTGGCAATCTTTGGATGATCACGGTGCATACATTCAGATTCCTCGATATTTTGCCGCCATCTTGGATTTCGATAAACGCCTCTTGTGAGTTTAATATTGTATTTATTGACTTTATGATGCCACCAATGGACTTTTCAGGCGATTTTACATTGGATTGAATACTTTTTATCGCTGTAGCAAAAGTTTCCAACAGACCCATTCGTCTTGCTGTTTATCTACACTCATAATAATTGTAAATTCATTCAAGCTCCAAATAATTGTTCTTTAGTGTCCCGTGCTGCCACCCCGTCTGCTCGCGCATTAGAACATTGAACGGAATAAAATTTTGGATATTTATTTTTTCTTCGCCGCTCTATAAACAAAGAAAGTTCCCTTTTCTTCAGGCCATTGCTCGGAAAATCCATCCATTGAGGTTTAAAATATTCACCCCTTTTTCATCAATACATCTTCAATAATGGTTCAGCTTTTGGTTCTCCATTCCAAAAAATTACTGAGGCATAATAATGATGAATGTACCTCCAAACATGTTCAAGTGTTTTTTTATACAAATCTCGGAGCAGTGCAACGCGTGGAATCAAAAATTGGCTCATTGAATGAGTGAATCGTTCTTTTTGATGAACCATATGTATATTTTTTTAAAGCCCGTGCCACACCTAAGCGAACGCGAACGCTACGAAAAAAATCCGCGCCATGTATTTCAATGCAAGTGGCCACACCAGAGCGAACGCGAACGTTTTGGCGTTTCGCAAGGGATTCAAGCAGAGCTGCCGATTTGCGTAGATTTAATGGCATTTTGAAAGTCACCGAATATTCCACCGGTTGAGAAAAGATTACAGAGTTGAGTTCAGTGTATGACTGTAATGCACGAAAATGTTAGCGTTTTTATTCTTTTCTCAGCCGGTATATTTTAACTAATTAACGGCGTTTCCACCGATTGAGAAAATATTACAGATCAGAGTATTTCCGTGCATTACAGTCATCCACTGAATTGAACTTTGTAATCTTTTCTCAACCGGTGGAATCATCGGTGAATTTAAAAATGTCAGTAAATCTACGCAAATCGGCAGCTCTGGATTCAAGGTGTTTCATCATTGATAGGTGACTACCACTGATGTAATGGGTAGATATTGCCCGATGAATGTCCGTGCAACGTTTAGGCTGTAAAATAACCATTTTTTTTTGTATTTTCTGTAATAATTTAGAACCATAAATAACACAATAAACCAAGTGACGCTCCAATTCTTTTGATTTAAGAATCAATGACATTATAAATATCAGAAAAAATAAGAGGAGAGGTTGCTAGTAGCTTTGACTATAAAATGGTCACGTTTTTTGGAAAAAATTACCTAAAATGCACGGATTACAAATAGACAAAAGCGGGAAGATGTTCCGTGCAGGAAACGTAGCGTCGCGTCGCAAGGTATGCCACTCCAGAGCGAACGCGAACGCGAACCAGTGTTCGCGTTCGCTTAGGTTTGGCATGGGCTTTAAGGTGATTCCAGGGCGATTCGTTCGAACCGTTTGGACTTCCCGTCGGTCGCGTCACGCTGCTCAAAGAGTCAACAGTTTTTTACTAACCTTGATGAATTAACGCAAAAAGTACACGTTTTATAGAAACGTTAGCTCCTGCGAGTATACAACTACAACTACAGGAAGATAGTCTGAAAGTTTTAAGCTTGGACATGGTATCTCTCGCACTAATCACTCCGCACTCACTAAGCTTATGGCGAGATGAATTTCCTAAATTACGGCTGTAATGGGTCTGTTGCACACTTCGGCTAGAGCGTTTTAAAGTAGCAATTCTTGTGTAAAAAGCGGTAAAAATGACAATGTCAGCATCAGAAAACACCAAAATTCATTGATAAACTCACAGATTGCGAAAAACACTAGACACTATTCACCTCTGTATCTTTTCACCACGTGCTCAATATTTCGCAAAATTAGCGCGGCACATTCAAATAAACACGGCCGACTGTCATCACAGCTGACTTCATAAACAAATAAACTGCAAACACTGACGGCGTCTGTTAGAATTCTTACGTCTCAATATCCTCAATTCCTTACAAAAGATTAAGAAAGGTACGGAAACCGACATTCGTGTCGAAAACTTATCAAAATGATACAATAACACACAGGAGTTCCAAGTATGATTCCAACTTCAATCATCATCTTTGGAACTCCTGTGTGTTATTGTTTCACTTTGATAAGTTTTTGACACAAATGTCGGTTTCCGTACCTTTCTTAATCTTTTGTGAGGAATTTATGATATTGAGACGTAAGAATTCTAACAGACGCCGCGCCGTCAGTGTTTGCAGTTTATTTGTTTATGAAGTCAGCTGTGATGACAGTCGGCCGTGTTTATTTGAATGTGCCGCGCTAATTTCGCGAAATATCGTGCATGTGGTGGAAAGATACAGGGGTGAATAGTGTCTAGCGTTTTTCGCAATTTGTGAGTTTATTAATGAATTTTGGGTGTTTTCTGATGCTGACATTGCCATTTTTACCGCTTTTTACCTAAGAATTGATACTTTAAAACGCTCTATCCTTTTTGCAAGAATTGATACTTTAAAACGCTCTATCCTTTTTGCAAGAATTGATACTTTAAAACGCTCTATCCGAAGTGTGCAACAGACCCATTCTCGACTATTTTTGCTCATTTTGGGCTCAAAAAATCCCCCAGAAAATTACCTAGTTGTTGATGACGTTCTTAAATTTTGCGGTTTTTCTTTGTTTTCAATTTAAAATTCCGAAAACACAATTTTTCCCCGAAAGTGACTTGAGGCGCTATCCATCGGATTAAAATCGGGAAAAAAATTAGCTGGAATCACCTTAAAATTAGGTCAAATACATTTTAAAACTAAGCTGTAAGTATTTAACGAAAATTTAGGCGATTTTATCATGGAAGTTGCGCCAAATCAATGTAGTTTACATTGAAAAATATAAAGTTGCACAAAATGTAGTATAATGAACAGTGGCGAAGCGTGAAATTTCGCAGCAATGTATTTTCTCCATTTAAATTCACCAAAAAAGTCGAACGCTCTAGTCATCGGCGATGACCAGGCATTTCGACCTTTCTAATGTGTTTAAATGGGGGAAAGGAATGTTGCCAAATCGCACGCATTGCCACTGATAATGAAAGTCAACACATTATATGTATATACATATATGCATTTGCATCAAAAACCGACGCGAGAACAGCAATCGTGTCCATGAAACTTTCACCAGTGGCGGCTCGTGATATTTGGCAACAATGTATTCGCTCCATTTGAATCTATGTTCAATAATCGAATGCTGGTGAAGCGCTGCTTCACTTTCGAATCGATTGTTTTACATACAATCAAATGGAGGGATAACGTTGTTGTCAAATTGCACTAGCCGCTACTGACTTTCACAGTCACAACTCGTTGAAAGGTAAATCATGACTATTTCTGTCACCATTTTGTCCTCCAATATTCCCGCCTTCTTTTTTTCTTTTCGTTTTTCATCCAATTACTGAAATCTAGGAACGATGCTTTGTGCCCTCCTCCGCCTCCATCGCAGTTTTTTTTTTTAGAGGAAAAAAGATAAGTTATTGCTTGTGACAACCGGTATTGATTCTGGTGAATGAAATGAAGCAACGGAACGTATAAATGATTTGAACTGGATCCTAACAATGATCCTTTATTGTTCCAGATTTACATCACCCCCCCCCCCCCCCCCCCATCTCACCTATATCAACCAACGCAACGACGCGATATTATTGAGTGTCACATCCAACGCAAGCCTACCAACCATTAAATCTACTGCGTCGAAAAAATCCCTGGTGTAGTTATGTTCCGCAAGTAAATAAAAACCTTTGGCAGTGCTGTCAGATCTGGCGTAAAATATACACGCAGTGTTGCCGGGTCTGGGGTGAAAAAGCAGTATGTTTTACATTGATTTAAATGGGGACGATACGGCTTTTTACCCTTGATCTGGCAACATTGTGTACACGTTTTTCATTTAATTCAATTTAAAGTGTGTTTCTCGTATGCCAAATTTGACAGCACCTACCTTTGGTGCTTGATAATGATTTGTTAACTTCTCGGTGGCACACAGTGGGTCGAGAAATGGAATTTCTGAGACATACTTTTTTACGAATATAAATTCAGATTATGAGCAATCAACCAGAGCTGCCGTTTTGCGTATTAATTAATGGTATTTTTCAATTCACCGATGATTCCACCGGTTGAGAAAAGATTACACAGTTCACTTCAGTGTATGACTATAATGCACGAGAATATACTCGCATCTGTAATAATCTTCTTTCAACCGGTGGAGTCGTCGATGACTTAAAAAAAACTTGCGAATATTTTAATTAATTAACGGGGTTCCCAATGATTAAGAAAATATTACAGGTCTAGGACCAAATAAAATAATGTTACGTCCTTACGGCCCCGCACGCATGATGATCGGTGAGCACTTACTTACCTTACGGGGGGTCTAAAAAACACGTAACCATGTACTAAATTACGCACCATCCAACGTCTTTCGGAGGACCGCCAAGCCGAAATATAATTTAGTCCCAGAGTATTTTCGACTTTCGTGCAGTACAGTCATACACTGAACTAAACTTTGTAATCTTTTCTCAACCGCGGTGGACTTATTGGTAAATTGAAAAATGCCATTAATTATACGCGGAACAGCTTCTCTGCTATCAATAGTAAGGTAGTTTGTAAATGTGTGCATAAGCCATTCTTGTCAGAGCTTTAAGGGAGTCAAAATAATGACGTGTTTTTTGTTTTTTGTTTTTGTTTTTTGTTTTTTTGTTTTTCGTTTCGTTTTTTGTTTTCCCCCTCCAAGAGACTATCGACGCACTAAAATATTTTCAAAGCAAAAACCACAATTTTTCATGTCCAAAAAGAAATTATTTATTGGTCCATTGTGTGAAAGTTCAAGTGCGGGCAATAATTCCGTTAAACTGAGCCCATTAAAGGATCGTTTGATGTGAGCAAAACTTTGCATTACACAAAGGGCGCTTCATGTTTTCCATTTTAAAGTATTGAACATGCCCCTACCAGATATTTACGAGATGTGTGGAAACAAGAGAGGGTTGGGTATTCAATGGTACCTCAAAGACGAGCTTCTTTATACTTGTATATCTGAGTTGTTCCGCCGCGTGACCTGAAAACGACACCGAGAATGTATTTGATTCTCCTGTCGTATCCGTCTGCATTAGAACCAGTCACTTTTTGGATGGAATTCATCCGGTGCCTCCATAATTTTAAGGATCAAAACATCCGAATCAAAAACTCCCCATTACAGCGATGCAATGGTATCTTAAAGAGTACACATAAAATGAAGATATGGACCTACTTTTTTAACTAATCGATTGTTTCTCATGCATTCAAATGGGAATAATACACAGTTATACCATATTGCTGGATCCGCCTTTACGGTGGAATTTTAGCAGAACTCGTCCGGAACGTTTGATTTTCCCTTATGTTAATCGAAATATGTCACACGAGTAGTTTCATAAAAAAATATTAGAAGTATTCATTTTCACCGCTTCATTCAGAATGCACCAATGAATTGCTTAAAAATAATTTTTCAAAGCTGTGACCTTAATTAATTCATCGTGTAGGAAAAGCATGCTCTAAAAACTCCACGGATCGAGAAACCACCACATGACGGCAGGTGAGAATTCAAAATTGAGAAGAATAATAGTAAGATGTAACGCCTTCAATTGCTAGGATATGCTATTTCAACTCCAGAGAGTACGAATAGTTGCATGCTGTTTTACGATATGAGTGAGGCGCTACTTTTTGAGAACAATGTTATTGTCTTGTTGTCTTACATTCCTTTTTCACAGTTTCATTTTTTAATCAAACCTGCAGCCTGATTATAAACGATCGTATCGTAATGCTATCGAGTCGATGATCACGTGCCAGTGGCGTAGCGTGCAATTTGGCAACGTTGTAATGATCCCATTTAAATCCATTAAAAAGATCGAACTACTGGGTGTTCGGTGAACACCTTTGCATTCGACCTTTTGCATGGGTTTAAATGGACTAATACAATGTTGCCAAATTGCACGCTACGCCACTGTCACGTGCGTGTTATCTTATGGGTGGTGCCATTCCGATAGAAATCCTCCCATCTCTGTGGAAATTCGCCGATGACTCCTGAGCTATTGGAGAATTTCCGTAGAGATGGGAGGGTTTCTATCGGAATGAAACCTTTCGAAATGGCACCACCTATCAGATAACACGCACTCGATCATCGAATCGATAGCATTACGATACCATCGTTCATAATCAGCTTGCTGATTCAATCTATTATCACTGTGAATGTGAAATAGACTGGGGAAGGGGGCATTTGTTTAATACAAATAGAGGGGTTACAATCACCGATTGCACCCTATGAACGGAAAAATGCACATTACATTCGGATATTTTCTGGTCATCGATGGCATCAAAGTTATCGATCTCACCTGTATCTTACAATACAATGAGTTTCATATTAATCTGATGAATGTGATGTCACATATCGAGGTAATTTTGAAAGTACGTATTTTGCCAAAAAAAAAAAAAAAAAAAAAAAAAAAAAAAATTGCTCACCGCCCGCGCCAATGTGTTTTCGGCAACGCTATTTGTAAAAACATAATTCTCAGAATGCGTCCACCCAATCTAGTGCTGACCGTGAGTCCAAGCGAATTTGTCCAACGTTCGGTACCTACGGGGCGGAGGGCGAAAAGACCTCAAACGGTTTTTCACTGCAGGGGATTTGTTACTTTTATTTTTAAACTTTCAGTATTTCAAAGTAATTAATAAGAGCTTACAAAATGTTTTGAGACTATTTTCATAATTTTTCTCCAAGTTTTGTAGATGACTATTCATCGAAAAAATTACATTTCCGAGGAATGCAACAAATTGGAAGATGAATTTTTAGTTTCTGATTTTTCTCAGTCATTTGCTATTAAAGTATGAAGAATTGTACTACCGTGATTCTAAAATAACATGGAATTCCTTAAAAATCATTTGGTGAACCGGGTTTTACCTTTAACCTGAAAGTTTTGTAAGCCTGAAAAGTGTAATATAATCACCAAATCGCCTACTAATAACAACAATATTTGTTTGTTAAAAGTGACATAAATGCCAGCTTTATTGGTACCTTGAATGCCATGAAATCCTTAAAAAAAAAAAAAAAAAAAAAAAAAAAAAAAAAAAAAAAAACTGCCTGGATTGGTTAATGGTTACAGACACCTCTCCCCTTGGACTCACGAAAGTTAAAAATTTTGTGTTACTAGAGACTCAAATTTGTACGTATTCATTTTATTTTTGTTATTTGTTTCAGCTGCCCTAGAAAAGGTGATGAAGGAGGCCTCAGACGACGTTAGCAGTCACAACTCGATAAGCAGTCAACGAGGCAATATGAATTTGAAAATAAGGAATAGTAGCAGTAGTTTAGTCAACTTTAGCAATCGATTAGTTCTAATTTTACCTCTACTCTGTTTCTGCCCGCGGTGACACAGATTGATCTTCTCTATGTAAATAAACCCGAACCTTGGAAACCCCTCCTGTCTGCCACTGTGACGATGCGAAGAGCCATCTCACCCATCAAAATTGACTCCTTTTTTTCAAGGTGCGTATACTCTATACTTACTCAGTATCTTCTTTTGTTTTAATCCTAACTTTTCAAGTTTGTTCCTTGGCCCTAGGATCTATTTACTTTCTCACAACAAACTAAGTTAGAAGCTGAGAAAGAATTGCGATGGCGTAGAGCAGTAGCGCACCGAGAGATTCTTCATCTCTCTCTTTTCTCCATTAAGAAACGGATGTTAGAAAAGGATGGACAAGGGGATAAAACCCCCTCCTTCTGTCCTTTTCTTACTCATACATTCAAATGGGAAATGAGAGAGATGGAAGATATCCTGGTTGCGCCAGTGGCGTAGAGATTTGCAAGGTATTTTGTCTTGACTTGACTGTTGGCCTCTGATGACTGACGACACGGTCTATCAATATATTTATTTTCCACAACTTGCTGAAGGCTGCGATTTTTTTTTTTTTTTTTTTTTTTTTGTTAGCTGAAAGTAATTCAAAAAGTGAAATAAATATAATCAGATGGATGAGACCGGTTGGTGACCTACAAATTTCAGGTGGAATTTTATGAATGGTGGGTTGGTACGCTGAGAGAAAAAATTAGGCAATTTAACAGCCTATTTGTTAAAAAAGGTGAATACTAAAGCATTTTTTTTTTTATTTAACTCATCATTTTGTTGATTTCACAATCCGTATTTGTTAAGTCAACAATCCAATCTGTCAGATCATCAATCCAGATTGTTGATTTAACAAATCGGATTGTTGGTTTACCTTTTTGGATTGTTGATTTAACAAATACTGATTGTGAAATCAACAAAATGGTTAGTTAAATCAATAAATGCGTATGTACTCTTCATTTTTAACAAATAGACTGTTACATTACGTAATTTTTTTTCTCAGTGAGAAGAAAAGTCTGAACTAAAACTTTGTAGGAGAAAGAACACACTTGCTTATTTCAATGCGGTTCACGGAGGTGAAATTACTTAACTCCTCACAAAGGACCAAAAACATTTTTTATAAAACTACCCTTACTTAATCTAACCTAACCTAACTTCACTTAATAAGTCTAAAAAGGGGCTTGTGTGAACTTACACTCTTCACTATAATAAAAGCTCAACACAATATGTCACACAACTTTCACCCCTCACACTGCATTTTCCACGGCTAAAATTGTATTTTTAAAACTCATCACACGTTTATACCTCGGTAATTATTGTGAGGTGATCTTTTAAACAACGTAGCTCCTCACAATGTATATGTTCAAAACTTGTGCATCTCCTCTCAACAAAGTATACATTCAGGAGTTAGACTCATTTCTACCAGGGAGCTGCGATCTGCGATGATTACGTGAATGCGATCTTGTTGAGTTGACTATTCGATGCGTGATTTTAACATGACGTCAGGGTGAGCATAATTGACAGCGACTCTCGATGGAAATGGAAACGTCACTACCTCAAATCGATGAGTTGCACCGTCCATCATCCCCATTGCAATATTTTGAACTTTTATGGTCGAAATTAAATTGCGTGTGTGCGAAAACACTTGGTCTTAGTTTTTCAATCATAGATAACACGTGATAAAGTGATATTTCATTAGGTTCTGACGAGAAAGATTGAAAATTCGATTTTAACCGAGACTCCAGCTCTGAGTCCCTGCTCGTGTTCCCTTGGAAGTATATTCACACGTGAAGGCCAGCATGTCACGATTATAACATCCAAAGATATAAGTGAAAGAAAAAAGTAGCTAGTTAAAGGAACTCTCTCGCTTTCTCTCTCTCTCCCCTCTCCCCTCTCTCTCTTATAAAGGAAACGTAAAAAATAAGGTTTAAAAAAGGGAGCAAAACAAACCTAATGGAATCTGTATGAATAACTTCCTCCTCCTGTCGTCTGTTCACAATCTGTAACCTGCAGCTTACACTTTGTTTTTATTTATTTAATTTTCTCTTCCTCTTTCATAACCTAATATCAAATTAATAATCAACCCAGTGGTTTGAAGAGAATCTAATATATTCTCTTGTTCTCCCCTCCTTCCTTTCTCTTTCTCCCTCCACCTCTCTCCCTCTTGCTCAGAGCATTGTCTAAAAAATTTAACATTTTTTTTTTACGGTTATAACGAGTTTTGTTTTAAGTTATGCATGATAAAAGTTTCGCCAAAAGTGTGCGCGCAGCCGACAAAAACTGCGAAACTTAATATTGCTGACATCGAAAGTTTACCAACGTCCTCTGTCTTTTTTATGTTTCCCAACTTCTCTTTCTCCCCCCCCTCAGTCTCTCTCTCTCTCTCTCTCTCTCTCTCTTCCTTCTCTTATCTTGCGTCTGTTCTTAGCTTTTAAACTGCCAGTGTTTACACGACTATTTTGTCTCACGATCATTTCATGTCCGGTCCTTTCAACTAACAAAAATAAGTTACATCACGGCCATATATCAGGGCTGCCGTTTTGCGTATAATCAATGCTATTTTTCTAGTCACCGATGATTCCACCGGTTGAGAAAAGATTACACAGTTCAGTTCAGTTTATGACTGTAATGCACGAAAATAATCTGATCTGTAATCTTTCCTTAATCGGTGGAAACTTCGTTGATTAATTAAAATATCCGCAAGTTTTTTAAAGTTATCGACGATTAAAGTTATCGATTGGGGAAAGATTACAGATGTGAGTATTTTAGTTCATTACAGTTATACACTGAACTGAACTATGTAATCTTTTCTCAACCGGTGGAATCATCGGTGAATTAAAAAATAGCATTGATTCTACGCAAAACGGCAGCCCTGCCATTGCCATATATAGCCGTAGCTAGGAATTTGTTTTTCAATCTATTCACCCGTTTGAATACATTTGTCAGAAAAGGGTGAAAAGAGGAGCTATCAAGTGACTTGAGCCCCTTATCTGTCCTTTTCTAAGGGGCTGTTGCACACTTTTATTTCAAGCTATTCAAAGGATCAATTCAGGGGTAAAAACCTCAAAAACTAACGATGACAGCACTAAAAACTTCCGGAATCCACTCCTAAACTCAATAAATGCTTTTATTTGCCCGAGCGTAATGGTGTAGGGCAGTAATAATGGGAGATTCCTATCTTAATTTCGTCACTCTCTCTATGTTGACATGGAAGATTCACAGAGTAATTAGACATCAAAGTAGTGATCAGTGGCGTCGCGTGCAATTTGGCAGCAATGTATTCTATCCATTTAAACTCATGTTAACGATCGAATTCAGGGGGTGCACAGTGCACAAGGAAAATTCGATATATTTAATGAGTTTAAATGGAGCACTTGCATTGTTGCCAGATGGCACGCGACACCACTGGTAGTGATCCGCATCCGATTAATGATACTGTGACACCGAGTGAGTGGTGATACCGCGGTGTCAAAGGAAAGTCGTCTCTTATCAGTCACTTCTCGATGGAGTTACTGTATATTATCAGATGGAAATCTCCCATTCTATGTGCCAAACGCCACCATTACGCTCGAAAAGAATTTTACTAGTTGAGGGGTGAATTTTGTGAGTTTATAGTGCCACCACCGTTATTTCAGCAGGTTTTTATCGCTGAATCAACCATTATATCGCTTACAGGAAATGTGTGCAACATCTTTATTCCTGGCTACGGCTCAGGTTACGCCGCAGTATGTGGTATTTGACCGGAAAAGTTGGCATAAACTGTTTTTACAGTCCTAATGACTTGAAATTTGGTAACAGGGGGTATTTTTGAACGCCGAATTCAAGTTTTGCATCTGTTTTTCAAAATTCGAAAATCCAAGATGGCTGCCGATAATTTTTTCGGCTAATCGGTCGGCAGCCATCTTGGATTTTCGCATTTTGAAAAACAGATGCAAAACTTGAATTCAGCGTTAAAAAGTACCCGTGGGTAGTGAGTTTCAAGTCATTTGGACGGTGTTGCCAAATTTCACTCGTCGCCTCTACAACACGTGAAAACGAGAATTTCGTGCAAAAACGCAAAATTCGAACTAATTTTCCCGGAAAAGCCGCATTTTTCCGCAACTTCTGACTTCAATGCCTATTAGTACGCACTAAGGACTACCATTTCTCGTATATATACCCGCGGGATGTGGCAGGATGTTTGAACTTAAGTTCTCTTGAAAATCGGAAAATTTACGTTTTTAGCTAAAATATATCAAATTCAAATTAAAATTGGATAAAATAGGCATAAACTGATTGTAAATACCTTCAGGAAGACGATCCATGTACAAAAATTTTGTTCTGACTTCATTTGAAACACTTTTTTTTTTTACTTTGATTATAGTCTCGTGCTGAGGCTAAATTTAATGGTGGTAAAACTGTTTTTTTCCCCTGGTGGATTCTAGGTGAATTAATCTAGTTTAGACCCGCCAATTACAAGTTTCTAATGCAAAAATTTATGTAGATTCCGAATCACAACAGTTTTTCCCAATAGCGACTTTTTTTTTTTTTTTTTTTTTTTTTTTGGAGTTTATGCCAGCTTTTTTGGTCAAATACCACATAGTGCGCCGTTACGGCTGTTCCCTTTGATTTGATGGAGCTTCGGGGCGAAATTGATTCATTGCGGGGAAATGAGGAGAGTAGTGGAAAGAAAGGAAGAGTCTCGATCTAAATAGAAGCGAAAAATATAATGATGCGGAGTTGTAATTAGAGGGGTCGGAGGAAACTCAGGGACAGTGGCATCAAGTGCCTGAAATGGGGCTCTTGCAAACTTTTGCTATGAGCAAATGAATAATCCAATCTGCTGAAAACCCTAGCGAAAATCACGAAAATCACACCGAGAAAGTCGAAAATTCAGTAATAAACTCACATAATTACTTTAACGGCAAGTTCGTAATGGCGGTTCGACGCAGGTATCATGGGAGATTTTAGATGGGAATCTACCATGATACCTGCGTCTCTCCGCCACTAAGCCCGATTCTGAAAGAGAATTTCGTGATTTTTTAGTGTACTTATCGTCATTTTTACATGTTTTTATGCAAGAATGGGTCTGTTGCAAACTTTTGATACAACAATTAAGATTGTTTAATCTAATGTAAAATCACCTGAAAAGTCCTTTGCTGGCATCAGAAAGTCATAAAATGCAATAATAAACTCACAAGAGGCGTTTAATTAAATCCAAGATGGTGGAGAAATATCGAGCAATGTGTATGCATGCACCACGAACATCCAAGGATAGTCAACCTCACAATATCGAACACAACCAATCACAACGTAAACAAACTCATAACCTCTACCTCCAGTGAGGTTGTCAAAGTTGGCCATCCTTGGATGTTCACGGTGCATGCATACAGATTGCTCGATATTTCTCCGCCATCTTGGATTTAATTAAACGCTTCTTGTGAGTTTATTATTGCATTTTATGACTTTCTGATGCCACAAATGGACTTTTCAGGCGATATCACATCAGATTATACACTTTTAATCGTTGTAGCAAAAGTTTGCAACAGACCCATTAACTCTTCAATCCCTGTAGCAAAAGTTTGTAAGAGCCCCATTGTGTGTTTTTTTTTTTTATGAAGGCACGCCTATTGACCATGATCTTTGTAGAATCTTCAAATTTCATTACTATAAAATCGAAACAAAACTTGCCTCTCTTTAGACTCTTGATTTTAAAAGCGTCCCTCAATGAAAATCCAACGCTTTAAGTAATTTTCATTTACTTTAATATTGCAATGTGAGAAATACTGTTGACAAATTTCAAAGATTATCGGTTCAGGTGCGTGTAGACTTCTGAAACAATCTCTATCACGGCGGGCGTTAGCTCACGTGACAAAACCTTATTGCTATGTTTCATTTATGAACCCGTTGATAAATTAAGAGTAATCATTGAGTTTTAACCGCAGTAACCATATATATTAACTATATATCAAGCGGCAAGTGTTCCCGATATCAACTTACAGTATCATCGCGAAAGAATGGGTCGAATTGCACCCTGTGTCGCGTCGCATGGTGTGTGGGGGGGGGGAGGGGTTACATTGTGTTGAGAGTAGAGGTTAAAAGAGATGGAGAGGGCGGAGGAGGAAGAGGAAGAGGAAGAAGAAGAAGAAGAAGAAGAAGAGGAAAGGCGGTGAGAGGGGAAAGAAGGAAAATATGAAGAGGATAACAGAGTCTTGTAAGCGCCCTTATTTTTCTTTTTTTATTTGGATAAGAGGTAATAAATTTTCCGTCCCCCGCGACCGTCGGCAAGGATCAAGAGAAGATAGAAAATTTCCCACGAATTGGAAGGGGGAGGAGGGTGGGAAGAGGGAGGCGGGGAAGGGAAGGGAGGGGGAGAGGAAGATGGGGGAGGGAATGGGTTTGCATCCAGCCTCCCGTTTTATGTTTTCATTGTTTCCGGTCTGAAACCACGGTGCGCGGTGTGCTTGAGAATGCCAGAGAGACTGCAAAACCGCGGTAGGCAAAATTACCCTTATCCCCCTGCATGCCCCCACACTCCACAGTCCCTTTCGTCTTAGCGTCTTTACGCGCGTTTCCGGCAGTCGACGTACGACGACGCGACGCAACAAAGACTGAATTAGTTTTATTCTAAGCCTGTTTCCACACCTGTGGGCTCTGATCGTTTACTTTTTCAAACCGATACTTAAGACTGCCTATGGGTGACGCTATTGGTCGAGCATCGAAAGACTTTGCCATTGCTATGGTAACTAGAGTCCCTATATATGAAAGAGTCAAGACACGTGAACAGAAGTGAAGAAGAAGAAGGTGTCTGAGGACCCTGGAGGCGCGCCTCTTGTTTACATTTTTATCCAACGATATTCCTGCCAAAGATTACTTACACATGTATTCGTGTGGAAGTAATCTTTGTTAGGTCAACCTAACCTCCAATACCCGTTGGCTTTACTACCTGTTTTAAAAGTAATGCGTGAATTTTATTCTGTTCTGAACACATTTTCATCAATTTCTAATTCAAATTTCATCAGTACAAGCTAAAAATGCCGAAAGTTTCCTCAAAGCTGGGCAACAGTGAAGGTGGTTCCATGAAGATGTAAACAAGAGGCGCGCCTCTAGGCTTCATAGACCCCTTCTTCTTCTTCCCTTTACAGCAGCCAATCAGAGATGGAACCTCGTATGGCGAGACTCTTTCATATACAGGGTGTCCGGTAAGTCCCGGAACGGCTGCGCCATTTCTTTATTTACGCAGATAAAAAAACCAAACTTTGGGAATGTTCCTAGATAAGTAAAAACTACTTTTGGGGGGGGGGGTCAAAATTTTGGTCGCCCCTCCCGGGGGGGCGGGGGCGCCCCTAACTTTTTTTTCAAATGGCAACCCCTATCTTGTGATACCTCATTCGAAAGAAGGTAAAAAACTGAGCATTTTGGCGCAAACCGCATGTCGATATCTCTTTTAGTATTCGAGATATCGAACTTCAAAATCTATGGAAACCCATTTTAAAAAAATCATAACTCTTATTCAGAAAGTCGCTATTTAAAAAACTAGGGGTCTAAACAACTCTACATAACAAGCTCTTTCCAGGGAAAAACACCTCTGCCCAAAAAAATTAACTTACAGTTATTGTTTTTTTCCCGCCAAAATGTTTTAAAAAATTTTGGCGGGAAAAGAAAAACAATAACTGTAAGTTAATTTTTTTGGGCAGAGGTGTTTTTCCCTGGAAAGAGCTTGTTATGTAGAGTAGTTTAGACCCCTAGTTTTTTAAATAGCGACTTTCTGAATAAGAGTTATGATTTTTTTAAAATGGGTTTCCATAGATTTTGAAGTTTGATATCTCGAATACTAAAAGAGATATCGACAAGCGGTTTGCGCCAAAATGCTCAGTTTTTTACCTTCTTTCGAATGAGGTATCACAAGATAGGGGTTGCCATTTGAAAAAAAAGTTAGGGGCGCCCCCGCCCCCCCCGGGAGGGGCGACCAAAATTTTGACCCCCCCCCCCCCCCCCAAAAGTAGTTTTTACTTATCTAGGAACATTCCCAAAGTTTGGTTTTTTTATCTGCGTAAATAAAGAAATGGCGCAGCCGTTCCGGGACTTACCGGACACCCTGTATAGGGACTCTAATGGTAACCATAGTAAAGTTTCCCGTTAGCAACAGCATTTATAAAGGCTATTTATGAGTGTAGCTGCGTTAAAGATGGGTAGTTCTACTTTGAATACTATAGCAACAGTCAAGTCTTACAATTCTAAACCAACAACGTCACTCATAGACAGTATTTACTATTTACTATCGGTTTAAAGTAACACTAAATTATCATCCCGCAGGTCGATCCTTTTTATCAATCATTGCGATCAATTACTTCATCATTGATTTTAATGGAAATATTTGACCCTCCATTACTTGCTTACAATTTAAAATTCGAAAAAACAAAAAAATATGCACTCCCATTAGGGTCGTGCATAAAAGTTTTTCTAGGGAATGTAAAAAGCAACTTCTCTGCGAAATTTGGATGCATAAGGATCTTTGGTTCAACACTTATGCTGGGATACTCATAGCAGGGCTGCCGTTTTGCGTAGAATCAATGCTATTTTTCAATTCACCGATGATTCCACCGATTGAGAAAAGATTACACAGTTCAGTGCAGTGCATGACTATGATAAGCTGAAATACTCGCATCTGTAATCTTTTCTCAACCGGTGGAGTCGTCGATGACTTTAAAAAACTTGCGGATATTTTAATTAATCAACGGAGTTTCCACCGATTAAGGAAATATTACAGATCAGAGTATTTTCGTGCATTACAGCCATACACTGAACTGAACTGTGTAATCTTTTCTCAACCGGTGGAATCATCGATGAATTGAAAAATAGCATTGATTCTACGCAAAACGGCAGCCCTGATAGACAGACATCTGCGTCATCGTCATCGCAAAACTTTTTCAATTTCTAACTTTGTTAGTAGTGAGAAAGTAAAAAGACTCAAGGAACGATTTGTTCCAAATATCGGCATTACGTTTCGATTGGGAAAAAGTCACCCGTTTGTGGCTAAAAATTGATGAATATACGCACGAAAAAAAAAAGAAAAAAAAATCGATGAACGTCGGCATTTGCAAGCATACTTCAGAAAAATCCTTTGAAGTTTCCAAGCTGAAAAACTCACAAAAAAAGCCGAGAGATCAGAAATAAAAAAAGTCCTATTGGCTCCAATGAGTGCAAGTGAGGCAGATGAACGTAGTCTCTCACTCGCACTCACGCAGCTTAATGCGAAATTAATTTCCGATATTCCGGATTCGACTCCCCAACCAATGTCGTTCATTTAGGGCTAAAAAAAAACGTAAAAAAATTACACAAAGTGCCGACGATCTTGGTTAGTGCGTATAGATGTATAGTTTGATTCAAGTATAAAATTCCAAAAATGCGGCTTTCCTCAAAAGTGACTAATGGCGCTATCCATTGGATTGAAATCTGGAACAGTTCCGCCTGAAATCGCACTTTAAATAACTGGTGGTTCTTATGCTCTCACTATCAGCTGCACTCAAAGACATTATAGAAGAAGACTGGCATCTGCTATCACTTTGCACGGGGAAAATTGAAGCCGGTCTTGGCACGGGCTAATGGGCAGGGCACTTCCCCGCGCGGGGGTATGAACCAATTCAACATTAGATCTTATGGAGCCTCGCTCTTCAAACCTATTTTATTCAACTATTTTTGCAAATAACAGTGTCGAGTCTCTCGTATGTTGTACAGTTTAGCATAACATACATTTAAAGCGAAAAGTTGGATCAATTTAAGGTGTCCATTCTTTAATAATCGAAGTTAACGATCAGTCGGTCATTGTTTACTTTAGCACTCATAACCTCTCTGCCGTCCTTTCTATCGTAAATATCTAGCGGATTAATTGACCAAAACTTCCGTTTTAACCCTTTACGGTATGATTTTTTTTTTTTTTTCAACAAAATAATTTTTTTTTTTTTCAGTACAATTTTGATCCTTGAGACAGGGAAAAATAGTGTAAAAATTCTTTCCATTATATTTCAATGGTAAAGAGCCGAAATATTAATTGTTCCAAATATGGCCTTACCCGCATTTAGGTATCCATGCAACTGAGAATAAAGTTTTCAGGCTAAAAAAAAAAAAAAAAAAAAAAAAAAAAAAAAAAAAAAAAATTAAAGTAGTAAAAAATAAGTCAGTAAGTTTCAATAGTTGTTCTTTTTGTACATGGTACCCCTGCGTTACTCCCAAACATAACAATTAAAAAAATCTCCATCAGTTTTTCAGTAAGCTATTTTCAACCACTCTGCACGTTCTCTATCCTGTGCTGCGCGCTCTAGGACAAAATCGACAATTCTTACTTGTTTAGTATCTGTTCCACATGTGACCCACCATGCAGCGACAGTACAACTCAAGTCCCCTACTTTTAGATAAGGCTTCAAAGTAATTGTTCCAGATCTGGGCTCATCTGCAGTTAAGGGTTAAGTTCGTTAATTTCAACTTTGGGATAAGCTTTATATCATATCAGGAGTACTTTTGAAAGCTAAAAGTAATTAAAATTCTTTTGAAACAGTTTTATGTCTCGGCTCTATAAGCCACAATGTTAATTTGGTTTATACCCCCGTGCGGAGAAGCCCTGCCTATGACTGTAACCGGCTGCAAATCTCGCCGCTAGGGGCCAGTCTTCTTCTATATAATGTCTTTGGCTTCACTTTTCAGTGAGCGTTCGACTGAACGTCGGCCGTTCCGTCTTCTCTATGAAGGATTTAAAATTCACTCACGAATTGCGTCTATTCGCAACTCAAAATAACCAACCTTTTATACTCACCGATCCATTCCCTTGTCCTTGGTGCGATAGAGCTCGTTCTACATTTGCGAGCATGTTCAGCGACGAATTTCAGAACTTAAACTGATTGCGAGGTGGATTGGACATTAAGAAACTCCCTCCATCATAATTGTAGGTTTTCATCGCGACAAAAATTGGCCACTTTATTTTCATGATCTTCGCTTATCTTTTTTCGGGGGTTCCTTCGAACCCACCGTTTATCTGTAAGGGTACTTCCTGTCGTATTACTCTGGCCAGCCCATTCACTCGGCAAATTGTAGAAAGACAAGCAAGTAAAAGTAAAGCATGGGAGGGACGGATATTCCTCGCCAAGTAAGTACAGCAACTCAGAGCTTCTCTTGAACGGCATGGCAATAACCTCTATTACCTCTCGGTATCTGTTTATCTCGCCGTTTTTTCCCTCTACAGCGTTGCCAAATATTGTAATACTTCTCCATAAGAACATGCAGCAAAAATTTTATAATTTTGGTTAGTCTGGCAACGCTTCTATCCTCCACCTCTCCACCTCGATCTCGCGCTCATACTCGTTTGAATTCTCCGATGCTCAATCTCTCCCTAGTTACGCGGCCGGAGTGGTAGATCCCTTAACTTCTTTTCAGTTATTTTTCATTCTCTTTCTCTTCTCTCTTTCTCTTTATTTATCCCGAATAAATTTATAATTCTCCTTGTATTCAAATTTTGTGACGTTACGCGCGCTCCCGCTCGTTTCGCCCTTTTTACTTGCTGCTTTGAGAATTTTACTATCAGCGTGATGATCTTTGGGTTTGGAATTTGTTGAAGTGGTGCCTCAGAGCTGCCGTTTTGTGCCGTTTTGTTTGCGATATATCGATGTCTACTCCATTTAAAACTATTGAAAAGTATCGATCGTCAGGAGGTGCAATTGAACCCCCGTGAAATCGAGACTTGTCTTTAGTTTTAAATGGAAAGGACATCGATATATCGCATTTCACGAACCGCCACCGATATTTAGTGACATTTTTCAATTCACTGATGATTTCCACCGATTCACCAAAAGATTACACTTTTTACTTCAATACAACGAGCTGTATACAAGTAGAGAGGCTATGCTATGTAATCAGCCCTATCTCAAAGTGTATCAGCATAGATGGGTCTGATTCTGGTTTGTTTGGGGGGGAGGGACAAACGTCGTAACACTTTAAGGCCCCCCGGCCCCCCCACTTTTCTTTGGGGAAAGGAATGTTAGAAGCAAGGAAATGGAAAAAAAAAAAAAAAAAAAAAAAAAAAAAAAAAAACAGGATCACTACAATTATTCAAGTCCCCCCACTTTTCTGGAACCCCCGGACCACCACTGTTTAAATCAAATAATTAAACCGCCTGCCTCCTGGAATGCATCAAACCGCCCATAATACCGCAGAGTACTCTAATCAGAATGGAAACTTAAAATCACATTTTTTAATATTTTTTACCTCGAATCGGACTTTTAATCGGAATAGCTTCGGGTCCGCGCCGTGTTGAAAAATTAGAATCCTTCACTGAGAAAAATTTCCGATTGAAATTACGGAACGTACTATTAACTATGGGGTAAAAAGAAATTCCTTTTAAAAGAATAAGAATTCTTATTGATCCAATGATTCTTTCTTGTGATTCTTCTGAATCATCAGAACGTTCGATTGGACCAATGATAATTCTCGTTTAATCAATGAGAAATATTATTATTTTAAAAGGAATTTCTTTTTACTCCAATTTCTTAATACGTTCCTTTATTTCCATCAGACATTTTTCTCCTTGTTGGCAATCTGCTGCATCCATTAGATTTTAACAGGCTGTGTTAACCCGTCAATACCACATCCGAGTTTTTTATTTTATTTTGTATCTCTATCTCTCAGTGACAGTAAAAGCTTCCCCAAATCGATCGTCCACACTTGCAAAACAGTGTTGTATCGAGTACGTGCCTTCAATCACAGGGATCGGCAAAATAAACACAGCGGAGTACGAATATATAACTACCCACTGAATTTTAGCGAATCAACTTTGATTTCTTCCGGTTACCTGAACCTATGGTTCGATGAGTTGGGAAGTGAATCATAGATGGATTGTTTATGTAAACCAATAAATTAAGATCGACCTAATATCTTTGAAACCGCAAATTACAATCCGTGAAATGTCAAATTACCGGCCAAAAGTAATCCATCTTCGAGAAAGCTGAGTTTCGGTTCCTGTTCAAAAGCAAATTATTGCAAAATATGTCGCCTAACTTTGAAAGCAAAAATGAAAGTTCCAAAAAATTGAATACTTACCGCATTCCAATACGAGAATCGACTTGCGATATGCCATTTTTGGTACTCTCGTTCTTATTCTCAAAGTTATGGACGAAGCGATATTCAGCTAAGATAATCTTTAGATAATGATCATCTAGTGCTCGACTCTCCATTTCCTTGAAGATTTTTCATCTTGGCTGGTGATTTGACACATTGATCAGAAGGTAGCGCTTTTTGTGACAGAAATAGGGACTAGACGCTGAAGATTCCAAAGCTACCGTATATGTGTATGCGTATTGCGTATATTTAATGCCATTTTTCAATTCATCAATGATTCCACAGGTCGAGAAAACATTACACAGTTCAGGTCAGTTTGTGGTTATTAAAGCCCGTCAACACCCTGGATCTGTAATCTTTTCTCAATCGGTGGAATCACCACTGACTTCAAAAACCTTGTGGATACCTTGTGGATTTAATTATACGGCGTATGTGGAATTTGGATTTAATGAAAACATGGAAATGTGGATTTAATTTAATGAAATTAATTTAACGGCGATTCCACCGATGGAGAAAATATTACAGATCACTGTATTTTCGAGCATTACAGTCACAAACTGAAATGAACTGTGTAATCTTATCTCAATTGAAAAATGCCATGAAATATTCACGAAACGGCAGCTCTGGAAGATTCAGCTTAGTGACAGTCAGTGGCGGCTCGTGCAATTTGACAACCATATGTTTTTGCCATTTAAACCGATGCAAAAGTATCGAAATCTTGGGGGTGCAATTACACCTCCTGAGGATCGATTGTTTTACACAGGTTTGAAGGGAGGAAATACGCGTTGTTGCCACATTTCACGAGCCGCCACTGGTGACAGCTGACGTCACTGAAAAGACCCGATCATATTTTATAGTGTTTAGTCTTATAATTCCCAAAGGCATCGTTCAATGGGTGGAAACCCGCGCTCTAGCGCAATGTGAGAACGCGGACATTTTCCAAAAAACAAAAGATTCAGTTTTCTCTTCCTTTGGTTTGGGGCTTGATTCAGCTTGCGATTCACCGTATCGCGTCAGTTTTCTAATCAGTATTTGTTCAGTGCGTGCAGCGCTCTACAAGTCTGCATCGGATATTACAGAATCTCCGACTCGGATAATTTGGACAGGAACGGATAGACTCGCGCGGTTTCAAAAATCGCGAAAACAAACCGAGATGTTTTATGGCTAACAGCGACACTTGTGTTTTAATCAACGCTAGACGCTACACTGCCGACAGTGCAGCTCATTGTGTCTGGTCTAAGTTGACAATCGAAATTAAGATTCTACGGTGGTTTGGTTCGGGGGGGGGGGGGGGGGGGAGAGCGCGGGGTGATTTTGTCTTCTGGGTTCTCAACGCTATAGAGCGTTCCCAATCTGAAATTTAGCCTGCGGGCGCTTCCAATGCGAGGAAACATTATTTTTTCTTCTTTCCTTCCCTCCTCCAATCCCCCCCTCCTCCAATTTTCCCTCCCCCTCATTCCCCCCTCCCCTCTACGCGCGCCGCTTTCTCCCTATTTCAACAGACTCCTCTGTTTTGTCAAGACACTCGTCAACAAAAAGTTGTAGCTAAAGTCTGGAGGGAGATGAGACAGAGAGAAGGAGAAAGAGTGAAAGAGAGGGAGAGAGGGGGAAACAGGAAAGAGAGAGGGGGAGAAACTCCGCGAAGGATTCTTCGTTTACAGCAGCGACTCAGAAACTCGAACGAGTAATCCTTCGACAGACGCAGCTATAAGAGAAGATTCAATCATGCACTCAAACACAGCGATGTGATCTGTGAATCACATCGCTGTGTATCGCAGACTGTGATATAAGCAGCACGCGTGTGGCAAAGCCAACGAGCCCAAAACCTGCTGACGTATGTATTTTAGAGTCCAAACCCGAAAATCGGTAAGACGCGATTTGACGGAAAAACCCCGTTTAGTAGAAAAAGTTAGTAAATACCCGAAATGATGTTTCGTTTCGGGTTTTTACGGATAATGGGTCTGTTGCATACTTTTGCTATAACAAAATAGAACCTTGGTTCTTATGTAAAATTCGGCGAAAATAACGATGCGCACATTAAAAAAGTTCGAAATCCACTCATTAACTCAGGAAATCACTTCAATTTCAAACAGCCCGCGCTACACTAGACACTATTTGCACCGGTATACTATTACATAGACGGAACCACCGTGCATAAGTAAACAACATCGTAACTACAAAATGATGGAATTACCTTCTAAATACATGAACTCTTGGCTGCATTTGCTGTCTGGTCTTTTCGGTTTATCAAAGATTACAAAATAATATAAGAAATGTACGCATCTAAACGAAACATTCCAATGTTTCTAAGTTCTGTTCATGTTTACATAAACGAGATGGTTCCATCTATGTAGTTATAAGTCGGTGATATAGTGTCTAGTGTAGCGCGGGTTGTTTGAAATGGAAGGTATTTTCTGAGTTAATGAGTGGGTTTTGAAAGTTTTTAATGTGCGCATCGTTATTTTCGCCGAAGTTTACGTTAGGAACAATGTGTCATATTGATGTAGCAAAAGTATGCAACAGACCCATTTTAGTCAAAACTAGTTCCAACATCGGGCCATCGGTAAAAACCCGAAAGTGGAAGTCGGGAACTATAAATGAAATTTGGAAACTGAGCACCGAAGAGCACCTAAAATTGTTCCAACTGTCACCTAAATTAGGTGATATCACCAACAATTCTTGGTGATATCTCCTAATTTAGGTGACAATTGGAACAATGTTAGGTGCTCTTTGGTGCTCAGTTTTACCAGGGCTTAACTTTACGTCCATGTTGATGGGGTAGCTTCTGATTGGTAAGTGATGATGAAAACGGGGGTTCCAGTTGACTAGAGGTAGTTTCAGAAGTATAGGCGCACCTCGACCGATAATCTTTGGAATTTGTCAACATTATTTCTGATATTGCTCGATGAAAATGAATGAAAATGAAATTGAGTGTTCACTTTTCAATGAGGAACACTTTAAACACAAAAGAATAAAGTCAGGGCCAAATTCGCGGTGTTGATTTGAAGGAATAAAAATTGAAAATTCACCAAAGATTATGGTTTTGGTGCGCCTACACCTCTGAAACGAGCTCTACTGACAGCAATAAAGGTGAAGTTAAAACTTGAGTAGTTTAGGAGATGTATAGAACCCCCTGCCCCCCCCGCGTCACGCTCAAATAATAATTAATACGGTTAAAATTGGAGTATTTAATGGGTGTATAGCGCCCCCGCGTCACACACGATTGAACTAAAGTATTTATTTATTGCAACAGGATGAGCTGTCATGGCACTTTGAGTTACATAAAATATAGGTACCTTTTTTCTTGCACTGGCAACGCGGTTTGTGAAGCAACTTTTTTACATTGGCACCTGATAAATCCTTGCACAGAGCCCCCTGCAGTAAAGGTTGCAGCTGTTCGCAGGGTTATCTTTTCTCTTGGTTCATTTCATCGGCACTTATGAAAGGCTCTTTTAAAACATCAAATTCTGAGCTGCTGTACATTTTGGTTAAAATTCCGTCTTTAGCTCCCAACCTGTAAGGCTCTATCATTGACTTCCAAAACTGCGGCAATTGCGTTTCGCAGTGACTCTTTTGCTTTATCGATGTCTGAAATCAGCACCGTCACGTGACTCTTCTCATCCTCTTAGCTTGAGCTTTCAAATTTTCGGCTCCACGTTTCCGAGTGGTTGCTATGTTTTTGGCCGTTGAGCAGTTTTCGCACTCCACCGTGTCTGTGCTTCAGTGGCGGCTCGTGTCGTGTGGCAACAACGTACTCTCTCCATTTAAACCTATGTAAAACAATCGATCTACAGGAGGTGCACTTGCACCCCCAAGATATCGATACATTTGCATAGGTTTAAATAGCTAATAAGCATGGTTGCCAGATTGCACGAGCCGCCACTGCTGTACTTTTAGTCATTTCTGCGCCACAAGAGCAGCAAAGGGGGAGTTTTGGAGCATCAATTTATTTATTTTCAGGTACAGCAGCAGTTGATTCATTTTCAGGTACATTCATTTTCATTTTCAGTCACAACACTATCTGATCCAGTTTCCGTTTGACTAACATTCCGGTAAACCCCGATGTAGAATAGATAGAGTCCCTATATGTAGAGAGTTAAGACAAGTAAAATCATGGGCGCCTCCATTGGATGCGATTTTGCACATTTGTTTACATTCTGAGGCCGTTGTTGTGTTTTGCTCCACTGCAAAGATTACAGTTCCGCTAAGTTTGTAACGATGTAATCTTTCCCTGCTTTTGTTGATCGACATGTATTAACGCTTTTAACGATTCTTTTAAGATTTAGAGACATTCTTGTGGTGCATCATGATTGAAATCAACAGATTCAACGCAACTTAACTCTTTTACCTGTAAAAGACCGTTGGTAAACAATACAAAAGTGCAAAATCGCATCCAATGGCGGCGTCCGTAGAGCCTAAAATTCATCGACCAATCAGAAGTTGACTACCCTCTTGTCTTAACTCTCTACATACAGGGACTCTAATGTAGAATAATGCTACTTTCGTTCGTGTTTTTAACGATGTCCGTTGTTAAAACTAGTTCTGACTGAAATCAGCCGTAAAACCCCGAAATGAAACAAAGTGTTAGTCATTTCGGGTTTTGCGAACGCACTCAGTCAAAACTATTTAACTAATTTCCGCGTTTAACGTTGCGGGTTCGGACTCCCAAAATTCATCACAAAAAAGTGATACACTGTTGAACTTAACTCCCGAAAGCCGATAGAACAAATACTTTCAGTTCAGTTAATGTATTGTTAAAACCCTTTTTCTGACTTTAAAGCCGTAAACCCCGAAATGAGAGTATAGTTTTAGTCATGATCCCGTTATAACCAACTTTACTGTCAAAACTCGTTTTAACTAGTTTTCAATTAAGGTCTCAATTTCTCCCAAATATAACCATCCGAGAAAATATTTTAGCCCTAATATCCCGAAAATCAAGAACAAAAACTGTGAAGTCAAGCCAACATGATGCGCCATCTTTATCTTACTCCACAATTTCAAGATTGCTGCCATTTTTAGCCGTGTTCTTCCTTCACGGAAAAAATAGGAAAATTTTACCATACGATAGGACCTGATTACAGCTGTTAAAAGTAATGGAAATTTACCCATATATACATCCTTGGACTAGTACTATATTTTACCTAATTTCCGGTAAATTTACAAAAGTAGTAGGTACCTACTTCGGGTCAAGTCCACACCTTCTTTGAGGTGCCAACAGCACCCGTATATTCATTTTGCCAAATTTTTTTTTCCTCCTTAGTGAAAATTTAGAGTATTCGTTTACATTAATATTTTACTTTGTTTACCTGTATATTAAAAACAATTACAAACTAAACTGCTTTATTACTTATTTTATTTTTATATTTTGCTCTCTCTCTCTTTTTTTTTAGGAAATGAAAATAAACCCTGCCATTCGAGTCATTCAACGAGTTTTTGCTGACAACATTTTTCCCCCCCTTTGATGAAAGCCTCTAGTCTTCCTCTTGTGCAGTTGTGCTACAAAATGATTTTAAGGAGCAGTATTGATTATTTTACTGTTTATTTGTCTGTTTTTTTGTCTCATTATTTTGTTGTACACTTCATAGTTTTACCGTGACTCCTTATGCGTCGAGAGCAGTGCACTGTGACGAGTGTGACGTCTTATAAGCGAAATACTTTTGATCCATTCATTCAATCCAGTGGCGTATCGTGTAATTTGGCAACGTTGCATTTCGCCCATTTAAATCCACAAAAAATATCGAACTGTATTATGGTTGTTCGTGGAACACCTTCGCATTCGACCTTTTACTTGGATTTAAATGGACACAATACAACGTTACCAAACTGCAAGCTACACCACTGATTCAATCATTGAGTAAGTAAAATCGTTTTTTTTCACGATTTGCAGAACAATAATACAATCTGTCAATATTGTAGGATGTGAAAAAACGCTCGCTAAAAAAATATTCTATTTTTCTTCATACGTTTCACATCTTTGTGAGACAAAAACTTTTCAACCGAAAAACAAGACAATGACAAGAAAATAAATAAAAACATTAAAAACTAGCATTACTAATAGACAGTGGACTTTTGTCTTTTCTATCTAACTAAAAGAAGCAGTCCCATGTTTTTTGGTTGTGGCATGTATTCATGTAGTATTTTTCTCCATTTATTTTAGTTTCATTTTTTAATTCAATTTAATTTTTATTGCGGGTAAGATTTGTTGCTGTAACTGCGAATTCTTGAGAGTGAGAGTCGCAGAGATCTAGAAACATGATAATTTTGCATTTCCAATTTCTGACTATGAACTGATCATTCGACGCAGGCTGTGAAATGCCTACATTTCTCGATGTATGCAAAATCATCACTGTCCTCACTCATCTATTTGTCATGCTAATTGCACTTGTCATGAGTGAAGGCGTTTTTACACCATTATCTAATAGGATATACTTATGGTGTAAGGAGAGTAAAAGAAAAGGGGTCTACTGAAACTCTACTTTCCAATGTTTTATACAAGCATAGTGGTAATTCAAACAATTGCCCTGCACGGAAATAAAAAAAAGTAGCTGTTGCCACAACTGGAAATTGGTTGAATTTTTACCTCAGAACTTTACACCGTAGGGCGTCGTAGGGCCAACTATTGATAATAGTCATAAAGTACCGAGGCGTGAAGAAATTATTTTGGAGTGGCATGCAGCTTATAGAAGTCGGGTAAGCTATCGCAGTGACATTACGCACAACCTGGCTACGCCGCGCCGTGATACCAGTGGCGTAGCGTGCGATTTGGCAACATTGCATTAAGTCCCTTTAAACCCATGCAAAAGGTCGCATGCGAAGGTGTTCACCGAACACCCAATAGTTCGATATTTTTAATGGGTTCAAATAGACGAACTGCAACATTGCCGAACTGCATGCTACGCCACTTCGTGATACATTCATTTAAACATATGAGAAAGGTCGAACTATTGGAGGTGGACTGTGCACTCTTTCGAAACGAGTTTTTTGCATTTACTTAAATGGGGAAAATTACAACGTTTCCAGATTGCACTTTCCGGTAATGACGACGGCGCACTATGGTCCAGAAGTCCGATTTAGGAAGACATCAGTTTGCATTAAAATCGTCCAATATCTTGAAAACGGCTCATCTGACACCAAAACTGGTTATTACAAGAAAGATAGAACGTAAATCGTTTTAAATTTTTTGTGATAACCATTTTTGATGTCAGATGAGCCGTTTTCAAGATGTTGGACGATTTTAATGCAAACTGATGTCTTCCTAAATCGGACTTCTGAACCATAGTGCGGCGCGGCGTCGTTCGAGTTGGTTCTGCTCCTTAAGGATGTGGAATGTGACCATATAGTCGACGTCACTCTCTCTCTCTCTTTTTGTCCATTTGACTGCGTGTGTTGGAAAAGGGTGGAAACATTAGGGGCTGAAGTGACGTGACAGCCCATCCCTCCATCTTTATCCAACACACGTTCAGATGGGCGAAGAGAGAGAAAGAAAAATTCCAATAAGCTATACGGCGATGAACGTGATTACGAATGAATTTCACAATTTTGGATCTGCCCAGTTATAATATCCTTGTCAGTACGATGCACACTGCACAGGCTGGCAAGAAATCAAGTCGGAAAGTTAATATTGAAATGAGACCTCCCATAAGACAGAGAAGTAACTAACTTTGCCTCCTGAAATTATGAAACTCTTATTCGAGTGTCATGCGTTGACGAGGCGTCTATGGCAGGTTTCGTTTCTCAATTTTCAAACTAATGCCGTGGAAATCTTGGAGTAATTGACAATGCCATACTTTGCGCTAGCTCAGCCACCGAAGGTTGCCATGACATAGGTGTAACATATGTCTACGGGAGACAGGCTCGTCGAAGGAAACTATACAACTTTCGAGACAAAAGGACAGGAACGGAATATGCGTTGCAATTAGTTTATTAAATCCAATGAGAAGTTTACCATGCATACATTTATAGGAGGTAGGGTAGGTGTGTTACCCGTCAAAGCATGCGCCCAATGCGAGAATATTAGTCCCTTTCATATCAGCTGATAAAGTTTCATTAAATACGATTATTACCGGCGGGCTAATCGTTTTCTTTTGCATTAAACCGATAGTTAAGACTGTCTATGAGTGATGCTATTGGTCTTGAATTGTAAGACATGACTGTTTTGAATTCAATTATGAATCATCATGTACTTATCTGTAGTATTTTGGGGACACTATTAAACTGTTGATTTTTCTTTTCTTTTTTTAATTATTTGTTGTTGGATTTTCTTTTTCTTTTTCTTTTTCTTTTTCTTTTCTTTTATGTATAAGTAATTTCATCATCAATGCCAAATGTTATTCTGTTAGAAACTGTGCCAAATTATTAATGAGATTTTTTGCTCAAGAGCTTTGTCTTCGTATAACTTTTTTTGTACAGTTCTCACCTTATTTTCATTTTTATTTTTCTATAATTTGTTATTGTGTCAATGTAACTGTTGTATATTTTGTGTTTCTTTAAGTTTTGATCCTGTAAAATATTCAAGTGTCAACTCTAAAACAAGAAAGATGCATAGGTTATTTATTGTTGATTGTTTATAATAGTAAAATTACAAAGATACACCACCACATTGTCCAATCAAAAACTAGTCCATTTAATGATAGTCAAATGAGGATGAAATGGTGTCTGATTACGTATAAAAATGCATTGTCTAAATTAGTTGTAGGTACCCGTCACGGAGGAAAAAAATTCGGTTTTGAAAACTAAACTTCGGATCATGTAGAACACCGAGTATTCGGTTACAGTAACCGACATTTTCGGTAATGAGTTCCGAAGATTTCGGGAAGTGTGACTAATACTATGACTCTCATTTCGTTCCTACTGAAGACTTCGGTACTTCTAACGGAAGTTCGGTACACACAACCGAAAACTTCGGTTACTGAAACCGAACATTCTTGGCGTTCCATATGAACCGATGTTTTTTTTCTTATAGTGTAGTCAATGTTAAGCTATCCGCTATCAGCAGAGTTATTGCGAACCATATAGTATCGTAATCGGAGTCAAGTGAATGATCGAGACTACTAAAAAATCTTACCTGTGGGTGACGTTATTTCAAAAGGCTTCTTGCTGCGATGGAAATCTCCTGTTTTGATGGGTTCATATACCCATGAATATGTGAGGCCCACGGTTCATTTTCTTGCGTTTGCTTGACTGTGATAAAATCACACAGCTAGGAATGTTTTTTGTGGATTCAGATTACATAAAAGCCATGATTTCTCCCGGTACATATATATATAGTTCTCGGATTAAGGGGAGTCGGAAGTCTGCATATCCGTAATGTTAAATGTACCTTTACAAATATTCCTTTTTCAGGAACGGTAAGAAACATTTCAAAAAACTTTATTTTGCTGGGTTCACAATTTTATTGCGTTGAGCAAATTTTAACCTTTTTTTTTTTTTTTTTTTTTTTTTTTTTTTTTTTTTTAAGAAATTCGGAAAATATTCGGTCCTATGAGATTTTGATATTTGCGCTTTAAATAAATGGTGCAAAAAGGAGGAAAGAGACAGCCATAATTTGCACTTCTCCGGAGTTAAACAATGATACTCCACCGAGGAGGCGTACACATCCTTCTCGATAGTATTTACGGCTCTTTATTCCCAGTACACTCTATTTTTACTACGTATGAGGGTAAAACGTACCCACATTTTTATGATCGCTACACGATTTTTACTCCGAATTTTTTGCCCGATTTTTAACTGGGTAGAAAAGTACTCTCGCTGCATGAAGAATTGCATATAAATTCGATTCGATACGATACGATCACGATACTATGCAGTATGCTTGGTACGCAATTACCCCGCTTAGGATGAGTCCCGTGCGGTATCTTTACATGTAGAAATAATTTGAAAAACGAAAACATCAGAAAATTCACCTGTTTAAATTAAGTTTAATTTATTTCCTGTGTTACTTTTTTGTTATCGCATGTGTGTCTTTCCTATTTTTTTTTCTCTTTCCAAACGAAGAGCAAAACTTGTTTTGGATTTTTATCCACCAATTTTTTCATGACATTTTGAACAATGCAAAGCCAGGCACGATATCCATCTGTTTTCACATTTTATATCAAAAGTATAGTTGTTTTAAAAACATTTTATTTTTTAAAAAAGATGTAAGTATTTATAGAGAAAAATGAATAACTAAATAAATCACATATCATAAAACTGAGGTTGTATTTTTATATATTCCTTTTCTAAGCTCTCAACACCTCTCCTGTTCACTTTTTTTGTTTTTGTTTTTGTTTTTTTTGGTTTTGTTTTTTTTTTTTTAAATGACGGAAACAGACCGAGTTTACGGGAACCATTCTAATGAGTTAAATGTCCGGTTACCGCAACGAGGATTCCGTTCAAACGTATTCTATGAAGTGTCGATTTCTATGCAAAACCACCTAATGAATCGATTGGGGCGCTAGTAAATTCCGCCAAAAACGGGTAAATTCCGCCGATTTTTCATCCACCGAAAGTGTAAATTACACCGATTTCCAATCTAACGAGAGTGTAAATTCCGCCGATGAGGGAGGCGGAAAGTGTTTTTGGAACGGCAGTAATATTTGATACTCCGAACGTAAGTATAATATTGAGGTGTTATCTGTAAAAGCTTGTTTGTGGAATCTGCGAAAGCATTGGTGAACTAGGTATCAATTAGAAGTGTATGTGTCGGTTCCCCAGCTAAGCTTCGCTCAGAAGTTTCTGAATAGAAAGCTTATTTAGAAGAAGCAATCACTAAATTCAAAGATGACAAAAATCGTTTTAAATTTGTTAAAAAAGTGTCTTATCGGTTCAGCCGTTTGAAAGAAAAAAAGGCAAATAAGTGAACTTTCTTTTCTATTGTTTACGACGTGGGGCTCTTTACACCCTGATTATTTTATTCGCTCTCCTCTCAAATATCTCCAACATAGATGGAAGAAAAATTTCGTCTTGGATTTTTTACATTGGAGCTTTTGAGCCAGCGATCATTCATCGTTCAGGTAAATAAATTTATATTTTAAACTACTTGAAAATAATGTCATCCTAAAAACATTCGTCGGCGGAATTTACACTCCCATTAGATTGAAAATCGGCGCAATTTACACTTTCGGTGAATGCAAAATCGACGGAATTTAAAATGCGAAAAAGTAAAATCGGCGGAATTTACAACCTCCCATCGATTGCGACCGGTCTCACTATGATCACACGACTTGCAGCCGAGTTGTTATCGAAGATATTTTGGATCACTTCGAGCGCCTCCATTATGGGAGGATCCTGAAATTTCTACAATGCCTTCACAGAGCGATATATTTATTATATATCGAAAACGGCTGCTCCGAATCGGTCAAAACCCCTATCGATCGATTCTACGTCGGAATGGTCACTTCTGAACTCATTTTGTGAGACAAAAATCTCGAAAAAAAATTGGTAGGCAACCTGCCATTCATATTACCATAGGTGAATGTAAACATTGCGGATGGCCTACCCAAGTAATTTAAGGAAGTCGGTTGACATTATTTGATGCGCTGTCTGCGTATGTAGAGATTCTAATTCTAATTAGATGCATTATCCGGAAACTGAAGCATGTGATTGGCCAATTTCAAATCCCGCGCCATTCACTAATAACTGTCTTTTGTGCGATGTCTCGGTGTGTGCGGTGAGATCCAAGCGGACGACAAAAGGGACGGACTCGGAGGAATATCTTGGTCAGAATATTTTCCTCTGGGATCAACGTCAAGATCCTTTAATTTAATTGGAAAATTTCCAGCCTGGATTAGAGGGCGCGACTCGCGAGCTCTGAGTAACCAGGGGCGATGGGCGATTTAGTGGGGAGTGGTGGGGGGATGGGGGAGGGGGGTGGTAGCGGTGGTAGCGATGGTAGTGGTAGCGAGGGAAAAAGCAGTGCAGTCGAGTGGTCGAGTACGCAAGCGGAATAACGAAATTAAAAGTGGTGCACGGCCCATATTAAACGATAGTGTTTTGCCGCATGGCAGGGACCGGCCGCGGCCTCAACCATAACTCTCGCACAATAGGCAAAGTAATTGCAGAGCTTGTCTCTCGTGTCAGTCGTGTAACCATAGGCGAATTTTATTATCAAGTTCCGGTGAAGATTTTCACCGGAACCAACGCGGTTGTCTTGTGAACTCGCCCGAACTGTTTGTTCGGCAACGATGGATCATAGAGTATAGACCCTACACGCCATATCATTCAAAATGAAGAAGAAGAAGAGTCGGATCATTGGAGCCCGGCCCCAACGGGCAGTATGGAAAATGGCGGATGGTGATTTTCCTCTGCGCTGTTGCCGCTATTTTGCAATCTCTTATAGGTTAGGTTCCGATTCTTCACAATAACGGTCGTTATAGACACCTTTAATTTAAATCTGAGACAAAAAGTCTCGAAAAATATTTTTCGTCTCAAATTTCGACGATGTAACCCCTTTCGATTTTTTCAATTTTGAGTGGGGAAAAAATTTCTAGTTAGCGAACGATTCCGACGTGAATTGACCCACGGAATCGATTGAGACCGGTCCCGGAACCATCGGACTCGCTGCGGCCGAGTTATCGAGTTTTTTCGGTACGTTTCGGGTGCCTTCATTCTGGAAGAATGCGACAATATCGACAGATCCTGAAAAATGCGATATCTGGAGAACGGCTGCTCCGATCGAGCCGGGAGTCGTCTCAATCGATTCGCCGGACAATTATTCATCGGAAAAGACACCTTTAATTTAAATCTGAGACAAAAAGTCTCGAAAAATATTTTTCGTCTCAAAATTCGACGATGTAACCCCTTTCGATTTTTTCAATTTTGAGTGGGGAAAAAACTTTCTAGTTAGGTAACGATTCCGACGTGAATCGACCCCTGGAATCGATTGAGACCGGTCCCGGAACCATCGGACTCGCTGCGGCCGAGTTATCGAGTTTTTTCGGTACGTTTCGGGTGCCTTCATTCTGGAAGAATGCGACAATCTCTACGGATCCTGAAAAATGCAATATCTGGAGAACGGCTGCTCCGATCGAACCGGGAGTCGTCTCAATCCATTCGCCGGACGATTTTACGTCGGAAACGACACATTTAATTTCAATCTGAGGCAAAAAGTCTCGAAAAATATTTTTCGGCTAAAATGTCGACGATATTTCGTGTCTATGGTAAAAGATGTGAAGGACATATTGGTGTTAAGAGGGTTAGGAGAGGGATGGTGATGGGAGGGGAAAGGAGGAGTGAAGATGGGGGGGATGATGGGGGGGGGGGTTAGAGGAGGAAATCGCTGAACAATACTGCTGAAGATTTGAGCTCCAGGCTTCTCTCCACCCAAACACCGAACCCCGATTCCAAAGACGAAGCGAAGTTGATTTAATTCCGATTTAATTTAATTAAGATCGCAAGGGATCGGAATTTGGGTTGGGACGGTGGTGATGGTTGTGTTGAAGGAGGGGAGTGATTCTGCGACTCACGACTGGATGGAGTGTGTAACGCTAACGCACCTGTGTAAATATGAGTTTGTTTTTTTCTGACCGTGTTTCCAATTTAGTTGCCTCAGCGATAATTATTTTCCACGTCTAACAAGTAACAGTGGCGGCTCGTGCAATTCCGCAAACAGTGAATTTTTTCCCAGCCAAGCGAATGTGAAACTGCGAGAGAAATCCGATCGTTTAACCTAAGTTTAAATGAGAAAATGGCGCGGTTGTCAAATTGCACGAGCCGCCGCTGATGGCTGAGGTTTTGCTCCGCAACAAAACGCCACGGAGAAAAAGGTATGTCGATGAAGCACATAGAGTATGGTGAATTTGCAGCTGCTGGGCTGAGTATGTCTTCTAACATCATATTTTATGTGCTTGAACGACATACTCTGTGTTTTTGGACGACATACGTATGTGCTTAAATGACATACTCTATGTCTTCAGAACTCATACTCGCCCCAGTAGCTGAAAATTCGACATATCTACTTTATGTGCTTCATCGACATACCTTTTTCGGTGCGCACTGCACGTGGGTCGCAGTAGATGAGCCGATTTATGTCAACTTTATTCTAAGAATATGAAACATCAGCGTCGCTGACAGCGGCGGCTCGTGCAATGTGGCAACAATGGATTTCCTCCATTAAAACTGTGTAAAATAATTCGATTACTTGGTGAGGCGCAGCGCCTCACCGTGTATCGATCTTTTTGCATACGTTTAAATGGCAAAAGTGCACGGTTGCCAGATTGCACGAGCCGCCACTGGTCGCTGATGACGAGACGATTCAGCGATGACGGTAAACACTCGTATCGGCAGGGCTGGATTTTCATAACTGCCACCCATCTGCCCCAAAAAAGCGCCTTCAAAACTGCGTTTATGCTAATTCAACCACCGCACCAGCGCATTATGGTCGGAGATAGCAAAAAAGTGAGCAAAAATAAAGATAATTTTCTCATCAATTTCTCATTTATAAACTTTCTAGACGAGTTTTAATCACAGAAAATACTTTCATCAAGTAATTCGAACTTAGAGACGTCACTGGAAAGTTAAAACTTATGCTTCAAGGGTCGAAAACGATGATTTTTCGTGAATTTTCTGCAAAGATTTTTGGCCACCTTTCTTTACCATCTCAGACCATATCACAACAATGCCGCACCCGCGACGCGGCGGCCGACGTGAGGATTTTTCGATATAACTATTTGTACAAGAGAGATTTATGGTGTTGCATATTGCATAAGTGATGATTAAAAGGCACTTTTGTTTTAAATAAACAGAGCTTTAAAAGTGCCTTCAATTTACCGTATATGCAACACCATCTCCTTCACGTACGAACACTCATCTCAAAACATGATCACGGCACTATTAATTGGTTTTACATAATAAACACAATTAATTATTTTAAAAGCGCTTTTTGTAATTCATGCACGTCATGTTTATTCCCTATCAATTTGAAACTGCGAGAGTTAAAAAGTTTGCCGGTACAATTTTTGGACTCGAGAGGTAACTTTTAAATGCAACCGAAAACTTTCTAGCACAGACATAAACAAAGGAAACAAATGAAATTGGAATTTCTATCGGAACTATGCGATACGTGGATTCACTTGAAACCTTATATTCATTCATCGATGCAAGATTGAGGTCAGTGAATCAAGTGTTACGCCCCAATGCACCACTTTGGCATCATACATTAAAATAAAAAAAAAAAAAAATTGCAATTTGTCTGATTTTATTCACTTTCTTATCGCATAATGTGACGTTTTTCCTTCATTTAGAATCGGTATAAAATTCTGTAGGAAACAAAAATGTGTTCACTTTTTGCCTTCCTCGTCAGTTTTCTCTTGTAATTTGCCGCCCCTTAAAATTTGTTGCTGATAACTTCCACCCCAGAAGCCCCTGCCGAAATCTGGCTGTGCGTATACGTTTCGACCAATGTCGACCGCGTCCAATCCTGTGAAGGTCAGAATGTGTGCTGGAGTATAGCAGTGGCGTAAGCGTGCAATTCGGCAACGGTGCAGTTCGTCCATTTAAATCCATGAAAAATATCGGATTATTGCGTGTTCCGTGAACACCTTTGCATTCGACCTTTTACGTGGGTTTAAATGGACAAAATACCACTTGCCAAATTGCACACAACGCCACTGAGGCTAAAACGATCAGAGTATGAGTGTATGAAAAAAATTCGACTCGTAATCGGATCCGTATAGCCAGAAATTCGTATTTCTCTCTCTCTCTCTCTTATTTGCCCGTTTGAACGAATGTGTTAGAAAAGGGACAGACATAGTAGCTGAATTCACGTGACAACCCCTATCCCCGTCTTTTTCTAAGACGCGCTTATGTTGAAACGGGTAAAGAGAGAAACATACGAATTCCTGGCTATACGGCTGTGGTCGATGAGCTCAAGTATTATAACCTAATGGGTGAGGTCGGTTCCGTTAGAGGCTCTTCAGTGTTTACGATGAGGAGTGGATAGCCTTGCATCGATGGGCTTCTTATCAGAGACATAGAAGGGTCGGAACCCTTTCGAATGAAATGGCGTCACCGATAACGTTATAATTCTTTCAATGCAGTTATAAATCTAAATGAAAACACTTTTTGTTACTGTCATTATTAATTTTATTATTATCATTTTTGAATATAAGACCACAGTACAACTACGTAAATTTAATTGGCACTAGATGACTTAAGATTAAAGAAATAAATATCACTTGACGCATAGCCGGGCCCTTACACTATACAAAAATATTTCAATGAAAATTCCAAGGGTCTAAAATGCTTGAACTTTAAAATGTTGGCTTGAAAAAACCTGTGTTCACGGTGAGTTAAAAGCAGTTGACTTAAATTTATACCGATTTTATTCGTGCTGATGAGTGAGCTTTAGATTTTACCTGTCTAAAAGACCAGTTTTTCTTTGTTTCAACTCAGTTTCTCACACAATAAAAATTCTCCAAAGCACGGGTTTACTCCAAAAATTTGCTCAAATACATTTAGAATCATGAATTTCATTCAAAGAATAAAAAGGTACCCCCGTTTAGCGCACGCTTAAAAATAAAAAACACAACTAAAAGTTAGTACAATTCTTAAAACACGAGGAGCAATATTGACTCTATAAAGTATAAAATTAGTAACAGTAAAATAAATCAATTTAAAACTTAGAGTTACCTAATTCAACAATTTTGCATACTTTTTACGATGAGGACAAAAGTGATATTATAAAAATACGACGACAATAACGACTAAACGATAACTTCATGTTTTGCTAGTTTTGTCGAATACTTTTTACCACAGGATACCAAGCTAATAAAAGATAAACAATTTTTGTGAAACAATTTTACATACAAAATAAAAACAATATTAGCAAGGTCCGTTAACAACACGTTCGTTCCAAGTATAGCGCTGTACGATCTTTGAATTTTTGTACCCAGGTCGGGAAGCCAAACAATATAAATTAAAACTGATTTTAGTTTCCAGATCAGAAAAAAATACATACATATTTTTCAAAAGCAGTCAATAAATATATTACAATTAGAAAACACCCAACAATCTTATACAATTATTCACAACCATTCAGTTTACTTGTTTAATTTTTTATTTGCTAATTTTAATTTAATCTTTTTACTATCATTCATTTAAACTGCCCCCCCCAAAAAAATACTTCATTGTGACTTATGAAGGTATTTAAATAGCACGATGAATATCCAATTTCCATTCATTTTCAAAAAGAATCTGAATGGGGAAAAAAGAGAAAACAGGACGTTGACAAACTCTAGACTTCTATTCCGAGTCATGCCGGCCGATTCTTAAAGTATTAGATGAAACAATAACCTACCAACGCAGCAAGACAATCAACAGTCTTAGATTTGTCCGCCAACAGTTTTGAGCGTTTTTAATTGCGTTTCCTCAAAATTCCAACCGATATTAAAAAATAACCGATTGGTTTAAATGTCTGCAACGTACACTGTGAGATAATGCCTGATTGCAGAGAATAGGTGTTCTTTCGGAGTACACCATATAAGATAATAATTCGAGCGCGCGGAGGGGGGTTACCCTTGATTCAAAATAAAATGATCCGCCGTAACGCCTTCTTTGCAATGGATCATGACTTTGATGGCGTTCCCGGCTCCAGTTTTGGCCGTCTCGAAAGCGGACAATGTGTCCTCAAGCACATAATTGTGAGTAATTAGCTGTCTGACGTTGATTTTACCGGAAGACACCATCGCCAACGCAATTGGGTAACTGAAACAAGCAAATCAAACGGTCAAAATGAGAATCTAAATTTATTTTAAATAATTTCACGTTGTCGTCTGTCCAAGATCAGAGTAAATGCTCACAAAATGACTCACGCGGAGAAAAATTTCTGATTGAAATTGCGGAACGTAGGAAGAAATTGGGGTAAAAAGAAATTCCCTTTAAAATAATAAGAATTCTTATTGATTCAACGATTCTTTCTTGTGATTCTTCTGAATCATCAGAACGTTCAATAGGACCAATGATAATTGAGGCGTTTTATGTAAAAAGGGGTTCTTTGCAGTTTTGTAATTGGAAGAAAAACGCATTCAAAGTTTTGCAACTTGATTTTTACCGATCTGGCTACCTAGATGGCTTATGTAAATTTTTTTCCTAAAACTAGGTTTATTTACGGACATAATGGCTTAAAGTTTTTTAAAATCCGTGTATTTCTGTGTTTTACACAATATTTTGAAGTTGACTCCTAGGAACCCCTTTTTACGTAAAACGGGTCTCGCCGCCTTAAAGATACCACCAAATAGCAGGAAAAAATAACCATTATCTGATTTTCGGCAGAAATGCTCCTTATGGCATGTACTTTCACCCAAAAAAGGTACTTCAAGATATCTTGCCGGCGTTGCCAGATATATCCAAAAATGTAGTCCAAAATGCCTTTATATCGAAATATATCGAAAACTATCGATTGAATCGAAAAATTGATACGCTTTCGATTTATTTGGAATAATTTCCAACATGAAAGATACTTAGCGTTTTTACGCTCCGACGACTCCTAAGCTCTCAAAACCGCGATCTAAGTTTTCGGCGATTTTTGGAGAACTTGAAACTCGCATCACAACGCCCATTTAACGAAGCCTCGATTCACGAATACACCTCGTAATCGCTGAGTTTTCAAGATATTGAGCTGAGATTTTGGCGAGAGACTATTATTGGTATGACAAATCGATTAATGTGTTTTACGCAAAAAGGAGTTCTTCACGCAGAACCCCTTTTTACATAAAACGCCTCAATTCTGGTTGAATCAATTAGAATTCTTATTCTTTAAAAGGGAATTTCTTTCTACCCCAATTTCTTCCTACGTTCCGTAATTTCAATCAGAAATTTTTTCTCCGTGCACTATCATGCATGGTTTGATTGAATGTGTTATGTATATGATTCATTATGTGAATGTCCAACGCGAGGAGATGATTTCCGCGTGATATACGTATGGATGTGACAGTGAAGCATACCTTTCGGGTTGAAGGAGCATTCTTCAACTAGATTCTAGTAAACATTCCTACAAAACCACTTAAGGCCGAATTTTAACTCGTTCCTCGACTTTTCCTCGAAACTTCTTCAACTTTAAAAGTGACATTTGAAATAGATGGAGGATGAAAAGTGGTTGAGGATAAACTGGAGGACAGTGGCGGCTCCTGCTACTTGGCAACAGTGTCTCCGCTCCATTTGAATCTATGTAAAACAATCGATTGCTGGTGAAACGCTGCTTCACTTTCGAATCGATTGTTTTACATACATTCAAATGGAGGGATAACAGTGTTGCCAAATAGCACGAGCCGCCACTGCTGGAGGAAGGTTTGGAGGAGAATGAAGTAAATGAGGAATTGTGAAATAATGGATTATGGGACTGATGGATTACATCGAGAAAGCATAAATTGATAGAAATAGTTCGGATGTTTGATGGGGAAATTAAAAATTGAGCTTTGGAAATGTTGAGATTTGAAAGTGATCTCAGGGCTGTTTCGGACCAACGCAACCTTGGGATTTCCTCCGTATCCAAACATTTTCAGCCTAAATTTTTAATTTTTCCTTAAATATCCATCCCATTACTTACCATCAATTCAATGCTTTCTCGGTGTATTCCATCAGTCCCATAATCCAACATTTCATAATTCCCCATTTACTCTCCCCCAAACCTTCCTCCAGTACATCTTCATCTCTTTCATGAAATCTTCCATCTATTTCAAAAATCACTTTTCAAGTCGGAAGTTTCGAGGAATAGTCAAGAAACGTGTTAAATTCGGTTCTTATTCAACTGTTCTTCTTCGTTCCCTTTTTTGCTCAAGGTCCAGATTTAATCGTGACTTGAGTCCTGTTTTATCTTTTTTTTTAAAAAAAAAAAAACCCCTTTGAACCAGGAAGCGCTGCCAATTCTGATAAAACGCGAGTGTTTGATTCAGGACTGCCAGATTTAGCATAGCAAACAAATACGCACTTTACATTAGATAATATGGAAGAGGAGGAACACAGCCAAGTACAAAAAGAATGTCAGCTTATCTAGGGCAAGTAGGGTAGGCCACGCGACAATGCTTCAATTGATTGAGATAGTTTAATTATTACAGGTAGCCTACCTCAACTCCAAAAGTTGCGTGACAATTCATTTTGTCCCCGAATGTTTCTTTATCGTCAAATCTGGCAACACCGGTTTGATTAATCGTTTTCGCGGAAAATATCGAGCATCAAGATGACCTTTGCTGAAAGTTCAGCAAGCCGGTCTGATTGACTTAAACTTGAGACTAGACCGATGATAAGTTTCTCATCTACTTTTCAAACTTTAATTGGAACCAACAAATTAAACTACCCACTTTCCTTAGCCTACGGGCCCCACGGCCCCTTCATTATTTCCTCATCATTTACCGAAAACATTATTGAATAGAAGAAAAATCAACCAATGGTATTGCTCAATTCAGTGCTGCCGCGTTGCGTATAATTAATGAAATTGTTTAATTCGCCGATGATTCCACCGATTGAGAAAAAATTACACATTTCAGTTCAGTGTATGACTGTATTGTGCAAAAAAAAAAAAAAAACAAAACAAAAAAAAAACAAAACAAAAAAAAAAAAAAACAAAAAAAACAAAAAAAACACTAATTTGTAATCTTTTCTCAACCAGTGGAGTCGTCGATGACTTTAAAAAACTTGCGAATATTTTAACCCTTTACCGCATGATTTTTTTTTTCAATGAAATAATTTTTTTTCAGTACAATTTTGATCCTTGAGACAGGGAAAAATAGTGAAAAAATTCTCTCCATTATATTTCAATGGTAAAGAACCGAAATATTAATTGTTCCAAATATGGCCTTACCCGCATTTAGGTATCCATGCAATTGAAAATAAAGTTTTCAGGCTAAAAAAAAAAAAAAATTAAAGTAGTAAAAAATAAGTTAGTAAGTTTCAATAGTTGTTTTTTTTTGTATATGGTACCCCTGATCCCCTGTGTTACTCCCAAACATAACAATGAAAATCGGAAAATCTCTATCAGATTTTCAGTAAGCTATTTTCAACCACTCTGCAAGTTCTCTATCCTGTGCTGCGCGCTCTAGGACAAAATCGTCAATTCTTACTCGTTTAGTATCTGTTCCACATGTGACCCACCATGCAGCGACAGTACAGCTCAAGTCCCCTACTTTTAGATAAGGCTTCAAAGTAATTGTTCCAGATCTGGGCTCATCTGCAGTTAAGGGTTAATAACTATAAACGGTGATTGGATCGATCGAGAAAAGCTTACAGATCAGAGTATTTCCATACACTGAACTGAACTATGTAATCTTTTCTCAAGCGGTGAAATCATCGGTGCATTGAAGAATACCATTGATTATACGCAAAACGGCAGCTTTGTTGTTCATAGTTTTGGTTCTGTTCCCCTCACTCCTCGAGGGAAGATAGCAATCAAGGGTCAGGTAAGAAAAAACCAACAAAAATAGTTTTAAAGTAAATAAGGGAAGTAGGAGGAGAAAGGGGAAGAGGAGGAGGGAGCTGAAGAATAAGAAGGAACGAATTTAGACAAAATAACATCCAGCCGAAAACAAAGAGCTAGATCAGCATTCATAAACAGATTATCTGATGACTTCTGACCCAGCCCAAAATACAAACTTCGGTAGAAAGGCGTTTTAATCGATCCGCAATTATTATAGTAGACGAAATCTATCACTAGAGCTTAAAGGTCGAACAAACTTGCTAACGCAAAGAGGCCGATAAAAATCACAAAGTTGTTGGCAACATAGTCTATATCGCTCTTCTTCACAATGGGGCTCTTAAGTGCTTTTTCTGTAAGGAAATGAATAGTATACATTCTGATGTAAAAACCAGTGAAAGTCACGGAAATCACACTGAAAAAGTCTAAAATTCAGTAATAAACGCACAAAACCACTCTAACAGCAAGATTGTAATGGCGCTTCAACGCAGGTATCGTGGGAGATTCTTGTCTTATCATGTCACTGTCTCTGCGGAAACACAGAGATTTGTCTCAATTTAGATAGGAATCTCCCATGATATCTGCGTCGAACCGAAATAATGCGTGATTCTGAGAATGTATTATGTGATTTTTCAGAACGCTCATCGTCATTTTTACAGGTTTTTATGCAAGAATCAACTCTTCAATCCCCTGTAGCAAAAGTTTGCAAGAGCCCCATTATTTTGTAGTTTTTTCATCCCTCCATTCCCTACAATGAAAGGAACAATAAATGCCACAATTTTTTTTTTTTTTGTTTCTTTTCGTTTTGTTGTAAAGATTAGAACCACTGACCTCACTGACCTGCGAATAAAATTCTACCGTTTTTTCTCCAATTCTGTAGTTACTTCTAATTCTTCTCTAGTTCTACCCTTTTGCTGTCATATGTGGCATCCTGTGTATCGCCCATGCTAGTGCTGTTCTAGATCTACAATACTACATGCCTCCATCTTGTTCTATCAGTCATGTGTCACTATTTCGTCCAAGTTTTTATCCGATAACTCTTACTATGCCGAATCAGTTATCGACTAATTAATCCCGTACTTGTAAGACACATTTCTTTTCAATTTGAAAAAAAAATATGTATAAGATATATTTACTTTACTTTACTTTACTTTAAAATTTTATAAAAAATCATTTTGATTTTTTTAAAAAAAATGAGATTATTACATTTTATTTTACGAGTTTTTTGTTTTGTGTGTTTTTCCCCCTTTCTTAATGGAAACCCCTGATTTCTCTCATTTTGTCATCATCAAATTAAAATGAATTATTTTCCACTCGAGTTTCATTCTTCATCATCTCCTTTTCAAGTGCTCGATAAATTTACAGAGTATAAGTGGAGGAAGTCACTACAACCTATCAGAACCAAAGGCTAGCCCAAGGTCCTTCTTCCTCGTCAGAGTCAGGCATTTTCTCTCTCTGCAGGCTCCTCAGATTCTGACGCAAGGAAACTTCATTTTTCTGTAGTATCTTCTTATTCTCAAGCAATATTCCAAATCATAAACAAGAGTTCTCGTGGCACTTTCAAGCAAATAAAAAAAATATATATGTATAAAAATGTCTATCTTTTCATGCTAGCTTCCCTGTATCCTTTAACTTATATCAGACCCCTCCCACTTATACTCGAACTACAGATAACCCTCAGGGGAATTAATCCAGACATACACACTCAAAATGTCTCCTCGAAAAGCCCCCTGCATGGTATACTTATGTGTCTGAAAATTGCGCAGTATATTGAGGCGCAACGAATTGCCAGACTATTTCAGTAGGGAGAGGTTGACTTCAAATTAAATTTGAAAATAATAAACGCACCTGTTCATTGGTGCGTGTGCCGCTCAAGAGGTTGGATTTGGTTTGTTTCGAGGACAACAAAAATAACTTTCTTTTTTTACCCAAGATAATTCAACATATTTAAGCAGTATCGAGGTATCGAGGCAATGAGGCTCTTGCAAACTTTTGCTACAGGGGATTGGAGAGTTGATTCTTGCATAAAAACTAGTAAAAATGACGATGAGTGCACTAAAAAATCACGAAATTCACTCTCAGAATCGGGATCAATGGCGAAGAGACGCAGGTATCATGGGAGATTCCTTTCTAATTTAAGACAAATCATCTCTGTATTTTCGTGGAGAAAGTGTCAAATTAGACAGGAATCCCCCATGATACCTGAGTCTCTCCGCCATTGCAATCTTGCCGTTAGAACAGTTTTGTAAGTTTATTACAGAATGGGTCTGTTGCATACTTCGGCTAGAGCGTTTTAAAGTATCTATTCTTATGTAAAAAGCTGTAAAAATGACAATGGCAGCATCAGAAAACACCAAAATTCATTAATAAACTCACAAATTGCAAAAAAAAAAAACACTAGACACTATTCACCCCTGTATCTTTCCACCACGTGCGCGATATTTCGCGAAATTAGCGCGGCACATTCAAATAATCACGGCCGACTGTCATCACAGCTGACTTCATAAACAAATAAACAGTAAACACGGACGGCGTCTGTTTGAATTCTTATGTCTCAATATCCTCAATTCCTCACAAAAGATTGTGAAAGGTACGGAAACCGACATTTGTGTCGAAAACTTATCAAAATGAAACAATAACACACAGGAGTTCCAAGTATGATTCCTACTTCAATCATCACCTTTGGAACTCCTGTGTGTTATTGTTTCATTTTGATAAGTTTTCGACACAAATATCGGTTTCCGTACTTTTCACAACCTTTTGTGAGGAATTGAGGATATTGAAACGTAAGAATACGAACAGACGCCGTCAGTGTTTACTGTTTATTTGTTTATGAAGTCAGCTGTGATGGCAGTCGGCCGTGATTATTTGAATGTGCCACGCTAATTTCGCGAAATATCGTGCACGTGGTGGAAAGATACAGGGGTGAATAGTGTCTAGTGTTTTTCGCAATTTGTGAGTTTAATACTGAATTTTAGTGTTTTCTGATGCTGCCTTTGTTATTTTCTCGGCTTTTTACATAGGAATTGATACTTTGAAACGCTGTAGCCGAAGTGTGCAACAGATCCATTTTAGACTTTTTCAGTGTGATTTTCGTGACTTTTGATGGTTTTTATATAATATTGAACTATTCAGTTCCTTACAGCAAAAGTTTGCAAGAGCCTCATTTTGATCTTGGTGCAAATGATGTCATCGAAATCTCTGAACCAATTAGAAACTGGTTCAGCAGCGTTGCTAGATTTTGAGTTCCGTATTAGATTTTCTTTTACACCCTATAATATGTTTTATACCCAACGAGTTGTAATAATTATAGAGGAGTAGGTATATGTCATAGGTTTTAACTAAATCAAAGTAAGGCGGCATGGACGCTGGGGCCCCGGCCGAATCCAGTTGAGCTACTCGAAGTCACACTTAACCCTTTCTGTCACAGTGTCCATTATAATGGACGATTAAATTACATGGAGCCTTACGGAAATTCGAAAAAATTGACTCACACATGAAATCATATGAGAAAAGTTTGTCCAATTTAATGGTATAGGTTTCAGATTACAGTGACACTTCTTTCATAATTCATGACAGAAAGAGTTAAGTTAAACCGATGCGATGCCTCGAATCTGCTCCGCCGACCAATCAGAAGCAAGCATTCGTGAAAAGTGAGGTTATGCCAGTTCAAGTCAAGTCCGACTTTTCGCCAACTTGATCAGGCCCCTGATGGTTTGTTTAGGTTTCAGGAACGGTCGTCCAGTTTACGTTTGTCCAATAAAACAACACTACAGTTCAATAACTTTGCCCATTCCTATCTTTTTGACCAAAATTTTACTATAAATATCCTTTTTGCATTTTGGCTCACTTGATAAGTAAATATTAGCAGTTTTTACAATTTTTATTGCTAAAGATTGCGGATTTTTAACCAATCTTCAATAGTTTTATTTTTCTTATCGTCATAGTCATTGCAAAGCGACTCCGAACTGTTAACGGATGAGAAATAATGCTTCGTTGGACGCCTTCAATTAGGTGGATAGGCAAAATGAAATAATAATGTTTGTTTTTTTCTCTGAGGCCTTGCGGCCCTGAAGATAAATATTGAAACATTGCAAAGAACAAGATGTACCTATTGGACTGAAAGAAAAAACCATCACAAATAAAGTTAAACTAAATTCATAATAATAGCCAATATTTTAATTAAAATTGAATTAGGACTTACATAAAAGACATAGGACTTTCGATCTTTATCATGATCATCATCATCTAATTAGTTTATTATTTTTGCTCATTCATTTTAAAGTATCCAGATGAGTATGCTGCCACCTATTTGCTAATTTTCGTAGTTTTACTGCCTATTTGCAAACTTTCAATTGTTTTCATTTCATCTCTCCTTCAACCTTGCTCTTAGTTTTTTTCCTATTTTTGCTTCCCCTGGTAAAAATGACGACTATACGACTATTCCAAAAACGACTATAAACATAGTTGCCGACTATAATCTATAGTTGGCCAACTATAATCCATAGTTGCCGACTATAATCTATAGTTGGCCAACTATAATCCATAGTTGGCCATCTATGTTTATAGTCGTTTTTGGAACGGTTATAGTCGTCATTTTTACCAGGGTCTGCTTTTTCTTTCGCTTTTAATTTTTTATTTATTTTTATTTGTTTAACATATTTGTTATGTGGCATCATGCTGTTTTTTAACGCTTCCTTTAATCTACCTTTTATTTGTTTGTAAACTTTTATTTTTTGCCTTTCATTATGATCGTTAAGATCAACAGGCCTAATGACGAGTTTTAATTTTAATTTCAAGATTGGCTATTTATGAATTTAATTTCATTTCCTTTCTCGTTTTTATCTTTTGATCCAATATATCATGTTCTTTGCAATGTTTCGAAGAGAGAAAAATAAGCCTCCTCCAAAATAATTGTAAGTAACTAAGTGCTGAATTACATATAATATCTAGCACGCTTATTTTCGATTTAGATGTCCAGGTTATAGTGCGCTACGTAGCACAGTGCCACGGGTGCCCATACCGACAAAAATAAATCAACTTAGGTGCGGCCATGACGCGACGTAACTCAACTGAGATAACTGCGCGATTGGCCAAATTATCGGCGAACTAACTTTTGATTGATCGGCAGAAAGCTTTGTAACGGCAGGCGTCAATAGAATGAACAACAGGGTGTACAAAAAAATCAAATCAAAACAGTCGATTTTTTATTCATACTTTCATTCGACAACACCAAGCAAAAACGTCCCATTTGGCAACGCTGTATTCTGTCTATTTGAACCTATAATAAGATCGACATATACGTGTACCAAGAAACCATACTCCCCGCATTTTCTCTCTTACAGTGGTTCATATGGTTAAACTGCACCGTTGCCAAATACCGCAAATCCAGAATCGCATAGCCACAATATGGGACTGTTGCACATTTTTGCTGTAAGCGATTTAAGGATTGATTCGGCTGTAAACCCCTGCAAAAATAACGATGTGGTTGCACTAAAACTCACAAAATCTACTCCTACATTCATAAAATGTTTCTATGCGCGAGCATAATCGTGGTGGAAGGTACTTAATGATAGGAAATTCCTATCTTAATTTCGTTAGTCACTCTCTCTCTAGTCTCTATATGCTGACAAGGAAGATTCACAGAGTAATTTTATCATAGGCACCAGAGTAGTGATCCACTTTCGACCTGTTTCTGTTACTGTTACACCTAGTGACATCGGTGCCAAAGGAAAGTTGTCTCTTATTGGTATAACTTCTTGATGGAGTTAAAGTATTATTAGATGGTCCTATTATACAATAGTGCCCTCCACCCAGTGGCGTCGCGTGCCATCTGGCAACAATGCAACTGCTCCATTTAAACTCATTAAATAAATCGAATTTTCCTTGTGCACTGTTCACCCCCTGAATTCGATCTTTTACAAGAGTTTAGATGGAAAGAATACATTGTTGCCAAATTGCACGCGTCGCCACTGCCTCCACCGCCACTACGATCGCGCATTTAAATGCATTTAGTGAATTTCGGAGTGGATTTCGTGAGTTTTTAGTGCTATCATCGGTATTTTTGCAGGATTTTACACCTGAATTAATCCTTAAATCGCTTATACATAGCAATATTGTGCAACGGCCCCATTCCTTATAAGGGGGTAGAAAATAATAAGCACCCATTTGCAATCCTTCAATGTCAAATGATTTACAAGTGAGAAGTATTGTGGGTATCTTACCAGTGGCGGCTCGTGCAATTTGGCAACAATGGTTTTCCTCCATTTGTCTTAATGTAAAACAATCGAATGTTGGTAAAGCGCTACTTCACTTTAGAATCCATTATTTTACACACAATCAAATGGAAGGATAACATTGTTGCCAAATACTGCTATTCCACTGTAGCCTACCTCAACCAAAATATAAGGCATCGAATGATATTCTTTCATTCGTCGACTGTATACATAAAATGCAGTGCACCGTGTGTGTAACGTGGAATTCAGAGTCAACTCCACGCTCCAGGCCCGCGGATATGGAACGGATGCGTGATTCAGTGAAGCTTAAAAAAAAAATATGTTCCTCTACCTTACGTAAGCACTCGTGACGCACTTTCAAGAGGGCAATTCTAAATTGGCTCATAACTAGCCGATTTTTTTTTTATTGAATGAAGTCGGGTAAATCCCATCATTTTACCCCTAATAAATCCCACCCTACGCAACCTATACTCACCAACTATGACTTGCGGGGATCCCCGGATCCATACATTCAAAAGTGTATCGTTAAAACCCAGCGGCGGCTCGTGCAATGTGGCAACAATGGATTTCCTCCATTTAAAACTGTGTAAAATAATCGATTACTTGGTGAGGCGCAGCGCCTCACCTAGTATCGATCTTTTTGCATATGTTTAAATGGCAAAAGTGCACGGTTGCCAGATTGCACGAGCCGCCACTGTTAAAACCTAATACCGGCGTTGAATTCTTGAATGGATCATTTGAGTGTACTTATATATGAGCAGCGGCAGCTACAATGTTTGTTGATTCCCAACAATGAGGGAGGAAGATAACTGATTGGCTCTGACTTATAGAGCCTACCCTAGGTATATACAACCAGTTCAGCTTTTTAGAGCATGAGTGTCATGCTCTATTGAAATCGTTTCTACAAGGTCAATAATGCTTTTCTTATAGGAACGGCATGGTTCGGGGGTCCGCTCGGGGGATCGCTTGGTTTCAGTATCGAGAACGGGTCCTCGAGGACCGATTGACCCATGTGATTCCGCCAATCCGGTGTCCTCCCAATTTGTCGCTTTTTCTTTGTGGCGGGAGTTTTTGGCCAAGATTGAGGTTAAGCATTTTTGGGAATGTAATTACGTTACTAATTTGGATCAGACTTCAACGAAATTTTCTGTATGAGATATTGAGGTTTTATATCAGAGGATTGTGTCCATGTTTCGTGTATTCTGCGATTTAAAATGCATTTAGATGATTTCAAATTTCCAATCCTGTTATTGTTGATGTTTTGGTCCGCTAAAAGAGTTCGTTTGGGGAACGCGATCGGCGTTGCGTTTTAAGGTGAATCCTCAGCGACCTGTAGTAAGATTCTCATCCGCTAGATAACGCCACTGTTCCGCGGTCCAGAAACCATGCTTTTTCCGCCTTTAATCGTTAATTGCGAGAGCTAGAGTTAACTTTTCGAAAATGTAAGAACGTTGCGTTCTAGATCAAATCCTAAGGAAAATTTTAAGACCATTCCGAGCCATGGACGAAGATATAACCAACGAACTAGAATGACTAGAATGGCCGACACAGCGCTTTTACACGGGGAAGCTTGAAGCCTCCGACCTAACCTCACTTTCCGGGCTAGAAGGGCAAAACATTGGATTCTTCATAAGACCCTGTGCTAGAAGGGCGAAAGTTTTCGGTTGTTTTTAGCTCGTAAAAATCGAATTTTTGAAGGCTGGTCAACTTTTTGTGAAGTAGGAAGGTCGGTTACCGTAAAAATGCAGGAAAACACCGGTTTTTTCTAATTTTTTCTAGTTTTAATGAAGTTTACAAGTGAGTGTTGTCACCCCAGCCGGTACTGGCATTGGCATCTAAACAGTGTCTCAATTGCGTGATTTCTGATCTTTCTGCGAGCTTTTCTTGTTAGAAATGATCCTTCCTTCATTCCCCAGTGTTATTAAAGCCATTGTTTGATATTTGAGAGTGCTAAATGCTTTAAAAGTTTCATCGCGTTCTACTGAAGTCTTACCTGACTGGTGCAGGCACTGACTGGATTCTAAGCTGTTACTGGGATATTCAACCAGTTCTGTGTCAGAATTTCTAGCATGATTATAGTGAGAGATATTTAAAGCCACTCTTCTGTGTAGTTTGAATCATCTCAAAGCCTTAATGCCCTTGATTGACATCGGAACTCGGAAGATAGGTTGCGGAATTGGTCTCTCCGTCTCTTGTGCGCACAGTTACTTCCAGGCAGTAAACAAAACCAACTTATCTCTTTTAGTTAAGTGTACCAACTGATGTAAGTTCAAATTTTGAGTCTGATTTACTGTAAGTGGTAATCTTTATGCCAAGATTATCATTTGCGCAACTCAGTCCGAAGTTAATTCATCGATGGAACTCAGATCAGCGACAACTTTTTTTGGATTACTTTTACCAATCTTTTACTGCAGGTATGCTCTTTGAAGTGAAATTTTATTTTCTTCTGTATTCTTAGCACTTCTTATTTCCTTGCTCCAATCTACTTTCTCTACCTTTCGTTCCCTTTGTGCGCTATGTTTACGGAAAAAGGTATCAATTTGAACCGGAAGGGGTGACCACAAATCATCATTTCATAATGGACTCAGGTTAACTGTAGTTATCTGGTGCTGATCGGTCTCTGAGAGCTGTTGATGATTGAAACAATAATATATAGATGATTAAGAACCGATCGGAATCCTACACATTTAGTATGAATTTACTCAAAGTGTTATGAACACTTGGTACCATGGATTTCAGCTTCTTAGCTGAATTTTCTCATTTTCAGGTCCACCAAACCGACACCATTTTGTACTGCACAGAAGTTAGGTTACCAGGTCTTGCCCAATAACTTGATGTGTACGTTCGTTTTTCCTTCCAAAATTTTGAAATATTGTTACCTCTGTAGAGGTTGTTTCACGAAAGTTGGCCGATAACAGATTGGTTTGTTTACTGCGCAGAAACGATTTTGCCTTTTTGAGCATGTGCAGGAATGCGAACACATCTTTGCGCAGCAAGCCGCATGATTTGTCGATGCCTTCTTTTGTGAAACGAGCTCACCTACGCTCACTATATATTTTTATTGAGGGGAGAATCTTTTGACCTCAAGAAATCCATGCTATGTTCTTAAGCAAAGATAGGAAAGGGTTCCTTCTCCTAAAGCAACAAGTAATCAAGCCTCAAACAAAAACACTGCATGTGATGCAGTGTGCTCCTTCCGCTAATTTTCTTCACAAAAAGATGATGGAACTCAACATTTTCTTCACTGCGGGTAGTCATAACAGTTCAAGAGTTCCATTGAATCGGAATGAACAAACTAATCAGTTTTAATAGTTTGTCCGCAGAGTTGGTCACTATTATAAGCACCGGTAGCTGCACAGGCCCAGTCAGAAAACATTAGACCATAGACCATTCAAGAATACCCGCACCAGTAGCTCATTCCATCAGTTTTCATGAATAAACAAATTTCCGTATCATACAATGATTCGTACAATTACAGTAGTGGTTCTGTGAAAAACAGAAAAAGAAATAAAATTTCACTTCAAAGAGCATACCTGCAGTAAAAGATTGGTAAAAGTAATCCAAAAAAAGTTGTCGCTGATCTGAGTTCCATCGATGAATTAACTTCGGACTGAGTTGCGCAAATGATAATCTTGGCATAAAGATTACCACTTACAGTAAATCAGACTCAAAATTTGAACTTACATCAGTTGGTACACTTAACTAAAAGAGATAAGTTGGTTTTGTTTACTGCCTGGAAGTAACTGTGCGCACAAGAGACGGAGAGACCAATTCCGCAACCTATCTTCCGAGTTCCGATGTCAATCAAGGGCATTAAGGCTTTGAGATGATTCAAACTACACAGAAGAGTGGCTTTAAATATCTCTCACTATAATCATGCTAGAAATTCTGACACAGAACTGGTTGAATATCCCAGTAACAGCTTAGAATCCAGTCAGTGCCTGCACCAGTCAGGTAAGACTTCAGTAGAACGCGATGAAACTTTAAAGCATTTAGCACTCTCAAATATCAAACAATGGCTTTAATAACACTGGGGAATGAAGGAAGGATCATTTCTAACAAGAAAAGCTCGCAGAAAGATCAGAAATCACGCAATTGAGACACTGTTTAGATGCCAATGCCAGTACCGGCTGGGGTGACAACACTCACTTGTAAACTTCATTAAAACTAGAAAAAATTAGAAAAAACCGGTGTTTTCCTGCATTTTTACGGTAACCGACCTTCCTACTTCACAAAAAGTTGACCAGCCTTCAAAAATTCGATTTTTACGAGCTAAAAACAACCGAAAACTTTCGCCCTTCTAGCACAGGGTCTTATGAAGAATCCAATGTTTTGCCCTTCTAGCCCGGAAAGTGAGGTTAGGTCGGAGGCTTCAACGAAACTCCATGTCGGCCATTCTAGTCATTCTAGTTCGTTGGATATAACTAAGGACTGCCGACTTCCTATCTCCACCCCTGTTAAAACCTGTTAGCGGGTTTTCGAGCGCGACCGCAGCGCTCCAAGCAGCAGTAAGGGTCAACTAAAAACGAACCGCTGCAGCGGTGGCCGCTCCGGCTCCCTTTCTCCCATGCCTTCCCGCAAATGTATACCGTGTAGGTAATTTGAATCACGATTGAACGAAGGGAACAAATGATCAGCGAATTAAAAGGAAGCAAAATCCGCTAAAAAGCAAACGTCTGGAGTATTTCTTGAAAGATTCCTGAATTGTCGAAAATGATTAATCAAGGACTGAAATACTATACATCACAGTTAACCTCAAAACGGAATCAAACAAGAAAGAGTACATAGACATTTGTTTTATTAGTAGAGATCAGGCGACTCTTTTAATTTGCTGATGATTTCTGTTACCTTGTCCAAAGTTGATTCTGAATTTCCCTTGCTTTCGATCTTCCATTGAGATACTGAGTTATCTGATCCTCTTGGGTCGCCGACAACAGTTGACAGCCATGCCATAACAGACCAACTCCAACAACGGTTTTAGCAGTAGCACAGCATGTGAGCATGGACACATCGCCAGGATCGCTCACTTGAAAGAGTAGTTCAGCTGACCGCTGCTTGGAGCGCTGGGGTCGAGAGCAAAACAGGACTAACAACAGTCGGCAGTCCTTAGTTATATCTTCGTCCATGGTTTTGCGACGACCTCCCGTCCCCTTTGCCCTCCCCACGAACTACTGCACCTACGCCTACAACAGTTGCTTGCCGCGTTGTGCAGATTGCATGAATGATGTGTGTCCATCTACTTCATCCCAATTTCACAGCCATCACGGATGCCACGCCCGCCACGGGTCTTCTACCTGGTTTTATGCGACATCGGTCATCGTGGCCCAGTGTTACATGGTAATCAGCGGCGGATTCGGGAAAGGCACGCCCCCCCCTCAACTCACGGTAGCCTTTGCCTTTTTTCAACAGAAAAAATCCCATAAATTCCTCCCTGCAAATTTGAAAATTCATAGGCGTGAAGCCCCCCCCCCCCTAAAAGAATTTTCTGGATCCGCCATTGGTAGTAATTTTTGCGGCACACTACGCCGGATTCCCGTGCGCTTTCCCACACTTACCTTTCTCCCTTATCTGTCAATGGGCGCTCCCCGAGGGGCGGCGCGGCGCCCCCCCCCTAATTCAGAAAAATCAAAACTTTACAATAAAAAAGAATCGGAACATTCGAAGATCAAATAATAACGAAAGGAGTAAGAGTTAACAAACTTTATTCTTAGTTTACTTTACAATTTTAATTATGGGCGTAATTTAGGGGGGGGCAGGGCGGGAAGTAGCCCCCCCCCCCTAAGCAGTGGTGCCCAACCACCCCTTGCCACTATACAGCTCGCCCCCCAGTTTCAGGATTCCTCTCCCCCCCAGATCTAGATCTCCCCCTGATTTTTACCCCACCCCCTCCTGATTCAGACGACATCATCCTTCCCACCCGTCATCTCCCTCGCCGAAAGAAGTTTTAAAATCTACTAGTATGAACGTGTCTACATTGGCAACTACCGTTGGCAACGAGAATTTTGCGAATTTCCCTTTAAAAAATTCAGAATCCTCTGGTCGATAATTACATGATTAGAGAATGTATAGGCAAGAGTTTTGGTTTTGTTAATTTAAATAGGTTAACTCTTAGAATTCATCAGGACAATGAAAATAAAGAAGGAATAGTTGTACTTAGCTTTTTACTATTTCTATCATCTGATGCTGTCACTTTATTCATAATATCAAACACGTCAAAAATAGAATTACTTTTGATACAACTACATGCTACAATCACTTACAATTTCTACCATTTGGAAGGATAATTGATTTATTTTCTATTTTGGGCGGAAGTGGGGGGGGGGGGTTCTCTAGACTTGCCCGTCTCTAGGTGGTGTCCCCTAGACCTTCCATTGACATTCAAAAAGTTGCCCCTCCGGGCAATTGTTTTGCGGGTGCCCATGTCTTTGTCCATGGTCTCTGAACCAGAAATTGAACGTTCTTCCGGTCTGTGGTTGCCTTCTTTTCTCATAAGTTTAGACACGGCCACCCTGTAAACCCCACAACAAGTTAAAAGTCCGCAATCCGCACCCTCGACCCGCAGCCACTATCAAAAGTAAATTGCCGGTTGACTTGCAGGTACTCTCCTCCTCCTCCCCCAACTTAGATTAGACACAAATATAAAATAAAAAAAAAAAAAAAAAAAAAAAAAAAAAAAAAAAAAAAAAATGAAAAAAAGAATGTATGCCCCAGCAAAGGGCCCCCTCCACAGTTTTCCAAGAGAGGGAGCGACCCCCTTGCCAGCGTAACTCCGAAAAAAGTAATTCCAACTGGGGTCCATGTAACTCAAGTAAGGTCTCAAAATGAAATCAGATGGATCCAAAACTTTAACGGCGAGTACCGGTAAGCTTACTCTTTTGATAGGTCCAAACCGGATTGCGATACATCGATTTACTCTCAAGATATCGATTTTTCAAAGGCGCGCGGTATAGGGTCAGAAATCTAAGATTCTCTAAAATCCGCGAATTTCGACTCTCATGGACCTAGCATGCGCCGTGAGAAGTCATATGTGAGTTTTTTGAGTTCACATGAAGTTCATTAAGGGCCCTGACAAATGTCGGACCGATAAAGTCTATATCGGGGGGGGGGGGGGGGGGGGGGGGGGGGTTGGCCCCAACTCCAGCGTAAGTCTCACGTACAATGTCTAACTGCGGCCGCGGAGGTCCCATAAAATCCGTTTAAAAACTTGGATGGATCTGAATTTTTTTTTAAGAATTTTCTAAAAGCTGAAGCTACCGCCCAATCCAAACCGCAGTGCGCAATCCATCGATTCGTTCTCGAGATATCGATTTTTCAAAGGCGCGCGGTCTTGTCAGATCGACCTTAGAGGGGCGCTGGAGGCTGGAAAAAGGCGAATTTCGTCTCTCACGAACCAGTCGTGTGCCGTATTATATCGGTTCCGCTTCTTTTCGGGTCCCAATGATGTCCCGAGAGGGGCCCCAAAGCAGTTTCGAGCCAAAAAATATCATCTTAGGGGGGGGGGGGGAAATACTCCCCGTTTCAGCGTAACTCTGACAAGAAATGTCTAACTGCGGCCGCGAGAGGTCCTGTAAGGTCATTAAATAAACTCGGATGGATCTGAAATTTTCGAGGTTGTCAGTCACAAGCAAGTGATTTTGACCGGTGCAAACCGAATTGCAATACATCGATTCACTATGGAGATATCGATTTTTCAAAGGCGCACGGTCTTGTCAGATCGAACATTGAAACAAGCTGTGGATACTCTGTATCCGCGAATTTCGTCTCTCATGGACCGTTTAAGCTCCCTTAAAAATCGAATGAGCTTTTTTCAAGTTCATATTACGTTCCTTAAGGGCCTTGATGAGTGTCGGATGACATTTGATCAATATTAACATTCATTTTTTAATCTGAGACAAAAAGAGCTGAAACCATAAAGACGAAGAATTTCCATCGTGATGACTTTGGTTCAAACGAGGAAAATTCTATAGAAGTCCCAAATAACTAGACTAGACTTTCCGGCTTGCTAGGATTGGTATTAAGAATTTCCTTCCTGATGACTTTGGTTCAGGCGAGAGAAATCTAAAAAAGTCCCAAATAACTAAACTAGACTTTGCGGCTTGCTAGGATTGGTATTGCGTCATCCGATTTTAAAAGAACTATCACTATCGAAATCGATTTTCAAAACCACAGTATTCACCTCGCCTCGTGAACAACTGTTTCAACACGCTATAAGTAAATTTTCATTCCCACTTTGACCTATCAAGTTATTTTTACAGCGATCACTGTTATACCAACACAAATGCAGCGTTGCGATTGACTTTGTCGCAGTTTTGTACTATCAATATGGAACTCCACACTTACAATGATTTACGGCCGACACTCATGCTCTCTTTGCTAACACTGTTCCAGTGTTGCAAGTTCCAACTTGTTTTTTTTGCATTAATGAGAGTAGATGGTGGCAACTTAAAAGCTATCTTGGACTTTCGGATTAGGCTCTGTTTAAACTATAGTGAGGCTGCAGGCTGCTGTTGCACAATTTTGCAACAGGCAATTTTTCAAGGTCAATTTAGATGTAAATAGACCTGTTTAGTGTGACGTCACGAAAAAATTGGTTCCAAACAAATGCTCCATCTCACTCGCTCTCGTGGGTTTTTCCGTAAGAAACAAGATCCAAATTTTCAAATGCAAATTTGTGCTAGTAAACAACAAGTTCTCTTAGATTTTATTTCACCATCGGATTCCACGTAGCCTAAAATACAAATTCGCTGCATTAACATTTTCGAAACATCACGCATTAATTTACAATCACAGTTCTACCGAAGAAAGTCCTATGTTTCGTCCTTGTCCCACTCACAGTTTCTTATGGACACAGAATTCTAGAATATAGGCTCATCTGCACCATCACACCACGTGTTATACCTCGAACAAGCTTCGACACGAAGAGAGGTTAGGATGATTGAGTGTCATGGCGGCGATACTCCCATAAGAGACCGTGAGTAAGACAAGGACGAAACATAGAACATCTTTCGGTATAACTGTAATTGTAAATTCGTTTGTGATCTTTTAGGAATTGTGTTAGAGTGAAAAGATACTTTAAGGTACGTGGAATCGAATGGTGCAATATTAAAATTTGAGAAAACTGGTGGTGAACTAGCATGAATTTGCGTTCGAAAATTTGGATCTGATTTCTTATGGGTAAATTCCCGAGAGTGAGCGAGATGAAGCATTTGTTTGGAACCAATTTTGATCGTGACGTCATCACTAAACAGGTCTATACCCGCAAAAATTATGACGATTAGGTCACGAAATCCACCCCTAAATTCATAAATTGCTTTTAAATGGTCGACCGTAATGGTCGACATGTGGCACGAGTAATTGGAGATTCCTGTCTAATAAAATACTGCCGCTCCATCGCAGGAAGTGGCCCATTTAAGAGACGTTTTTTTGTGGCAACAGTGCGAAGACGTTTTATCAAGTAGACCGCAGGGGCGGCTCGTGCAATTTGGCAACAACGTCATCCCTCCATTTGATTGTATGAAAAACAATCGATTCGAAAGTGAAGCAGCGCTTCACCAACAATCGATTGTTAAACATGCATTCAAATGGAGCGAAGACATTGTTGCCAAATAGCACGGGCCGCCTTTGGTACACCGTGCACTCCGCATCTCCGCCGTTAGCGCTAGGCGTGGCAAGTTTTTCGGAGCTCCATGATGGGCTAGCGGGGTGGAGACTCGCTGAGTTGGCCCACGGTAGCGAAACGTTTGCTGGGAATGAATGGGGAAATGCACTCCCGCGCTTGGTTTTTCCTAAATAACTCGTTTCAGGTCCATTTTTCGACAAAATGTGTAAGGAATAAAGTTGTAGAGCATGAAATTTACGATTGAATTGCATAATGAGTCTGTTGCAAACTTTTGCTACAACGATGAAAAGTTATTATTCCAATGTAAAATCGCCTGAAAAGTCCATTGGTGGCATCATTAAGTCATGAAATACAAAAATAAACTCACAAGAGGCGTTTATTGAAATCCAATATGGCGGCAAAATATCGAGGAATCTGAATGTATGCACCGTGATCATCCAAGGATTGCCAACGTTTACAACCTCATTGGAGGTAGAGGTTATGTGTTTGTTTACGTTGTGATTGGTTGTGATCGATGTTGTGAGGTTGGCTATCCTTGAATGTTCGTGGTGCATGCATACGGATTGCTCGATATTTTGCCGCCATCTTGGATTTCATTAAACGCTTCTTGTGAGTTTATTATCTCATTTCGTGGCTTTCTGATGCCACCATTGGACTTTTCAGGCGATTTTACATTAGATTAAACACTCTCAATCGTTGTAGCAAAAGTTTGCAACAGACCCATTTGATATCTCGCAAAGGTTATTGCTAACCGGGAAAAACGCCTATCCGTCACAGATATTTCGCGTAGCATACCAGCTGCGCATGCGCAATGACGCCCGACTGGGGCAACTCAAGTCAACGATGCGATGGCAGTTCGGCGCCGCATCGCTCCACCATTCATTACATGCGAATAAACAAAAGTTGCCACCGCGCGCGGGACTCTATGCACGGTCTACTTGATACAATGTCTTTGCAACGGTGTCACGAGGTGTCATGGTACAATTAGTCGGCTGTGCATTACTCCTCTGGTGACTAGTCACTCCATGAGTTTTCTTTCTGAGCAAAAAGAGAGTGACGAGATTAAGATGGGAATCTCCAGAGACAGATAGAGACCCAGCACAAAGCTTACGACAGGTGTCCACTTTTCTGGCTCAATTTTGGTCGGAACTCATCGAAACAACAGCCAACTATTGCCTACTGTTGACTGGTGAGCGTGTGTTTTGCATTCGAAAAGCAAAGCCTGTTTCCGTCTCCGGGACGGCGAACCAATCACAGCCTTTTGTTGAGCTTCACCATTCAACAGTAGGCAATGTTTATCGTTGCAGCCGCACAGTGTAGCAAATGACCAATCTAGCTGTGCAAAAGTCGAAAAATTGAAGTCAAGCATTCCATCTGACAACGCTGTTTATAGGTACATAGATGTTTGCTGACATGATATACATCGGTGTTTTATCAAAAATTCCGATGTTGATCGGTGAAATGATCGGGAACCCGACGAGTAAACAAATACTCGTCAAATAACCTGTGATTTTAGTTGAACTTTATATTACTCCAGTAAATTCCAGATTGATTCAAGTCACGAGTTACATTTTTTTCTACGATGAATGGACCTTCAAAAAGTTGGTTAAACAGTTGATTTAATAATTTAAGTTTTTTATTAACTACTCCCAAATTTTTCAATTTTTTCGTAAAAAAACCGAGATTTTCAAACTTTGAAAGACCATATCTTCTCATTATCCGCCGTTATCCGCGCTGAAATTTATGCCAAAATGTTCAGAAAACTATGTAGATTCCGAATTGTTTTGGTTTTTTTGCGACCGCGAAAGATGTTTGCGTTTTAAGTCGCCCCCCTCCGCTGTAGCGCACGCTGCACGAGGCAAGCGACTGTCACTGAATTTCTCATCACACCTTACTACCTCTGCCACGTGCTTCCATTCATTTTAACAAACTGATTGACCACACTTATCTCATTATATTACTGATTTGAATTCTAACTGTGGCGCAACTGGCTAGAATTTATCGTTGTAATATTGCAACCCAGGTTCAAATCTCGGCAGCAATTAATCTCGGCAGCAATTTTTTTTTTTTTTTTTTTTTTTTTTTTTTTTTTCTCTTTTCCACCAGCAAACTCATCACCAGGAAGATCTTTGCAATGAAAGCACTTAAAGATGTCACAAAAAATTTTGGAGGTTTTGGATTTTGGTTATAGTATATTCATTAGTCTAGATCAGTACCGAAGCGTGTCATTTGGCAACTTCGCAATTTGTCTCTTTAAACTTTTGAAAAAGGTCGCATTCCAGGGCGTTAGCCGCGCACATTTCTGTTCAAAAACTATTCGATCTTTTTCACCTGTTTTAATGAGCAAACTGCAACGATGCCATATCGCACTCTTCGCCTTTGTATTTATTTGCCCATTCTCTTCCTGGAAAAATATATGGTTGCGCCTCTGCAATTTGCAGTGTTTCATAATGAAAAATCAGTATTCAAAGATGCATAGAATTATCGATTTGAAAATTTATTTTGATGATGATGATAATGATGATGATAATGATGACGAAGGTGAAGATGAAGAAGAAGAAGAAGAAGAAGAAGAAGATTATGAAGAAACTGAAGATTAAGAAGACTGAAGATTTTTACTGCTTTTCATAATTCATTGTTAGGGGTGGGTGGAAAATGTGGAGGGAATACTTGAGGGAAGATAGAAAAGGCTGAAGCTGCAATATGTATTCAGAATAAATTTTCCTGCATTCTCATAACATTTTTTGCTTGTTTTTTGTTGATTTTTTTTGGGGGGGGGGGTTCCCCGGTTCCCCATCACCTTCGCCCTTTAGGTTATGGTGATATTCCATGAATAAACTCATGAATACAGAATACAATATTAATTGACCCATTATAATAAGTCCGATAACCATGAGAAGAATTATGTTGAAAAATCTTTCAGAGTGGGTTAAAAATCACACTTAATAATAAATCGATTTCAGCTCATTAAAACTGAAATTATGAACTTTAAACCCCAACCCAAGTACTTTTCTTGCTCGGAAGGCCTTTGTGTACTGTTTTGTGGCCCACTCAGACAAAAATTCACTCCTCGCTGTGAATACAGCGAACGCCAAGACTTTTGCACAGCTAGATCGGTCATTTGCTACACTGTGAGCCGGTGACTCCCGACCAAAACTGTGACCGTTAAACTTGCTTCACTTTTCTAACACGGGAAGCATACGGTGTGCTGGGTCTCTATTTGTCTCTGGGAATCTCATACCATTCTTATGCCGCCACAGGCAGATCCAGCAATCTGGCAACAGTGTATTCGTTCCATTTGATTGCATGGAAAATAATCGATTTGTCACGGGGCCATGGCCCCTTCAAGAATCGATTGTTTACCATACATTCAAATGGGAATAATGCGCAGTTGCCAGATTGCTAGATCCGCCGATGTATGCCGCCACACTTACGTTAGTGTTTAAAATCAATTTCTGAGTTTAGGAGTGAATTTCAGTGCCCAAAATTAGTTCTGGCACCTTTAAAGTGATAATTTAAGATAATTTTTGCCTCAAGGCAAGATTGTAAGGTAAGTTGCCCCGTGGATTGTGTGAAGAAAGAGCCTCAAAGTTCATTCAATACAACGTATATATACAAACGGAAAGGCGAATTTTCTCGTGCGTTTATAGTAATTTTAATTTCCCGCGAAACCGGTGGCTGTATTTATATAACTCCCCCCTTCGTGTGTACACCGAGATAGCGAGAAAATATTGCAAAATCTAAATAAAAAATCGCATTTTTTTCTATGATGCAGTAGTTTCTCTAGAACTTCTGGCAACAACGAAGGAACGTATCAGGAGAGGTAAACAAGCGTATTGTTTTAAGAGCTCGTTACTTGGCGCCGACGCGACGTGACGGTTTTGCCTTGAACGCTTAAACATGAGAAAAACTAGCTCTGTGTATTTTATAAATCAAAGTTCATCCTCCCTTTTCCCCTCCCTTTAACCCTTTAATAAAGCCGCTACGCCTTATGAGTGCCACGAGCCTTTTAAGGATTTTTAATTCAGTGGACAAAGTCTTTTCAGAAATAAGGGTGTCTTTTTCCTATAGAAAAAGAAATGAGTATTTCTTTCGGAGTACCGTACCGTATCGTACCGTGAGTATCGTATTTTCGGATTTAGATTCAATTAGACATTCTAGCAATAATACCACTTAGCTGTTCGTTTCCATGGAAAAGAGATAATATTTTTGAGGTTAGGATTCATGTTTCAACGATCGATTCCCGTTCAGTGTGCTCTCTGTCATATATACGTGTTTTACTTGTATTAATTATAGAAATATGATAAATGAATGTATTCGCATAAATAGTACATACTGTCCGTTATCATTCAATAAAGTACTAATACTAGCGAAGAATAACCGGGTCGTCTGAACGTTCTAAGGACATGCAGGAGCTGTTCTAAGCTTTTTAAAGATAGTGTGTAAATGACCTGTGCAAAATTTCAAACGGATCTAATAGTGCAGTCTCTTGGGACCAAATAAGGGCTCAATGGTGAGCCATTTAGTTACCTGCACCAAATTTGGTGGGTTTATGTATTTTTGGTCGTGGAATCCGAAACTGTTTTATTAACTGATCAGGTTCCAATAACTCGAGTAAATGGCCCTTACCCAGTGGCGTACACAGGATTTTTCTTGGGAGGGGCTCGCACTGATGAGCGTTTGACTGAAAATTGTTCCCCCTCTTCCCCTCCACCCCCAAAAATCGGAGGTCTGGGGGGGGCATTAGCTCCCTTAGCCCCCCTGCGTACGCCACTGCCTTATCTCATATATGCCCAGAGTATTTTTTTTTTTTTTTTTTTTTTTGTTTTTTTTTTTTTTTTTTTTTTTAATTTTTAGGTATTTTTCCTCAAAAAACCCCCTTTTATGGTTAGAATTAAAAAAATTAAAAATTAAAAAAGTGACATTTTTGGTTACTTCAAAATCAGCAAAATACGTGCTGAAAAATTCCAAAATTTTTTTTTTTTTATCATTAAAATTTGCCTAAATTTACTGCACATTGATAAAAAAAAAAAGACAACAAGTGGTTCATCAACGACGGTCGATAGGCACGTGTAACTCGGGAATAACATAAGCGGACCGTGACCAAAAAAAGTGGGGGCTAAAAGGTGATAACCCTTTTTTTTTTTTTGCTTCTCGCAAGTCTCAAGAGATTACTTTTCCCAATTTTTAGCCCCCCCCCCCCCCCCCCACTGATACGGTCCGCCTATGCGGGGATAAGAAGGGATATTTATTTATAGAGGGGATGAATTACTTCAATACTTACTCTTTTGCATAACGGAATACTCCTCTAATGTCCACCTCTCGCGAGAGAGCTTTGATCAATGGAATTCTAACTTGGCTGGGACCGCAACCTACGATTACTATCACACCCCCGCTTTTCGTGGCCTGAAAAACGAAAAAAGAACGGGGTTAAAATTGGGATATTGGATTACAATGTAGATTAAATTAGTTTTATTACATAATGGTAAACTTATTCTTAAAGAATTAGAGCTTTTAGAATGGGTCTGTTACATAAACTTTTGCTATAGCGTTATGAAGGGTCGAATCCTAGGTGAAATAGCGTGTAACTCACATTTAAATTAAAAAGTCTCAGAATCTACGCATTATAATCGTTAAATGACGTTTTAGAGAAAGCCAAGATAGTGGTCAAATGAGCTAGTCATAATGAGGGAGCCTCAGCCTCATATACAGGGTATTGAAAAACTGTTCCCGAATATTTCGGGAGCGGATTCTACAGATCAAAATAAGACTTTTATTTCCTATAAACATGTGTCCGAAAATTCCCTCCTTTTGAGCTACTGCTCCCCAAAGTTTTAAAAAAATTTACGGTTTTTTGGAAAAGCGACCACTATTATGAACCAAATGTCCTAAAAATTGGTGTCTCATGGTAATTTTACGTGAAGAATCCGTTGATGACCTCGAGAAATTCAGAAATTGAGTCTAACTGTCCTTTTCACGCAATCGTGTACCTTTAACGGCACGAATTTTATGTTACGGATTAAAAATTTGAAGAATAATGACCGAAATCAGATGCGAAAAACCCTTAGAAAGATTTTTGGTCCTTTTTGTTTCTTTCGATATACGACGTGTTTTAAGCGAGATAGTCGCTGCACAGTGTGGAAAAGTCAGCGCTTTTACCATAGCGGCCGGCCCGAAGAAGCAGAGGAGAGGCGGGTTGCATAAATGCATACGCACTGCCGTTTTTCATGGTAAAAGCGCTGACTTTTCCACACTGTGCAGCGATTATCTCGCTTAAAACACGTCGTATCGAAAGAAACAAAAAGGACCAAAAATCTTTCTAAGGGTTTTTCGCATCTGATTTCGGTCATTATTCTTCACATTTTTAATCCGTAACATAAAACTCGTGCCTCTAAAGGTACAAGATTACGTGAAAAGTACAGTTAGACTCAATTTCTAAATTTCTCGAGGTCATCAATGGATTTTTCACGTAAAATTACCATGAGACACCAATTTTTAGGACATTTGGTTCATAATAGTGGTCGCTATTCAAAAAAACCGTAAATTTTTTTAAAACTTTGGGGGGCAGTAGCTCAAAAGGAGGGCATTTTTGGACACATGTTTATAGGAAATAAAAGTCTTATTTTGATCTGTAGAATCCGCTCATGAAATATTCGGGAACAATTTTTCAACACCCTGTATATTGTATAATTGCAGCTCTCTCTATGATGAATCCCTTTTCTCAGCATATAGAAAGTAGCAGTAGCGTACGCAGGAATTTGTCTTTCTCTCTCTTGCCCCAATAGAGCACGTGTGTTAGAAAAGGACAAGAACAGGGGCTAAAGCGTGACTTCAGCCCCTATTTCTCTCCTTTTCCAGCACATACATTCAAACGGGAGAAGAGAAAGAGAGACATATTCCTGCGTACGCTACTGGAAAGTAGTTGCGATTAGATGGGACTCTCTCATTGTGATCCGCTTATCAGACCTCCATCTTGGATTTTGCTTTAAACGCATTTATTGTTTGTGAGTTGATTTTGGAATATTGATGGTATATTGATTTGTGATGTTCCAAATTAGTCAATGGGATAATGAAAATACTGCTAGTTAAATAGCGCACAAAAATTCATACAAGTGAGTTGATTTCACATTGATAACTTATGCTTTGTTGCATATTACTGCGATCTTTTTTATCCCCCCCCCCCCCCCCATGACGTTGAGTTTCTATTTCATCACTCTCGATACCAACTTTTCTTCAATCAACATTTTAAACCCCTTCAATATTTTATACAGATAACTGTTCCTCCGCCAGGATACGCAATTTTGCCTACACTTAAAATTGAAGGCGCGCACGTATGTACTATCTGAGACAATGATGCTGATAATGAGATGGGGGCAAGGACGGAATATATATGCAACACATTTAATAGATATGCTCATAAAGTAAGTCTACATACAGAGTGACGGGGGGGGAAGGCCGCACCCAAAGAGTTAAATCAGTTGTAGTTAGGCTCCATTATTGTTTGCCACAAAAATTGTTGTATTTGATTTTCAGAAATTCTCCGCATTGTATACATACAGTAGTTTACACTTACCTCAATTCCTAATGCAATGGTTGTCTCGATGCCACTACAATCGAGAGTTTTGTCGGGAGCTTCCCCAATAAGTTCATGGATTTTCTGTGCAAGATCTGTTTCGTTGTCTCCCTTTTTGATTAACAACGTGTAGTCGGCTCCACACTGCTTGGCTACATTCAGTCTGTGTTCTACGATATCTAAAACACCAAAGAATAAGTATGAGAATTTGAGAATTCGCATGAGAGGACGCTGAGGAAGGTTAAAACCTAGCCCCAGAATGTCTTTCCTGGAAATAACATTTTTTCCTTCCTCTCAGAGTCAGAACAAAAATGTGAAGAGTTGAGATATACAGAGTGTTCAAAAAGTCCGCCGCCCCCTAATTAACTTTTGAACGGCTGCAGATAAAAAAAACGAAACTTGGAATGTTTATACATTAATAGAAGCTACCTTTTGACCTACCCAGAATTTTTAGGGGGCACCTCTAAGGGGAGGTTTTAACTCAAAATTTTCAAACGGCAACCCCTATCTTGCGATACATCATTCGAAAGAAAATTAAATTTTAAGACTTTTGGCGCAAACTAGAGGTCAATATCATTTTTCGTTTTTGATATAATCGAAGGTCACAGTTCGATTTGGACTCATTTTCAATAAATCATTACTCCTATTCAAAAAGTCGACATTTAAAAAAAAAATGGGTGTCTAAAGTACTCTAAACAGTGAGTGGTGCTTTGCAGATACAAAATGGTTTTGACATAAATTCAGTGAATATTTGATTCTAGAGCCCCCAACAATGTTTTAAAATTTTGTCCTCGAAGGGGCTATCTCAAACTTTCCGTAGCGCGACCACAATCGAATGACACATCGATGAATTGAAAGAGCATAAAAAACAGAGCAGTTTGGTGCAATTCGGAGATCGATATCGTTTTTCGTATTCGAATTATCGAATTTTTAGGATGGATTTAAAATTGAACGTCTACCCTGTAGTTGCATGTATAGCCTCTGTTTTTCAGAATGTGAATCGTTTCTAACGCAGCGCTAGCGTTATAATTTTTATACTGTGCTAGAACCTGATGGATGTTATCAAAATCAAACGAATGACCACATTCTTCCTGATGCTGATAAAGGGCAGTTTTACCTCTAGAGTCCCTATATATGAAAGAGTCTCGCCATACGAGGTTCCACCTCTGATTGGCTGCTGAAAAGTGAAGAAGAAGAAGGGGCCTATGAAGCCTGGAGGCGTGCCTCTTGTTTACATCTCCATGGACCCATCTTCACTGTTGCCCAGCTTTGAGGAAACTTTCGGCATTTTCAGCTTGTACTGATGAAATTTGAATTAGAAATTGATGAAAATGTGTTCAGAACAGAATAAAATTCACGCATTTTTTTTAAAACAGGTAGTGAAGCCAACGGGTATTGGAGGTTAGGTTGACCTAACAAAGATTACTTCATGGACCCATCTTCACTGCTGCCCAGCTTTGAGGAAACTTTCGGCATGTTGCCAAGTATTAGCAATTGATGAAAATGTGTTCAGAACAGAATAAAATTTACGCATTACTTTTAAAACAGGTAGTGAAGCCAACGGGTATTGGAGGTTAGGTTGACCTAACAAAGATTACTTCCACACGAATACATGTATAAGTAATCTTTGGCGGGAAGATCGTTGGATAAAAATGTAAACAAGCGGCGCGCCTCCAGGCTCCTCAGACACCTTCTTCTTCCTCACTTCTGTTCACGTGTCTTGACTCTTTCATAAATAGGGACTGTAGTTTTACCATCATTATTGTTAGTTATGTTAATGGCCATACATCTTTTTAATGAGCTTTAGGAGTTTGTGATTGTTTTTAATATTAAGTATAATGGGAAATTTGTGTATTAATTTACCAAAGCCGACAAGACTGCATCATTGTCTCTTTGGAATAAAGCAAAGATTGCTTTAATATTTGGAAGGGTGCGTTGACTTGATTTGCTTACCTGTGATGATAACTCTCCGTGCGCCCATAGCTTTGGCTGTGATGAGAGATACAAGGCCGATGGGTCCTGCGCCCGTAATGAGAACATTTGACCCGATTGTGATTCCAGCTCGCCTGCAAGCGTGGACTCCAACAGAAAGTGGCTCAAGCAAAGCTCCTTCTTCCATCGTCACATGATCAGGTAATCTAACAAACAAATCAAATATTTACTTGCATGAATATAAGCATATAGTAATATTATAGTTGATCCAAAAGGGCCTACATAAAATTTAATAATTTTTGCTACAACAGTATCATTGAACCGTTGATTGCAGAAATCAAAAGAGTCCACTGAACTGAATGGGGCTATTGCACACTTTTGCTATAAGCGATTTAATAGTCGATAATGGCGTAAAAACCTCAAAAAATAACGATGGCGGCACTAAAAACTTCCAAAATCCACTCCTAAACTCAATAAACGCAGTTATTTGCGGGAGCGTAATGGTGGCCGAAGGCACTATAACAATGGGAGATTCCCATCTAACAATTCTGAAACTCCATCAAGAAGTGACCAATAAGAGACTACTTTCATTTGACGCCGGTGTCACATGGTGTTGCGGTACCATTCATCGGATGTGGATCATCACTCTGATGACTAATTACTCTGTGAATCATCCTTAACAGCATTGAAAGAGTGACGAAATTAAGATAGGAATCTCCCAGTGTTAGTGCCTTCGGCCACCATTACGCTCGCGCAAATAACTGCGTTTATTGAGTTTAGGAGTGGATGTTGGAAGTTTTTAGTGCCGCCATCGTTATTTTTTGAGGTTTTTACGCCATACTCGGCTATTAAATCCCTTATATCAAAAGTGTGCAATAGCCCCATTTTTGCTACAACAGTATCATTGAACCGTTGATTGCAGAAATCAAAAGAGTCCACTGAACTGAATTTCACACGAGGAGAAAAACAACTCTTTAAACCTTTTTCTGTGCGCATTTTGGGATTTGAGTTTTGTTGAGATTTTATGAAACCTTTCAAAAGAAGACAGTTCGATAAAAACTTTGGTATTGGTCGCTTTTCTTTTTGCAAAACGTTCCCAAATTCCATTGAATCCCGCATGTTAGAATAAGTTTTTAGCAACATATGTCCCATACTAATGCATGAATGGGTTAAAGCCAACGAAGCTGTTATACTTTCAACAAGTATAAACACTTTTTTTTTCCGGTGGTCTTACAAAATATAAAATTATTTCTTGAAATTTTCAAAACATCATTTTGGTTCTTTTGTTCCTCATCCGTGAAATTCAGATTGGTTTCTGCAATTTAGATGCTGTTTCTATTATGATGCAATATTGTCTCCGTCATGTTGTTTTTCACGATTTTTTGAAAGAAAGACAGTCCTTCTCAAATTTCCAATTTTTAGGATGACAAAGGTTACATCAGGACACGGGCCTTCTCTCACTCTCATGCCACGAGCCTTAATACGACGTAAGAGCACCGTTGCGCGTTGCAGCTGCATTGCGTCAATCTATGCCACGAGCCTTAATACGACGTAAGAGCACCGTTGCGCGCTGCAGCTGCGTTGCGTCAAACTATAAACAGAAAGAACGCGCAACGCGCGGCGCTATAATCCTGTCGAGCGACGCGACGGACGCTACACTTCAAAAAGATGAACTTGACGGGCATTGAGACCGAAATTAGGACTCCGCGCGCCCGACCGATTTGAAAGGGCCGCTTCCTTCCACCCCTCTCTTCTTTCTTCTCTACCCACCCTTCCCCCTCCTCCTCCTCCCTTCCTTGTGCCCCCTCCCCCTTCCTTTTGCCCCCTCCCCCAACTGTATAAGCTTCATCGCGTCGCGTCAGCTGCATACGAGTTGATTAGTCAATTGAGACACGAGTGGAGAAGACCGGCGCGGCGCACTTTAACAATCAAAATCGAACGCTGATGCGCCTTCCAATTGACGGATGCAATTTTACTTGACGATCCTACTCTGTTTACCTCTGAATGTCAAGGATGGTCAAGGCCACTGTTTCCTTAGCGCTTCTTGTACAAGCGGAGCCGTATAAGTCCTGAGTCGTCGATTCGACGCAACTCCTCGTCCTCGTTTTAGGCTATGATAAATGATTGATTCAAAGACCGCGTCGGAGTATTCGATGTATCGATTGGTTCCGATCCAACACTGAAAAAAAAGGTTCAGGTACATACAAACAACCGTATGCCAGCCTTTTAAACGAAGAGCAATACTTAAGAAAAAGGCGAGGAATTATGACGTTTACGAGGTGTTGATGACGATTCAACTAGAATGTCGAGGTTCAAAAGTGCGACCGACCGACGATCTTTGTATGGCCGGCCTTTTTTCAAGCGACCGTTCGTTCGTTGATCGTCTGTCTCAAGAACACTATAGTAGGTCACAATCAGTAGGTCACAACCGATTTCCGCGTCTCGCGACGAAACACGAGACTATAGTTGTATTTTATCTATTTTCGTGAGAGCTTCGTCTTAATGTTACGTCGTATGATTTAATCCATGCGTTTTACCAGTTAGCCGATTTCAAAGCCGGTTAGTATACATATATTTCGGCATTTTCAGCGGAATGGAAAAACATATTTTTCGATTCCTAGATGTTTCCCAATTTCCCCTATCCAATCTATAGATTACAGTGCTGTTTTACACTAGATACTATGTAACGTACATTTTACGGCTTAATTTGTTTCGTCACGGCATCTCACATGATTTTTAGTTTACATTCAAAATTATGTAATTTTCGGTATTTTTCAGGAAAAGATCCGAATTTCAATAGTATAGTATCTGGCGAGGTTTAGATTTTCAGACTTTCATACTGATTCAAAAAGACAACTTTTCCCACCCCAGGCGTTTTGATCCGACCCTTTTTTGATTTTTTCGCTCCACCCTGATAATGTAATAATCCACCAACATCTGAGGCCGTCAAATAGTTTGTGCGTCCACCGGTATAGGAGAATAACAATATTTGAAGCATCATCTTCGATGATTTGTACCGAGATAATAAAAAGTACCAAGAGCCTGCGATGTTGATTGGATCAATTCTCATGCAAGATATAAAATAATTTCGATTGAAATCATAGTTGTTAGAGAGATGGTATTACTCTCTTTGTTTAAAAAATTCCAAACATTGTCAGTATTGTTTTGCGATCAAGATTTTCGTACGTATTTTCAGCCCCCAAGGGCTTCATTTCGGGTTCTGCTTGGGGGGGGGGGGGGGGGGCAAAAATGTGATGACTTTTTTTTTTTTTTTTTTTTTTTTTGGGCTCATCAATATTATTTTAGACACTCTACAGACCCTGCATATTTACGGCCCTAAATTCCAACAAAACTCGTTAATGACCACCAAATTTTAGTTCAAAACTTTTTTCTTCTCCAAAAAAAAAAAAAAAGGAGGGGGGGGGCAAAAAATCTTGTGACTTTTTTTTTTCTCATCATTATAATTTTCGGCTTGGGGTGGGGGGGGGGCGAAAAATCGGATGACTTTTTTTTTTTTTTTTTTTTTTTTTTTTTTTTTTTTGCGCTCATCAATAGACTTCGTGCCAGTTTTTGAGTCTGACTTCAAATCCTTGGGGGGCTGTTCCCCCCCCCCCCCCCCCGTATGCCGCCCATGTGACAATGTCTTAAAACCACCGACAGAAGATTATGTGACGTCGGACTAAAACGGTCTAGATTAGCTTAGAGAATGGGGTCGAAAAGAATAGCACTCCACTTAAGTCACGTGACCTCCTCTGACGAGCAGCAAGTGGCTGCATTCATAAAAAATGAGTCACACATCGCTTGTCTATGTGTTCAGTATTGTAGATATGCGCTTCATTATCACTTTGAAAAATCCAGGTTATCTGTTTGTTTGCTTTTCAAGCAACTTTTGTTGCCTTTCACCTTTAATTTTTTTTTGTCTAATGGCGCCTATCTCTGGACGATGTAAAAGGTCACTCGTCGCTCCCTTTCACCCTCCACCCTCCACCCTCCCTCCGCATCCTCCCCTTCTTCAACGTCGCTAACGATGGTGTAGAATGTCAGAGTGTTTTCCATAACACCTAGTTCTGTTGTGAGAGTTAAAGTATACCTACAACTCATTACTCATTGAGGCAGTTGCATCACGTGCATTGTGGCATAACGTTGTACTCTGTCCATTTAAACGCCTGGAATAGGTCGAGTTATCGGAAGAGCACAGTGCACTAACTTGAATCGATATTTTGCATGGGTTTAAATGGGAAATTGCAACCGTGCCAGATTTCACGAGTCGCCACTACATTGACCTGCCAGATTTGAAGTGCAAAAATCGCTGACGTACCATGATAGAGATCATTTCAAAGGTTGGCACGGGGGGGGGGAGGGGGCTCAATCGATAATCTTTGACATATTTTCAATTTTCATTCCTACAAAACAAAACTTGCCCACATTTTTGATGTTGTGATTTTAAAGAGCTCATTTCCTTAAAATCCAAAGCGCTCAAGGTTATTTTCATTCAATTACACCATGAGACATGCGAGAAAGAAATATTTCATGATTCTCCTCATTGAAAATACAAACTTTCTGAACCTAAAAACTCACTAAATTCGACAACTTTTTTTTTTTTTTTTTTGCTTCTTGAATTTTTTGCGTGAGCCAAAATTTCATGATGGTACCAAACCACAGGAAAAGGCATTGCCCCCCCCCCCTTAATGACGCAACTGATAATTCAAAATCGACCGAAATGTCATACTATTACGTGCCCTTTTTCCGTTTAGGAGCTCATTTATTTTCTCTCGTTTATCCTCTGGCAATATAGTTTGGGGTTTTTATTGACAGCTTCCTTTATTTGATTCTTTGAGTTGAAACCTGCCACTGATGAAAGGTAAAACCTGACATTTAATTAAAATAGGTTCTGTTTAGTGCACATATACGTAATAACCACGCGGTCCATCTACAGTCAATGCACTTTGCACCAGTAGCGGCCCGTGAGATTTGGCAACCATGGATTTTTCCCACTTAAACTTCGGTAAAAAATCGATTCAAGCGGAGGCTGGCAGCCTCCTCGAGTTTCGATTGTTTTCCATGTATGTAAATGGGATAAAAACACTGTTGCCAAATCGCACGAGCCGCCACTGCTTTGCACCGGCAAGCAACATCGGCAGCCCCGACCCGTCTCGAATTCGATTGTTTGACACGCGCTGACCGACCAATATACGCACGATGAGCATATTATGAGCGCAAGCCAAGGGTAGCCAATTGGAGAGGGAGGTGGGGGTAGGTAATGCGTGATGGCGTGAACGGTTACTCGTGCTGTAATCGAGTTCAATTATAAATCTGCATTTCATTAATTTCGGAACGCGGCATGCGACCGCTACACAGTGGGTCAAAATATGGAATTCTAACGACAGTGGCGTACCGGAAAATTTGGGGCCCTCCGCGCGAATATTAAGTGGGAGGCCCCCTACAACTCTTACAATTTACCCAATGAACCGGCCGGGATCTGTGAGAATCTCCTCTCGTACCAGCTAGAGGAAAAATTAGGGGTTCTTCCCTGAAATTTTTGAAAATTGATTGCTATCGGAACGTGTTTTCACGGTGTTTTAGTTCTAAACTTTTTTTTTTTTTAATTTCAACGACAGGAAATAGCTTCTTTCCTTTTTTTTTTTTTTTTGCCGCCTTCTAATATGCATTTCATACCACGGAAAACGCATTGCTTTATAGTTGTTTTTTTGTTTGTTTGTTTGTTTTTTTTTTTATACAAATAACCGAACAATAAACCTGCTTTTTTCACTTCAACTTTACACTGTTTTTTTCCCCTCCCATTTTAACAATATCTTTACTTTTTCAAATGTTTTTGTTGTTCCAAAACGAGGATCTGATACTAACCAAGGTTTCCACGCCCCCCCCCGCCCCCCCGTCTTACAATGGCTCAGATATAGTTTTACGGATAAAAATCAAGATTATGAACAATAAACAGCAAGATAACTTAAAAATGGGATTAACTAGCGCGATTAAAATTACATGGTATTATTGGTATTGGAAAGAAAAGCCACCTCTTAAATGTTTTTTAAGCAAAAAAAAAAAACATTCCCCCCCACCCCAAAATTTACGATTTGGTCCACTGTGTGGCAGCTTAGACAGGTGCATTAATTGGAATGGGGAAACGCCTGCCTAACATCAGGTGCGCTGAGAGCCAGAAGTTCTGCACCGGCTCGGGAGCTTACTCGTGAAAAACAAGCACACTAGATGATTTCTCGGGCTGTGCTCACTGCTCACGCTTGTTCCAAAGTCCACTCCAGATTACCACTGAAATGACGTTTTGCCACGTGGCGGATTCTCGTGCGGGAGGGGGCGGGTGGCGCTGAACTGAGTGACTCGTGTCAAAATTGTGCCATACTGCGTGAGTCGGACTTTTGTGCGAGGACCAGACGTGGACAAATTTTACCGAGGGAGGACCCCCGGTCCCCCGCACCCCCTCCTACTGGAGGGGGGGATGTCCCCCAGACCCGTGCATCTACTCAGAAGTTGTTTTGCCGACCCCCCCCCCCCCCCGAAAAAAAATCTCAAGTTTCCGCCGCTGTTTATCAGTGCCTCCAGAGACCACTGTTTCTCGTCTTCAATTGGTTTCTGCGTGGTATTTATCAAACTGCAAAAAAAAGATGCAAACAGAGGTAGGTGGTAGTATGCTCAATTTACCCCAGGGCCTCTTAAATTATTATCAAATTTTGTCTCACTATTTGCAATTTGGTTTCGGTTTTGGCTGCTTCCACAATGCTCATTTGATAAATATTTCGGAATTTTTACAGCGAAAAAAAAAAAAAAAAAAAAAAAAAAAAAAAAAAAAAAAAAAAATTGATGACAAATATCCTTTGGCATTGGCTGATTCTATAAGCTCATTAACTGAATATTTCTGAATTGTTACGTCATTCCATGAATCGGAGACAAACGTGCTAGTGGCACTAAGATGCAATAATTAATTTTAAAAATATCGGTACCCGATGAGTCAATGATAGATTAATGAAAAGAGATAAACTTTTAAAGTTGCCGATTAGAAATTGTGCTTGCCGAAACAAAGTTGGTATCAGCAAGACGGCTTCGGAAAGAATGGGGCTATTGCACACTTTTGCTATAAGCGATTTAATAGTCGATTATGGCGTAAAAACCTCAAAAAATAACGATGGTGGCACTAAAAACTTCCAACATCCACTCCTAAACTCAATAAACGCAGTTATTTGCGCGAGCGTAATGGTGGCCGAAGGCACGAACACTGGGAGATTCCTTTCTTAATTTCGTCACTCTTTCTATGTTGACAAGGATGATTCACAGAGTAATTAGTCATCAGAGTGATGATCCACATCCGATGAATGGTACCGCAACACCTAGTGACACCGGTGTCAAATGAAAGTAGTCTCTCATTGGTCACTTCTTGATGGAGTTTCAGAATTGTTAGATGGGAATCTCCCATTGTTAGTGCCTTCGGCCACCATTACGCTCGCGCAAATAACTGCGTTTATTGAGTTTAGGAGTGGATTTTAGAAGTTTTTAGTGCCGCCATCGTCATTTTTTGAGGTTTTTACGCCATAATCGACTATTAAATCGCTGATAGCAAAAGTGTGCAAGAGCCCCATTTTGACAAAACTGCATAAAGCACCGTTGATTTTACATGTTAGAAAATAATGTAATCGCAGTGCTTGAAACGGATAGAATATATACCGGCTGTTTCATAAGTAGTTGTAAACTAAATTAGCTTGATTAATGTACGCGACGGCAAGCGATGGATATACGGTCGAGGCGCGGCGCGGCGCGACACCGCAAGTCAAAGAGGAAAAGTGCATTTACTGTCGTGAACGCGCTTACGAGGGTGGGTGGGGGGCGCTGAGTGGGGAGGGGGACGTGTGAATTATATGGTGTCAATCAACTTCGTGTGGTTTGAGATCCATTATATCAGATGGCGATGACGGTCGTTGCCCTTATTGACTTTATCCTCCTTAAACATGGCCACCGGTGAAATCTACCGGTTGGCGATGAATTAAGGCGCATTAAGAAACAATCTAATATTTTTTTTTATTTTGTTATTTTTTTGTTTTCTTTCCTAGTGAATACACGTGAGTATGTAAGCGGATAAAAGGGCTCTTGCTAACTTTTGCTGTAAGCGATTGTGTAGTTGATTCTTGGGTAAAATCAAGCAAAAATTACGATGATCATATTGAAAATTTATGAAATTCTCTCACAGGCTCACAAAATTACTTTGAAGTTTAAGGGGAGAAGGAGGTCCCAAATCAAAAAATAAAAATGATTTCTTTGTTTTTAATTTTATTTGAAAGAGGAAGTTTTCAGCTTTAAAATGAGATTATACATTGTATAATTTAGAAAAAAAAATCAATTTTTTATGAATTTTTGAAGTTGAAGAGTCCTTATCAGATCAGCTGATTTTTAATTTTTTCTTTTTGCGATACTGAAAAATATGGTTTTTTTTATCATTCGGTGCATTTTTCGCAGGAACTAGTATAATGCTATTTTCATAATTTTTTTTAAAAATTTTCTTCAGAACAAGCTCTTTAAGCAGGACTAGGATATTTTGAGTATCTCTTTTACTTTTTTTTATAGACATTCAAAGCTCAAAAAAAAGGTGAAAAAATCAACCAAACTTTCAACTTTGAAAAAAAAGAAGTTTTCAACGAATTTTAAAAATCCTAGTCCTGCTTATAGCCAACACTCATACACATTCATGCAAAATTGCAGCCTTGTAGGTCAAATAGTTCCTGAGAAAAATGCACCAGAAGGGAAGCATATTTGACATGGTTTAACATAGGACCTCCTTCTCCCCTTGAGGCGTAAAAAGGCATTAAAACAGGCTATATAAGCTAATTCAGCTTTCCAAACTCTCATTCTCACATAGTGGCGGCTCGTGCGATTTGGCAACAGTGTTTTTATCCCATTTAAATACATGGAAAACAATCGAAACTCGAGGAGGCTGCCAGCCTCCGCTTGAATCGATTTTTTACCGAAGTTTAAGTGGGAAAAATCCATGGTTGCCAAATCTCACGGGCCGCTACTGTTCTCACGTAACCTCGATGCACTGCCATATCGCTCTCTCATCGCTAAAATGATACATTTACAGTGATGACGTTAGTAGTGAAATTTTTTGGTAGATTTGAATTTTTCGAGCCATTTTAGTGCGATTTTGATGGTAAAATGTCAAGACACAAGGCTCTGAATGCGTTGAATGGCTATACATGAAAGCGTTCCTTGGTCGGGATTCCGGGAAAAATTGTGTTTTTGCCACAATTTTGCTGATTTTCAGGGGAAGATTGATCCCCTCCAGGGCCCAATTATCACCCATGAATGCAACGCAAGTGTAATTTTCAAATCCGTTATAATTTCTTGTAGGAAGGCATGATTCTCTGAAATCCATTCTGAAGGTCACGGTAACAATTTTCTTGGTGCTCCAACAAAGTGGAAGTAATGCTCCCTCCCCTCCACCCGACTTTGCCCCCACCCATTACTCGAGACAGGAAATTTAGAGGGCAACAGAGGGGGGCGTTGGAGGGGAACAAACTTGTCCTTTGTTTCATATCACTTGGTTCAGCTGCGTCTTGGACGACCATTCACCCCACAGAGGATCGAAACATGCAGTTTGCGGGAATTTCGTTCATTTAAACGCATAAAAAATATCGAACGATTAGATGCATGAGCGGTGAAAATCCTAGAATTCGATTTTTCATATGGGTTTGAGTGGATGAAACTCGACGTATGCCTACGCAGCAATTATCAAAAACTAGTGATAGTATATATACACTGAATTTTGTTTTCTAATTTCAAGTAATATTACCAGCAGCAGTGGCGGCTCGTGCGATTTGGCAACCATGCAATTTTTCCATTTAAACTTAGGCAAAAGAATCGATTCTTGAGGAGGCTGACAGCCTCCGGGAGAATCGATTCTTTTACATTGGTTAAATACGAGGAGGACACTGTTGCCAAATTTCACGAGCCGCCACTGACCAGCAGCACACCGATGTGTGAACCGCAGAAAATTTAGAACCATCACAAGAAAATGCTGGTGTTACAGTTAATGAGATTTTGGACACAGTATATTATTTAAAGAACTATATGTATAAGTATGCTCTATGGTCTGAGATCAATTAAGGGGGCAAAAATCGGTGATAAAAAGTCATCAAAAATCATCGTTTTTTCGACCTTCTATGCTTAATTTAAAACTTTACAGTGAAATTTCTAGGTTTAAATTAAATGCTAAAAGTGTTGTTTGTAATTAAAATTGGTCTTGAAAGTTTTATGAAGGAAAGCTCGATGGTTAAATTACTTTCTGATTTTTGCCACTTGACAATCGCAGACTATAGGTCAGTGGTGCAAGGACCATGGTATGTACAGCCTCTAAAATTTTGGTAACAAAATACTTTACCTCAGTTCACGTATCCTTGTGCTTCTGGTAATCTTTTTTTTTTCAGCGTAGATAGAGGTAGTTTCAGAAGAGTAGGCGCACCCAGACCGATAATCTTTGGAATTTGTCAACATTATTTCCGATATTGCTCGATGAAAATAAATGAAAATGAAATTCAGTGTTCACTTTTTAATGAGGAACACTTTAAACCCAAAAGAATAAAGTCAGAGGCAAATGGGGCAGTTGCAAGGGTCTGAAATGTTGTGTTTTTTATAAAGAAAATGATAGTACTTGATGAGCTGAGAACAATGGCGCCTTGGGTTTTTCTTGAGTTTCTCGGTTTCGGAGATACGCAAGTGTAAAAATGTAAAAAATTGTGTGCGTAGTGACGTCACTACGTGGAATTCCCATTTAAAACAATGTATTTTGGGCCAAAATCTCATTTACGGAACAATGGAACTTGATTAAAAACCAAAGGCATCTTTGTTCTCAGCTCATCAAGTACTTTCATTTTCTTTATAAAAAATACAACATTTCAGACCCTTGCAACTGCCCCATTCGGTATTGATTTGAAGGAACTAAAATTGAAAATTCGCCAAAGATTATGGTTTTGGTGCGCCTACACTTCTGAAACGAGCTCTATACTTGGGATGACATATTCTTCACAGCCTAAAATCAGCCGCATTCAATGGTTCTAATCAGAGGAAACTTTTCATGAACTATGACGTCTGAAGCTTTTTTTTATTCAGAAAATCTGCGTTTTTTGCCCAGTGTGAGCCTTGCGTTACAAGTTCGCATGACCGGTAACGCAGTTGTTGCAAAACACAAAAGACCCGGTTGAACTCTCGGTAATTTGAACTCCCTGGATCAAGGTTGTCAGATGATGAAGAAAAGTCTACCTGATTTGTATTGGAATAATTGAAATTTAGGGAAATTTTCTCTTGTAAAGAGACAACCTTGCGACCTGCGGTGTCAATGTTGCTAACTAGTTAGAAATCGATCAAGTGCAAAACCAGTATATAAACTTAACTTGTCATTCACAAATGACATCAAGTATGCTCTTGAGTTTCGGCCACGGTTGACCGAATGCATTCATCAAGTTCATTATTAGCTGGCCTCTCTCTGATTTTGTCTCACCGTACCGTACGGCGGATTTGAGGGAGCAGGGAGAGCTTCCATTGACATGCACCAGGTGGCGTTCTTAGAAAGGAATGTGATTCAGCGAAAGAAAATGTCATCGATATAGAGGGTTTTAGTAATGGCGACTGCCGGCGATGAGCGTTCCAAACAAAGCCAGTTTGTCTCTCTCGCTCTCACGTGACCCCTATGTACTGCCATCTCACTCTAATTTCAAAAATCGTATATAGAGACTTATTTTGTGAAATTTTATGGCAGAAATGAATTTCTCGAAGCAATTTAATGCGATTTTGATAAAGGCCCTGTATACGAATTTCGATACTAGAAAGAGATGGATATACATAGGGGTCACGGGAGAGCGAGTGAGCGAGTGAGATAGTTTGGAACGCTACGCGAGTTTTATCACAACCGATTGCAACCGATGAGCGCATTGTTGTGGTTGTTGGCTAACCGTTGACTTCGCACTAAAACCGTCTATACCAGAGCTGCCGTTTTGCGAATAATTTATGCGGCATCTTTAAAGTCATCGACGACTCCACAGGTTGAGAAAAGATTACAGATGCGAGTATTTTTGTGCACTACAGTCATACACTGAACTGAACTTTGAAATCTTTTCTCAACCGGTGGAATCATCGCGGTGAATTGAAAACTGTCATTAATTATTTCCGCCGGCGCGGCCTCGAACTGCTTCGCTGACGAATCAGAAGAAAGGATTCACTTTCACTCTGAAAAAAGTTAAAGTGTAAATTTTACTCTTCGATGGTTTTTAAATTGTGTCGGAATTTGGGTGATTATAAATAACAACCATCTGATCTTGAAAAGTAACCGAATGGCAATGATTGCTAATCGCATGACTGTAAATACCTACCGGTATAAGTTCCGTATTATAAATTATTTAACGATCGCGCTGTAAGAAATAAAGCTTCCAAATTGCTACACTATATATGTAGACACTATACATGTAGACACCATTGAAGGGTAAAAGTTATATACTCCTTTTTTTTAGTGCATGTTAATCAAAGGACGGTCTGTGCCGAACAAAATTGGTTTCGTTCCTGTTCTCTAAAAATAAATCCCAGACACTCGACATAGACATAAAGACCGATAGATAGATGCAGTGTTGCCAGATTGGGGTGAAAAAGTCGTACGCTTTACATTGATTCAAATGGGGACGATACGGCTTTTTACCCTCCATCTGGCAACACTGGATAGATGGACGCAAGCACTCGCAGACAGTCGGCGATCAGAGTTCGTCAAACTAGTGCAAAACGCTATCGTAGAAAGTGAGTTGTGTGCATTTTGCTGAAGGCGCTTGGCATTCTTTTACAGAGAGCGTGAGCAATAACAACATAACTCGAGTATCGATCATTACTATCAAATACAATGCTGCAGGCGCGAGCAGGGAATAGATATCATGAAGGGTGTAAGTAAAATAAACCTCTAATCTCTTTCTGTCAGCCGTATTATTGCTCTACTTTCTCGTAGTTTTTTCACAACTAATTATGTTTAAGGAACGAATATAATATTGAGTCAAATTGAATTTAACCACAAGAAGAATTCGAAATTCACCTCCCTTATCAAATATAACAGTCATAAGATCGAGCTGATACTGTCAAAGATCAAAGATTCTGTCGAAGATCAAATATTATCGCTGCTTTCTTGGAGCCATATAATTCATTATTTATATATATTTATACTTTCATAAACCTACTTAAAAAGTCCGATTAAGTATATTTGAATAATTATATATATGCACCGCGATGAACGTAATGGACTTACTGGCGCGATAATGAATTTATCAGCAACCTATCACTTTGTCTGGATTATCTCCTTGTTCTTTCATTTCCGATTACGCGAGTAAAATTTTCGTCAGATTCGCTAATACACCTCAGATTAAACGCATACACGTGTCTCACGCGGCGGGGCTAAACGGTTTGTAAATACTATATTCACTGATTTGACATCAAAGCAATTAAGAAATACTACGGTTATAATAATTACTTTTGATTAGCTGTACTCGCATCGTTATGGTGCTTGCAAAAATTCGACAAAAGTGTGATGCGTCAAGGGTGAAGGACCCTCAATACCCTCATTGATTTTTGCTAATTTTTGAGGCGAACAAAAAATACGGTTAGAGGTTAAAACTGATGACGAAATTGACGAGTTAATAAAAATCAATGCTTGATATACCTTGGCATACATTATTCACTTCCTTTTGTTTAAAAAAAAAAAAAAAAAAGGTTTGGAGCAGCGTGATCATTTTTTTAATGAACCTTCCCGTGTAATGAGGCAACGCTCGCGCATTTCGTCCATTAATTAAACCCTCGCAAAATATCGATTCAAAAGGCACTGTGTACCTTCAATAGTTGGACCTTCCTCATGCGTTTGAGTTTGAATAAAAGAAAATCAGTGTTGCCAGATTGCATAAACAACGCCACCGATGCACTATGGTCTGAGTTGGAAAAAAAGTGGCCAAAATTCAGAGTGAAAAAAAGGCATGGAAATTCATCGTTTTTGCAGACCTTTTAAACTTAATTTAAAACTTTCCAGTGACATTTTTCAGTTAAAATTACTTGTTTAAAGTGTTTTCTGTAATTAAAATTGGTCTTGAAAGTTTATAAATGATAAATCGATGAAAAAGTTACGGTCTGATTTTTGGCCATTTTTTGAGGATCTTAGGACTTAGACCATAGTGCGATGGTTTAACGTGAGGATACATTCGGGCTACAACCACTCTAGCTTGCTGTCAACTTCAAGCTCAATATTCTCAAAATTTGCACTATTCATTACGAATCTTTAAAGCCTTATAATTGTTTGTCAACTTTTGAATTTTTTAGCATACTGTACTAAGTACTTTTTTCCAGTTTAACTATACCCTTTTCTATTCGGACATGATGTGCTTATAACTCAAGAGTTATCGTTTTTGAGTCGGACACGACGCATCACCAATTTCTGATTGATAATCGATTTATTTATAGATCATGCTTAAGTAAAGTGCCGCCGTTTAGTATTTCGAGTTGTCAGTTAAAACTTTCACAGACGTTTTCCCAAAAATTATAGACGATTCAAGTGTCTAGTGTAGAACAATATTTGCAAGTGCTTGAACGCGTTTAAAAGGGATTTCAATTGTTTGAAATTATTCATAGCGTACATACCATGACGTATGAAGTATCGTATGATGTTTGATTTTACTGATAGTTAGTAGGGTATAGTATACGCTAGATGCTACACGTGTGAGCCGTGTTATGGTCTTCCAGGGCTTCAATTATGTTTTCGTGTGGTGTCAATGGCGCACTCATGATTTTTTATCTCTCTCGGCTAAATAAATACAAGTCAGCCGACTACTTAGAATTTAGCTCAGGTAGGCCACTTGCAAAATGCATAAATTAATTGAGATAAGTACTGCTGGTTGCCTATCTGAACCAAAATCCACGGAGTCGACTGCGACATTATTCAATTCATCGACTGTAACTCTTGAAAAAGGCGATGGATGGCGGAATATTTATTCTCTTATACATGGGCGCCCGCAGAAAAATTTCCAAGGAGGGCAAAATTGTTGAACCCCAATGGAAGGTCTGGGGACCCCCCCCCCCCGCAGGAAAGGGAAAACTTTTTTTTTTTTTCTTTTTCATCCAAACAGTATGCATTTATTGAGTCATTGTTGGTGAATCAAAATGAAAATAGGGCAGTGGCGTAGCCAAGAAGGGGGGGGGGGGGGGATGGTCCAGATGGTCTGAACCCCCCCCCATGAAACCAAAATTTGTCCTAAAAAAGGTAATTTTTTGCGTTTCAGACAAATTTTACCAAATTAGTATCTTTGGATCCCCCCCCCCCATGAAATTTTCGGACTTCGGACACCCCCCCCCCCCTAGAAAAATTCCCGGCTACGCCACTGATAAAGGGACAACAGGTGATAATAAAGAACAAAAGTATAATTCTACTATTCCTTGGAAAACATGAGTTAAAATTACAAAATAAACTAATAATGAAGTTCGTCAACTATTACTCCTTTGACTAACATTTTATTTTCAATTGTTACTTTCATTTTTTACTATCGTGAAATTTTGACTGTTTTGAATTCCGGGGGGGGGGGGGCCCCCTCTTGCCCCCCACTACGAGCGCCCATACTCTTATATGCCCTTGTCTAATAACAAGTATTTCCTTATGAAGTAACGATAATTTTAGAGAATGTTTCATTGAGCTATTGATTTTATTATGCGTCCGACGAACCGTTTTGACAGAATTTGCTACTATAAAGCCAGAAAATGACTCTGAGGGGGGGGGGGGGGCGTTAGAAATGTATAGTTTCACAGCACAATTGATGGTCTGTAGAACCTATGGTAATCCAAAAGTATGGTAAACTGTAATCGTATAAATCTAGGAATCTATATATACTTAAAATCAATGCACGAAAAAAAAAAAAAAAAAACTACAGTGAAAATAACCATACGGATACCTGATTTTGGCACCTGCTAGATGTTATGGTAATGTTAACCAGAAGTATACTATGTTTTGACGAGGTACTAGGTGATGTTACCTGATTGCATATCGAATATTCTCAAAGTATCGGTAAATGTACCATACTTCTGGTTAAGTTTACCATAACGTCTAGCAGGTGCCAAAATCAGGTATCCGTATGGTTATTTTCGCTAATCTTTTTTTTTCCGTGTGGTTAAGAAGTATCCATCTCATCTACTGCCGGTTGCCATTCGAAAAAAAATTAGACTTGGACACCCTGTATAGTTTCATTGGTTGAAACCAAGTTAAACAGATAAGCTATGAGGCTTACTTGTGACAAAAATCGGCGGCGTGAACGTAGAATCGGCTGAGATTTCCGTGGTCCGGTGGGGTGGCGCAGAAATAAATTTGAGAACATAAATTGTAGCGGCCCTCTTTGCAGAAGACACATACCCGGCAAGGTACTCCCGGCTCTATTGCCACTCTGTCGCCTATACATCAAACAGAAAAAATGAAAATATATGTTTAAAACATGCATCAAAAGTTTATAAAGGAGACGTATGTGTTTATCACTTGCACGTTGGATGTCGGTATTTTGCGGTATTGTTTAGATAAATTAAGGAAGGGTGTCAAAACATAGAGCTGTCTAGAGCGCTGAATAGCGGGTATTATCTACACACCCTACGCGTTCTTATACACCGAAAGCTATGAAGAGTTTATTATGTCGAAAATAGAGTACCACAGAAATTCCGAGCGTGAAAGGTTCATGAATTCATGATCGCCGCTCAATGGGTCTATCGGAGCCAAATATAGTCATTTATTTATCTAAAGCTACACTCCAAAGGGGCCAAACCATCATCCCCCTTGTATGTAACCCGTTCGTTTGACCACCAACTTGGCATTAATATAATTTTGTTGAACAGCATTCATTGAGTTTGTGAGTCAATTTTGGAAATCTCTGGTGCTCCCAACGATATTTTCAAGTTTTTTTACACCATTGTCATTAGTCAACCCTCTTTATAGCTGTGGCAATATAGTTTGCAACAGACCCACGGGGTTTCGATTTTAGATGAGGTATTGCTTCCATCGATTTCTTTACCGTGGCGTAAAAATTGGGTTTCAATTTTAGAAGAGACATTGTTTTCATCGATTTCTTTACCGTGGCGTAAAAATTGAGTTTCGATTTTAGATGAGGCATTGTTTTTATCGATTTCTTTACCGTGGCGTAAACATTGGGTTTCGCTTTTAGACGAGGAATTGTTTCCATCGATTTCTTTGCTGTGGCATAAAAAAACTATTTCAATCACTGATTTTAACGATGAACGTTATAACGCCTTCAATTTCTGAAATCTCTGTAAAAAGACGTACCTCCCGGCAGGAATAGTTGACTATTCAAATGATTTTTTTAAATATACACGAGATAATTAATCAAATGAATTGCATTTTTATCCTTGAACAGCACTCAGACGCGTTTTAAACGCGTTAGTTGATAACGGAATTCTATTAATCCCATCAAAAACCTTTCCAGGTGCAAGCAGACGGCATCAGGTAATTATGTCTGTCACAAAAAGCCGTTCCAATGCATCCACTCAAAGATATGATATGATGGGAACGGCAAGCCTCCTCCAAAAGGGCATCCAGCAGGGCAAATGTTAATCATTTTTCAAAATCAACACTATCCATCTGCGGCGAATTTAGTGAAGGAAAAACTTTGAGGGATGTATTTCTTTATTTTTTATTTTCAAACGCAAAAACTTGCCGCCGTTCATCGCCGTAAAAAAAAAAATAATAATAATTAATATTTTTCTTTTTTAAGGCGATGAACGGCGGCAAGTTTTTGCGTTTGAAAATAAAAAATAAAGAAATACATGCCTCAAAGTTTTTCCTTCACTAAATTCGCCGCAGATGGATAGTGTTGATTTTGAAAAATGATTAACATTTGCCCTGCTGGATGCCCTTTTGGAGGAGGCTTGCCGTTCCCATCATATCATATCTTTGAGTGGATGCATTGGAACGGCTTTTTGTGACAGACATAATTACCTGATGCCGTCTGCTTGCACCTGGAAAGGTTTTTGATGGGATATACTCTGGTTTTAGCTTGTAAAATTCCAGTTTCTCATTCCACAAATAAAAGCTACAGTTGTTATCCATCAGTTGACTAGCCAGCAGTTATGAATAGTTTCCGGACAACATTCACATAGACTCTCGTGTGCTCATTTTACGATAGGGACAACAGTCTCATTTCCCTTTCTTTTCCCTGATCCATATGCTAACCTACAGTTCCGTTTCCACTGGCCGTCTCACCGCTGGCCGTCCCGCCGGTGGCCGGTCCACCGCTGGCCAATCCGCCACTGCCTGGTTCGCCGCTGGCCGATCCGCCACTGGCTAGTCCGCCGCTGGCCAATTCGCCACTGGCTGGTTCGCCACTGGCCGGTCCGCCGCTGGCCGATCCGCCACTGGCCGATCCGCCACTGGCCGATCCGCCACTGGCCGATCCGCCACTGGGTAGTGTGCCGATGGCCGATCCACCTCTCGCCGGTCCGCCGCTGGCCGATCCGCCACTGGCTAGGCCGCCGCTGGCCGATCCGCCACTGGCCGGTCCGCCGCTGGCCGATCCGCCACTGGCCGGTCCGCCGCTGGCCGATCCGCCACTGGGTAGTCCGCCGGCGGCCGATCCGCCACTGGCTAGGCCGCCGCTGGCCAATCCGCCACTGGCCGGTCCGCCGCTGGCCGATCCGCAACTGGGTAGTCCGCCGGTGGCCGATCCGCCACTGGGCGATTCGCCACTGGCCGATCCGCCACTGGCCGGTCCGCCTCTGGGCGATTTGCCACTGGCCGATCCGCCAATGGGTAATCCGCCGCTGGCCGGTCCGCCTCTGGCCGATCCGCCACTGGCTAGGCCGCCGCTGGCCGATCCGCCACTGGCTAGGCCGCCGCTGGCCGATCCGCCACTGGGTAGTCCGCCGGTGGCCGATCCGCCACTGGCCGGTCCGCCGCTGGCCGATCCGCAACTGGGTAGTCCGCCGGTGGCCGATCCGCCACTGGGCGATTCGCCACTGGCCGATCCGCCACTGGCCGGTCCGCCTCTGGGCGATTTGCCACTGGCCGATCCGCCGCTGGCCGATCCGTCACTGGCCGGTCCGCCTCTGGCCGGTCCGCCGCTGGCCGGTCCGCCGCTGGCCAATCCGCCACTGGCTGGTCCGCCGCTGGCCAATCCGCCACTGCCTGGTTCGCCGCTGGCCGATCCGCCACTGGCTAGTCCGCCGCTGGCCAATTCGCCACTGGCTGGTTCGCCGCTGGCCGATCCGCCACTGGCTAGGCCGCCGCTGGCCGATCCGCCACTGGGTAGTCCGCCACTGGGCGATTCGCCACTGGCCGATCCGCCACTGGCCGATCCGCCACTGGCCGATCCGCCACTGGCCGGTCCGCCACTGGCCGATCCGCCACAGGGTAATCCGCCGCTGGCCGATCCATCACTGGCCGGTCCGCCGCTGGCCAATCCGCCACTGGCTGGTCCGCCGCTGGCTGGTTCGCCGCTGGCCGATCCGCCACTGGCTAGTCCGCCGCTGGCCAATTCGCCACTGGCTGGTTCGCCGCTGGCCGATCCGCCACTGGCTAGGCCGCCGCCTGGCCGGTCCGCCACTGGCCGATCCGCCACTGGGTAATCCGCCGCTGGCCGATCCATCACTGGCCGGTCCGCCGCTGGCCGGTCCGCCGCTGGCCAATCCGCCACTGGCTGGTCCGCCGCTGGCCGGTCCGCCGCTGGCTGGTTCGCCGCTGGCCGATCCGCCACTGGCTAGTCCGCCGCTGGCCAATTCGCCACTGGCTGGTTCGCCGCTGGCCGATCCGCCACTGGCTAGGCCGCCGCTGGCCAATTCGCCACTGGCCGATCCGCCAATGGGTAATCCGCCACTGGCCGGTCCGCCGCTGGCCGATCCGCCACTGGGTAGTCCGTCGGTGGCCGATCCGCCACTGGCTAGGCCGCCGCTGGCCGATCCGCCACTGGCCGATTCGCCACTGGCCGATCCGCCACTGGCCGATCCGCCACTGGGTAATCCGCCGCTGGCCGATCCATCACTGGCCGGTCCGCCTCTGGCCGATCCACCACTGGCCGGTCCGCCGCTGGCCAATCCGCCACTGGCTGGTCCGCCGCTGGCCGGTCCGCCGCTGGCTGGTTCGCCGCTGGCCGATCCGCCACTGGCTAGTCCGCCGCTGGCCAATTCGCCACTGGCTGGTTCGCCGCTGGCCGATCCGCCACTGGCTAGGCCGCCGCTGGCCAATCCGCCACTGGCTGGTCCGCCACTGGCTGGTCCGCCACTGGCTGGTCCGCCGCTGGCCGGTCCGCCGCTGGCTGGTTCGCCGCTGGCCGATCCGCCACTGGCTAGTCCGCCGCTGGCCAATTCGCCACTGGCCGATCCGCCAATGGGTAATCCGCCACTGGCCGGTCCGCCGCTGGCCGATCCGCCACTGGGTAGTCCGTCGGTGGCCGATCCGCCACTGGCTAGGCCGCCGCTGGCCGATCCGCCACTGGCCGATTCGCCACTGGCCGATTCGCCACTGGCCGGTCCGCCACTGGCCGGTCCGCCGCTGGCCGGTCTGCCTCTGGGCGATTCGCCACTGGCCGATCCGCCAATGGGTAATCCGCCGCTGGCCGGTCCGCCTCTGGCCGATCCGCCACTGGCTACTCTGCCGCTGGCAGATCCGCTATAGCTCAATTCTGTAACTTCAGGGAAATAAGGTACTGTCACTACCAGTTCTCATCAAATAATCATATCAGTTGTAAACTCTACAAGTACACAGCAAAGAACTTTTGTCACTACTTGCTTATGAATAATTATACTAAAATCACAGAATATTACATTGTATAATTCTGTGCTAAAATCACAAAGGTGCTGTAAACACATCAGAAACTACTCTCCCTCCAGTGATCAACAGTATTACGGTACTCAGCTGTTGCATTTGCAAGCAATGAAGTGGAAAATGAAGCTCCGCGGTTATGCCCAAATTCGAATACTTTCAGCTTCAGAGCTAGAATAGTTTTTAAGTAAATGAATATGCAAAAGTACCTAACTGTGAGAGCAAACCAACCTTTACTATACGCGTGCATACAGCAAATTAGAAGCACACAAAAGAAATAACTAGAAAAGATGTTTGGTACATTTATTTAAAAAGAAGAACTGAGGAGGACAAATTTCGTAATTCACGGCCTCCGTTGCAATTGAAACAATAATCACTTGTATCACTCATGTATTTGTAACGAGTTTATTTCAAAAGTGTCAAAGCAGGGAGAAATGTTTTTGTTTTGAAATGATGTGCAGTTGTTGTTGACTGACGATGAAGCGTCGATTCTCGCGGCGATCTCAAATACTAAAAGGCAGTAGCCAATAAGAGTAGAGTTACCGCGTAGTTTGAAATAGCCGTTATAATAAGAAATTCAGTTTTTTTATCATTTCTCAATAAATATTAGACGGATTGCGTTCAAACAAAAAAAAGGCACGAGCACAGAACACGCTGGTTAAAATAAGACCAAGTTTGATGAGTTTGGTTGCGTAGTTTTTTCGCTACAGGATCATATCAAGGCACGGTTTGGGGGAATGAAATAATTTCTGTAATTATAAGCGTTTACGCAGCGCAGACTTGTCAGGTCGTAGAGAGGGTGGTAGTAGGGTGGGGTTACCTGACTTGCCGTCTGCGTCTACCGACGCACACTGGACGAAAATACCCTTATGCTCGGACATGGGGGGTCAAGTCAATCTGCAGAAAACCCCAACTTTTTGACAAAAAGTAGTATTTTAGAACCCAATTGTAACTTTTCTGACATTGTTTTTTTTTTCCTCGAGCCAGCACTATACCTCACCATTGTCGAATAACGGGTTCTTGGTGCGGTTTGAAATTTTGACGCTAAAATTTCGTGTTTTATTTTGCCTAAAAAGATGTGTTAATCTTTTTTTCAACAAACGCCGATACAATAGTCATTTTCACCATTGCATGGAGATAATTTTCGACCTATAGTTTTTTAAAATCATGCAAATATGGATGTATGTAGTGATGGTTTTTGTTCAAATTTAACATTTGAAGGTTTAAAAAAATTAAAATACAGTTTCAACAGGCTATTTAATCGTATTTAATGTGAACTTTGAGCTAGTAGTGTTTATTACAACTTGGAAAAACCACCTCAATGATCTTTAGCTGCGATAAACTGCGGATACGAGAAATAATCGTGTAATAGCACGACGCGGCGCGCATTGGAGCGAGTCAATGGGTGAGGGTCGGAAACGAAATACACTACTGAAAATAAAAATGCGATTGTTTCTACAGTCGAAAAACACATTATATAGGGTGATTCTTGTGGGAAACACACAAAAAAATTTGAAAAAAATAAAAAAAAAAAAAAAAAAAAAAAAAAAAAAAAAATTTAAAAAAAAATAAAAAAAAAAATAAAAAAAAAAAAATAATAAAAAATGAAAATAAGTTAAAAGGATGTCGGTTTTAAAGAAAAATAGCCAAAACAACTCGAAAAAACAAAGATAGGAGCGCGAAACCAGCCATGTCCGGGCACAAGGACGTTTTCGTCCAGTGTGCGACGCTTATGATAAGCATCTCAACGAGTTACACGGCACACGCGTCGCATGCAGCTCCACGGGATTTGAACCAACGATCCTCATGGTAGTAATTTGATAGTATACACTATATACATACAATCACTGCTACATCGTAACTAATACTTATTTGTTGACTTTTACTTATCAACGTTACAGGTCAATACGCTCCAGGGAAAAGTATTCACTTTAGACCTTACTGAACCCATTGTCAATTAATCTGAATGCCCTCTCCTATTCCCCAGGTTTATTTGTTCTATAATTACCTTTACAGCAAATACGTTGTATCGCACAGATAAAACTGGAAAGAATTGAGACGCCCACCACAAGTAAACGGTTTTCGTATGAATGACCGACTCGACTATGCCGCTCAGCTGTTGAGGACGATGAGCTTCGATTAGCTCCGGACTCGCATAAACGACATACGTCACAATTCTCAAATAGACGGCTATTTCTTAGCATCAGCTGAAAAACCTGCTACGGCCTTTATTCCATCTCGGTCAAGCTCAATGAGCTGTATCAACTAAAGGCGTCACAATGGATTTGTTGATTTGCATCTACTATTTATAAGTGGCTTTCTCCAATACCATCTATTCCATACCTGGTCACAGGGGTTTGAGGTTATGTAGCTAGGTTGTCTACGGTTACATTGGCTCTTATGGGAGTCAGTAGACTTTTTGTAGTTTTCGACGTTTTTCGGTCATTTGGAGGCCAAATTGACTCAAATGACCCTCTAAATAAAATACTCCCCTTGATGTCCTAAACATTTTTCAATTTTTTTTTTTTTTTTTTTTTTTTTTTTTTTTTTTGAAAAATGTTCAGGGCATCAAGGGGAGTACTTTACTAAGAGGGTCATTTGAGTCAATTTGGCCTCCAAATTACAAAAAAACGTCGAAAACTGCAAAAAGTCCACTAACTCCCATAAGAACCAATGTAAAAGTAGACAACCTAGTTACATAACCTCAAAGCCCCTATGACCTGGTATGGAATTAGATGGTATTGCTTTCTCACCTCTTCTTCAGCCGACACACAAAGGGTCGAAATATGGAATTTCCCAGACATCATTTCACGAATAAAAATCAAAATTAAAAGAAAAGAACATTTAAGAGCAAGATAACTTAGAATATTGTGAAATCATTAATTTCAGAGCATAAAATGCGTCGATTGATATGATTTTTTTCACGAAAATGTTTACACGAAAATGTCTTTGAGGTCAAACAAAAAACAAAAAAACAAAAACAAAAAACAATTTTTCTTGCTCGGATTTTGTGTCCATTATTGTGCGACCAGCCTGCCGCTGCACTGCAGTGCAGTGGCGTTGCGTCGCGTGCCATCTGGCAACAATGCAACTGCTCCATTTAAACTCATTAGATACATCGAATTTCCCTTGTGCACTGAGCACTCCCTGAATTCGATCTTTTACATGAGTTTAAATGGATAAAATACATTGCTGCCAAATTGCACGCGACGCCACTGCTGCAGTGACTCCTCTACCTCTTCTGCCGACCGCCATGGTAAAAGCGCCAGCTTCCTTCTTATATTACTCGGCAATTATCTCGCCCTAAACTCGCCGAAAAAAAAAATGCATCATATCTTTCTGTACATTTCTTTTAGGGCAATTTTGTTTCGAACCTAGTTTTAAAACTCCAAATTAATAATTCTAGAATGGTCAAATTTTAAAATTTTAAAATGCAAATAAGAGCAGTTTACTAAGAACTCTTTCACTTTTTTCTGACTTTGAGAGAGTCGTTTTTAATAGGGGAAGGAAGATGGGGGGAGGGGGGGCTGTTTTTGAAAAAATTGCCCGGAACCAATTTCTCAAAGAGTTGTGCCCGAAAAAAACCCCAAAATACAATTTATTTTATGTTCGTTCTCATCCGTTCATAGTCATTCATAAGACTCTATGAGCCTATGTACAAATTCTGTGAACCGTGCACGGATAAAATAAGACGATTATATGTAGACAGATTTTTACTGTAGTATATTCAGTAAAAGATTTGTTTTGATAAACGTTATTTTGATAAGACGCAGTAGCGCTTTCGTTTTAGATTCACATTTTGACCGTGTTTACTGCGATTTCAAGATCCCGTTCACCTTTGTTCAAGAAGCTTCAATAACCTAATTATCAAACTAGAATTGCCTCAAAATTGAGGAGTCAGTGAACTTGACCCAGATTTTATGAACCGAGCAGAATCAAATAAGTTTGCCTTGCTCCGTTCTCGTTTCAAATTCAAGGCCAGCCTCTGAACTACTGCGATCTGAATCTTACTTTATCGTGATGACGTCACCCTAAAAGTTATAATACCCTCTATCATATTGTATATTCTGATTAAACTGAATCCATGGCGGGTACGACTGATTAAAGGCATGGCGGGACTCTGTATTATATTTTTCTTTTTAAGTGAATTTTCGGTTCCACATCGCGCAGATTCTGATGTTAAAAACAGGAGGTTAACTGACTAAAATTCTCGAACAAAACTGCCGATTAGAGCAAAAAGTACTGAAAGTATACTGTTTTAAGAGAGTTTTCAGTTCCACGATGCTTAGATTCTGACGTTGATATACCATGTGGTTAAAAACAGCAGCTAGATAAAAGCAAAAAGTACTCAAATTGCAGAATCGCAGTGTGATTTGATTCGTATCGCGTCATAGTAGAGGTAGTTTCAGAAGTGTAGGCGGACCTAGACCGATAATCTTTGGAATTTGCCAACATTATTTATGATATTACTCAATGAAAATTAATGAAAATGAAATTGAGTGTTCACTTTTCAACGAGGAACACTATAAACGCAAAAGAGCAAAGTCAGAAGCAAGTTTAGTTTTATTTTAAAGGAATTAAATTTGAAAATTCGCCAAAGATTATGATTTAGGTCCGCCTACACTTCTGAAACGAGCTCTATCAGCCGTTCTAGTTCTCCGGCTTGAACTAACATTTTCAGTACTAAGCCAGAACAAGGGCGTTTATTGGCCTCTGTTCCACAATCCACATGTATGGTTTTAAAAACAAAAGCACGTTAAAAAGTGAACCTCTGCAACGGAATGATTTGCTACACGCCTTCAATGATGAGGTAGGCAATAACAAGTACATCGGAGTAGGAATATTTATCTACTAGCTTGATGTGAACGAGCGCGCGGTGAGTTGAATGATAGAACTTGGTTCTGAAAGGGTTAATACAGTTTTGATCGGAGATTTTACCGCGGTGCGTCGGCGACCCAAAAAATGTCAGATGACTCATTCCCAGATTTTTGCTATGGTAGGCTGCTTGCATTTCTTGAAATTCAATGATACAAGTATTTGGAAGTAGGACCAGCCATTGAGACACCAACGCTATGGGTTTTAAGAGTCCACGTAAACTTCTAAAAGACGGCTCTTTGCCCACTTATGGGTATAAAGCACTATGGTACTATGAGTAAGTATTTCGACTAACCTGGTTTGAGATTTTTGACTTTTTCGCCGACTTTATGAACAACTCCGCTGGCCTCATGACCGATGATCATTGGATCCTTTAGGATGAAATCGGCAATCCTACCATGGGTTAGGTAGTGAACATCCGATCCGCAAATGCCGACGCAGTGCATTTGAATGAGAACCTCTGCAATTTGAAAAGAACAATTATAAGACCAGGAAAATATAGTCGGATAGGAAGGAGCAATTTCCCACCTTACTCCTCAAATCTCTGAAAAATGCAAGCATCGAAGAGGGAATAAGAAAGTAAACTGTCTGAATAATGTTCAACAAAATTAGCTAAAATTTATTTTTTGCTCCGATTGTTTTCTGAATACGCCCTTGCACGGCAGAGAAACGCAGTGCTAAATAGTCTCAAACAGGCACCATCCATTTGGAGGTGATTTGAATTTGCTTTCTTGCAATGGGTCTGTTGCAAACTTTTGCTACACCGATTAAGAGAGTATATTAGTATAATCCAATGTTTAATCGCCTGAAAAGGCCATTGGTGGCATCAGAAAGTTATAAAATGCAATAATAAACTCACAAGAGGCGTTTAATGAAATCAAAGATGGCGGAGAAATATCCAGCAATTTGTATGCATGCACCACGAACATTCAAGGATAGCCAACTTTGACAACCTCACTGGAGGTAGAGGTCATGTGTTTGTTCAAGTTATGATTGGTTGTGATCGATATTGTGAGGTTGGCTATCCCTGGATATTCATTATTCGTGGTGCATGCATACAAATTGCTGGATATTTCTCCGCCATCTTGGATTTCATTAAACGCCTCTTGTGAGTTTATTATTGCATTTTATGACTTTCTGATGCCACCAATGAACTTTTTATTTTACATTGGATAAAACTCTCTTAATCGGTGTAGCAAAAGTTTGCAACAGACCCATTCACAAACAGTTTTTGGTAATGGATCCGTCGGAAACTTTGGCTACTTATGAAGGGTCGACTGTAATGTAAAACTGCTTGAATGGGGTAATTGCACACTTTTGCTATAAGCGATTTAATAGTCGATTATGGCGTAAAAGCCTCAAAAAATAACGATGGCGGCACTAAAAACTTCCAACATCCACTCCTAAACTCAATAAACGCAGTTATTTGCGCGAGCGTAATGGTGGCCGAAGGCACTAACAATGGGAGATTCCTATCTTAATTTCGTCACTCTTTCTATGTTTACAAGGATGATTCACAGAGTAATTAGTCATCAGAGTGATGATCCACATCCGATGAATGGTACCGCAACACCAAGTGACACCGGTGTCAAATGAAAGTAGTCTCTTATTGGTCACTTCTTGATGGAGTTTCAGAATTGTTAGATGGGAATCTCCCATTGTTAGTGCCTTCGGCCACCATTACGCTCCCGCAAATAACTGCGTTTATTGAGTTTAGGAGTGGATTTTGGAAGTTTTTAGTGCCACCATCGTTAGTTTTTGAGGTTTTTACGCCATACTCGATTAAATCGCTTATAGCAAAAGTGTGCAATAGCCCCATTATCACATAGATATATGTAAAATCAAAATGTCTCAAATCTCACTTATGAACCCATAAAAGGCCTTTTGTAGAAATCCGAGATGACGGTCTAAAGAGTGGATTACAGTCCCATCTAATTGCAACTTCCTCTATGATGAATCACTTTTCTCAGCTTAGAATGATGCAATTAGATGGGACTCTTTCATTGCGATCCGCCCAATATGCTCCTTTGGCCGCCATCGTGGAATGTTGTTAAACCCATTCCTTTAGTTTTTAATGCTTTCAATGTGATTTTCAAGTGACTTTACCTGCAGAATCGACCCTCTAGCAAAAGTTTTGCCACAGACCCATTTTAAATGGATTAGCAGAGACAAAGATACCTGGCCAGGGTATGCAATAAGCAATGCACAGTATATCATTCAACACATGAGTTACGTGCGTTGCGTATTGCATACTCTGGCTAAGTATCTTTTTCTCCGCTAGTACCAACGAGTACTATCAAAAGCAAAAGTTTTGTATAAGTCGAGCATTCGAAATAAGTGGCGAATCCTCCTCGAATAAAACCAACTTTCTGCACTCCGTATGCATTTTTGATCACAAAACTTTTGGGTTTGCTGGTACGCATTTTTATTTTTGTGCCGTCTTTCCTTGGAATCTAATGTTTTTAAGAACTGCAACAGTGAAAACATAATACAGCTCGCTCTTCAAAGTTGCAAGCCTCTTTTTGAGACATTATAGTCTAGGAATTGAGGGAGGTATTGGAACAACATCGAAATACGAAACATTCAAACGTTTGTATCCTCTTCCTTCACTTTTTTCTCTGCTAGTAGATCAAAGACTTTTTCTATGTCGTTTGGAAGAGTGTCAAATAAAACATAGAACAGAGATATCTCCTTGTATTTTTTCCACCCCTTTTTCTTTTTTAAAGACCCTAGTAGCAAAAATACTTGTATTGAATATTTGTATTTTATACATAGATTTAATACGTATTTAAAACGTATTTAATACATATTTAGTATATATTTAATGCACAATCTATTTAATACGTATTCAAAATGTATTTAATAGTATATTTAATACGTATTTAATTTTACATATTAATACACGTATTAAATACGCATTTAATACGTATTAACTACGTGTATTAAATCCAAATATTTAATATGTATTGTCTATCATATTTAATATGTATTGAATTCATGTATTAAATACAAATATTTAATAAGTATTATCTTTCATATTTAATATATATTTTATATGATTCGTCCATTGGTGGGATCCAGCCCATGCAAATGGGGGGGGATCTCTCCCCCCCCCCCGCATCCGCCAGTGGACTCATCGCAAAGATCAATTAACTGGAACTTAATCTCGAAACAGTCAACAAATTTAAAAATGGATGTATATTATCTATCGTATTGATACATATTTAACGCATGATTCATCCCAAAGATAAATTCGAACTGGAAACATATTTAATAACAGTGGGTCTAGTTGTAGCTTTGACTCAATCGCTCAAGCGGCTAGGTGCAATTGTTACCTTTCCCATTCCCTATCGCCTCTCATAAAAAAAAAAAATATTTTCCACCTCATGATCATCTGGGAGGTAAAAATGTTGACACATTCCGCTGGGTCGTGTCAATAAATATTGTTTTTTCACCCTCCTGTAATCTCATCAAACCGCGAGAACTCGCTAACGTCAACTGATCTCATTCTAATGAGGTTCTTCGAGACCGGTAGAAGATGTATAAAGTGTTGGAGATGGTTTTAATCCTCTCAACAGTACTGCTACAGTACCAACTTCTTTAATCCCTTTGACACGGCCCAAAGACAAGGTATCTCTACTGATAACCAATATCCCTCTTCAATGCACATCTTTTGGATATGCGACCATTCATACTGTAAGTGTCAAACATGTAACCTCTCGCTGAAAAGGGGTGCGATAACAGTCCTTACCCAAATTAATAATAATACCCATTTCAAATTAAATTTGTCTATTTATTTAATATGTATTCAGTAGGTATTCACTACGTATTTAGTACATATTTAATTTTGTATTTGATACGTATTAAATACCATATTAAATATGTATTAAATACCATATTAAATTACGTCAAAAATTGGGACAAACCCCCCTATAAATACATATTTAAAACACATTTTATACCATATTAAATAGAAGTATTTCTTATGTATTTTTGCTACTAGGGGATTATTAGCAGAAAGGTTATATGTTTTCATAATTCTTGCTAAAAATGTCTTGTTTCGCTGTGTCAATACTTTGCGTTGTTCTACATTTGAGTTTTCGATTTATGGGACTCCACGGCTAGCTAGAAGTGGAAGTTGCAACGTAATCTTGTTGCAATGTGGGTTCAAATGGAAAACTGACACAAACAAATCTTCTTTTTGATCGATTCTTGCGGTTGATTTTGATATTTTAACAATAACATCTCTTTCTTATCAAGCATAATTCGATGAATTGAAATATAAATAGTCTAGGTTTATACTTGCCATTTTCTTTGGGTTCAATAATTGGTTGTTGTTCCTGTAACAAGCAAAGAAAACATTTGAGTGAGTATTTAATAAAAAATAAGTTTGATTGGTAAATTATATTCACCGTCCCAGATAATTTTTTAGTTATAAGTGAGAGTAGAATCATAAGAAGAATTGCTGAGGAGCTTTGCTTAGGAACTTGTATTATTGGCTAAACATTCACATTTTTTTCGTGACCCACTCTCTTTCAAAAAAATTATGCTCATTTCCTTGTCGTACATGAAACTTACCGCTGTATAATATTGAAAATTCAATATTATTTTTACTCTCGCTTATAACTTCAAAACTATCCGCGATGGTGTTTAATTTATTATAATTTCACAACGATTGCAGTCAGTGTCGTAGCGTTCAATTTTGCAAAGTTGTAATTTGTCCATTTAAACCCTTTAAAGGAGTCGAACTATAGGGAGGTATAGGGTGTTCGGTGAATACCTTCCCATTCGACCTTTTTTGTGGATTTAAATGGACACATTACAACGTTGCTAAATTGCATGCTACGCCACTGATTGCAGTGATTGCTCCGATTCAGAAAATATTACAAATGCTAGAATTTTTGCGGGAATCATATAGTCATGAACTGAACTCAACTGGGTAATCTCTTTTCAACCGGCGCAAATCATCGGTGAATTGAAAAATGTCATTAAATGTATACACGAACGCAGAGCTGCCGTTTCGCGTATAATTAATGGCATTTTTCAATTCACCGATGATTTGAGCCGGTTGAGAAAAGATTACACAGTTCAGTTCAGTGTATGACTGCAATGCACGAAAATACTCTGATCAGTAATCTTTTCTCAATCGGTGGAAACGCCGTTGATTAATTAAAATATCCGCAAGTTTTTTTAAAGTCATCGACGTCGACGATTCTACCGGCTGAGAAAAGATTACAGATGCGAGCATTTTCGTGCATTACAGTCATACGCTCAACTCATCAGTGTAATCTTTTAATCTTTTCTCAACCGGTGGAATGAAATCGAACGAATGAATCGATGAATTGAAAAATACCATTAATATTATACGCAAGACGGCAGCTCTGAACGAACGACATATACATCTGCGGTTTCTATCTAGTGTGCCGCGACGAGCAGCCAGCGCGGTTGACGGTCAAGATTTCCCCGCACGCATCTGAACGCCCTATAAACGCCTAAAAAACGGTTGAACCGGTGACCTGTGTAGCAACAGTCTCGAATCCCCCCCCCCTCACCGCCACCCGTCTCCGTCAATCTGATCGACAACGTTGCGTCGGCACGTGAGCAGTGGATCACGCGACTTCTGATTTCCACAGGTTGCATCTATTGATCGTCTATTCTGACCGAAACCTGTCACAGAGGTCTAATCATAATTTTTCTATAGAATTACATAGTCCTACAAATGTCGGTGATAATCGCGTTGAAGTGAAGTTCACCACACTTGCCCCCCCCCCCCCCCCCCCCCCCCCGCTACTCCTCTTAATCTCCCTGTGTAGGCAGGAGGAGACAAAAGCGGAAGAACTGCTGTGATCAACAGTCACATGTTTATTGTTTACGCAAATGATTTTTTTGTTAAACAAGATATGATCTATTGCAAAATTTTGATACATCGTTATCGAGGGTCGATTCACATGTGAAATCGCGATAAAATCGTTTAGAAAGCTTCTGAAAGTCTCACAATCCACTCATGAACCCACAATAGGCGTCTCAAGAGCAATAAGAAATGCATTGGCGGATCCAGCAATCTGACAACAGTGTATTATCCCCATTTGTTTGCATGAGAAATAATCGATTTGTCATGGGGCTACAGCCCCCCCCCCCCAAGAATCGATTGTTAATCATACATTCAAATGAGAGGAATGCGCAGTTGCCAGATTGCTGCATCCGCCTATGAAGAAATGGCGGTAAAGTGAGTGATGGTCCACTAATTAACGGGGCTGGCAGTGGCGTCGCGTGCAATTTGGCAACAATGTAATCTATCCATTTAACCTCGTGTAAAAAATCGAATTCAGGGGGTGCACAGTGCACAAGGAAAATTCGATATATTTAATGAGTTTAAATGGAGCAGTTGCATTGTTGCCTGATGGCACGCGACGCCACTGGGGGCTGGGGTAGTTGCAAGGGTCTGGACTGTTGTTTTTTTTTTTTTTTCATAAAGAAAATGAAAGTATAATTGATGAGCTGAGAATAACGATGCATTTGATTTCTAATCAATCCCATTGTTCTGGAGTTGAGACTTTAGATACATATTATTTTAAATGGGAATATTCCGCGTAGTGACGCCACTACGCACACGATTTTTTGCAACTTTACACGTGTTTATCTCCGAAAACCAGGACTTTTTTTTTTTTTTTACAAAAACCAAAGGCTCGCCATTGTTCTCATCTCATCAAGTACTATCATTTTCTCTATAAAACACAAAATTTCAGACCCTTGAAACTACCCCATTGCAGCTTTATTTAAGACGAATCAATTTTCTCGGCATAGAAAGTAGCGATTAGGTGGGACTCCGCCTCATTGTGTTCCACTCCCGCATTTGATCGCAAGTGTGACATTTTGTCTAAACGCATAATTATTGAGTTTGTGAGTCAATTTGGTAACTTTTTAATGCACCGAACGTTATTTTCAAATAATTTTACACCAGAATAGACCTTCTTTATTATACAGCTGTAGAAAAAATATGTAACGGACCCAGTGGCGCACCGAGAACTTTAGTTTGGTGGGGGTTTTACCGCAAATTTTCCATTTTCTGAGGCCTTGGGGGGGGGGGTGTTGCAAGCAATTTTGGCCGAAGATGACCTTTTTAGGGCAAAATCTTGATGCTCAGGCGGGGGGGGGGGGTTTAACCCTTCGGTGCGCCACTGAACGGACCCATTATTGAATCGGGGAAAAAAGTCAGGCGGTCAAATGAAGTCAGAACGGCTTGTAAAGATGGAGGATGTCAATAGAATAAAATAAGTGCAATGTATTAAACGAGTGTGCGTGTGTAAGATGCAAACGATCTGGCAACCTTGGGGTTAGATGAAATGTGCTCTCACCTGTTGAGTTGTTAAGTTAGGTTATGTATTCGGTTCCTATAGTCAAGCTCTGTCATTCTTTCGTATTCGTCTTGGTAATCATTGTGTCGTTAAGTATTCGTTGATTAATAAAATATTCGTTCTGTTTTTCAAAGTTATAGTAGTATATTTCAAGTCTTCCAGATATACTACAATAAGTTAAAACAAATAGGGACAGTTGGAACAATAAGGACGATAAGGACTCCTGAGGAAAGGACCCAGGACTTTGTAGGTTTTTTTTACCCACGAACGAGACTTTACAACGATTTCGTAATTTACTTTGTAACGATACAAAGTAAGACAAAATTCTTGATCCACACTCTTCACACACGAATCTTTTCTAGGTGCATATGCTGCTCAAATTAGCTCTCAAACTAATCTAAGGGAGGAATCTGACTCCGGACTTTATCATCATAAAATTACCGAACTCCTTGTTCTTCTTGCCAGAATGTCTGGTTAAATCAGATTACTACATCAAACAAACCAGAAATGTTGATAGGAAATACAAGAATTCAGGCTAGCTTTACATAAGAATGCGGTATAATGGTGAAATACTTCTCAAAATTCTGTTTATTTCATTTTTTTTTTCTTCTTTTAAACAATTTAGATATTATGAAGGCAAATTGTCTAGAACATACTAGCTAGTCAAGGTATATGGAAGAACAGGTATGGACAGGAGGCGGAGCCTATCTCAGTAGGTGACGGCTACGTCACAGATATTCTAGACGGTCGCGATAAAATTCGCCTACCCCCATCTCTTGCTACTGCAGTAGGTGACGGCTACGTCATCGCTAAAGCAAGTGTGTCGTCATCATTTGGCGGGAAAACTCGAAAGCCCCTTAAACCCCGCCTCCTGTCCATACCTGTTCTTCCATATACCTTGCTAGCTAGTATTATTTCTTATTTAAATTTTTATAAGTGGGAGTTGTGATTTGCAGTAAAGAGCACATCTAATATATGTATTGGGTCCAATATCCAGATAACGCCTCAATTTTTTTCCTGAGTGCGCTGATCAGCTATGAAAAGGTTAAGTGTGTCCATGCTTCTAGAAAATGAAAGAATTTTCGATGCCATGTTGGACTTTTCTTCCACTCTCATGCTTCCGAAAGAGGAATGAAAAAAGAAATCCAATGAATCGATAACCGGAAAAAGCATGATCATCATGCTGTTCCTATTTTTACTGTAATCAAAGGTCTCTCGGCCCTCTTTTCTCTTTCGCCTTCCTTCCCCCCCTCTTTTAACTTAGATAAATTTATGAAAAATGACTTTCAAATCGTCCCTGCCTCTGCCCCCTCTTGCTATATCATCATCATCATTATCATCATTTTCTGTATCTTTCTTTCTTTCTCTCTCTCACTCACTCACTCACTCACTCTCACTAATTATGATTCGTTCTTTGTTCTCTTGCGGTCAACTTTAGATATAAAATTGATAACACGTTCAAAGCTGCTATATAGCTTTCAAGAATATTCGCGCTTGCCAATCGTGTAATTTTGTTTACATTTTGAAGTTGTGCAATTTCTTTCAGCAAATAAGAAGTGCGAGATATGAACCTGAGCTTTTGAATCAGCAACTATTCATTTTCTTTTTTTTTTTAAAGTTCGTCCTATTGTTGATGAAAACAAGAACCGAGCATTGAAGTTTCCATTTTACGCTAAAATTTAATTCATTTGCATAAAATGTCAGACGTAATTTAATCTAAACGGCGGGGTGGAATCGAACACTGAATCGAAACATTGTCTTTTCCGGACATGATTTTTTTTTTTTCATTTTTTCCCTTTAAAACATTTTACTGTAGATATAATTCTTTTCGACAATAAATCCACATTAATTCATTCGTTTTAAGCTCTATAATGAATGATATTTCACTCTTTTTTTTTTTTTAGTTTGCTGTTTATCGATCGTAATCTTGATTTTTAAATTGTTAAAGTATGTCCAGAAAAATCAATGTACCAATCCACTGTGCGATGGTGAGAACTGAGTTAGAGGTCGTTGTAACTTGGAAAGGTCAACAAATTGGCGGAATATTTGATGAAACGTCAATACTTCTTATCAGGTGGGCTGAAGTATTACAAAGAATTGTTGTCCGGACAAGTTTTTTTAAACTGTATACGATTACTCAACTAAATCTGACTTAAACACAGTACGTAAAAAAGAATCAATTTTTACCCGCTTTGGTAATATAACAAAAAGGAATGGCCGTTCAGTATTTATTAATATCTGTACCCTCTCAATGTCATTTAGGGTCAAAAAATTACTTTCAAAATTTAAAATTCAAATTTTAAACCAATTATATTGTGGAAAAAGGAAAACGCAAGATATATTTCGAGCATGCCCTAAGATTGATTTTTTCACCCTTTCTCCAAGTTAAGACTTCTTGCTCTTTTGTTTTTTTTCTTTCTTTCTTTCTTTCTTTCTTTCTTTCTTTCTTTCTTTCTTTCTTTCTTTCTTTCTTTCTTTCTTTCTTTCTTTCTTTCTTTCTTTCTTTCTTCTTCTTTCTTTCTTTTTTTTCTTTCTTTCTTCTTTCTTTCTTTTTTCTTTCTTTCTTTCTTTCTTTCTTCTTTCTTTTTCTTTCTTTCTTTCTTTCTTTCTTTCTTCTTTCTTTCTTTCTTCTTTCTTTCTTTTTTCTTTTCTTTCTTTCTTTCTTTCTTTCTTTCTTTCTTTCTTCTTCTTTCTTTCTTTCTTTCTTTCTTTCTTTCTTTCTTTCTTTCTTTCTTTCTTTCTTTCTTTCTTTCTTTCTTTCTTTCTTTCTTTCTTTCTTTCTTTCTTTCTTTCTTTCTTTCTTTCTTTCTTTCTTTCTTTCTTTCTTTCTTTCTTTCTCTTTCTTTCTTTCTTTCTTTCTTTCTTTCTTTCTTTCTTTCTTTCTTTCTTTCTTTCTTTCTTCTCTTTCTTTCTTTCTTTCTTTCTTTCTTTCTTTCTTTCTTTCTTTTCTTTCTTTCTTTCTTTCTTCTTCTTTCTTTCTTTCTTTCTTTCTTTCTTTCTTTCTTTCTTTCTTTCTTTAGACTGTTATATTTCCTCAATTCTTTTCTTCATAAAATCTACCAAATTACTTGTATGATCACCCTCATTACGGAGGTGTGAATAACCTAGATGTTTAGTCACCTCCTAAAAACAAACGAAAATTACTACTACAACTTTCTTTTTTCTTTCTTTCTTCCTTTAAAAATTCAACCTTCCAAAAACATCAAAAACATTTTTAACTTTCTCTAATCAACAGCCATCACTGTTTAAAAAAAAAAATAAATAAACAATGTGCTTTTAATTTCTCAACCATAATGTACAACTTATTAAAGGGCGTAAATGGCCTTAGCTGCTAAATCACCTCTTAAATAAAAACAAAATTACTACTACCTACTACTACTTTCTTTCTTTCTTTCTTTCTTTGTTTCTTTTAGATGTTTAGTCACCTCTTAAAAATAAAAGAAAATTACTACTACTTTCTTTCTAGTCACCTCCAAAAAAAAAATAAACGAAAATTATTACTACTACTTTCTTTCTTTAAAGATACCTGAAAGTACAATTGGGGACATAAAAAATGTGAGAAGACACCTGAAACCAAGCAACCAGCTATACTTATCACAATAAAGTCAAGCATTGCAGGTGGCCTACCCAACCTAAAATCCAAGGAGTCATCTTACATTCTTTTTTTCCTGACTGTACTATGACTTGCAAAAGAAAGGAGCTCGGTCTAAATTTTGACTATTACATTTGTCTGTTATTTTCGATAGAATTTTCGATTTTTCATAACGGGACATTCTGCTTTATAGTCCTTAAACCCTTGAAAGCGGCAACATTGTTTAAAGATTCCCAAGATTCAAAATAGTCAAAATAGTGACCAGGGTATTTTCTTTTACAGGTCATAGTACATTGATTAACAGGCTTATTGATGAATTCATTTTTGTCTGTCTCTTATACAATTAGTGGGTCAGTTTTTTGGATGGAAAAAGGTCTGCAGGCTGATTATGATGTATCCTAGTGCTATCGAGTCGATGAACGAAAGCGTCTTATCTTATGTCTAGTGCCATTCCGAAAGGTTTCATTCCGATAGAAACCTTTCGGAATGGCACCACTCATAAGATGACACGCACTCAGTGGCGTCGCGTGCAATTCGGCAACAATGTATTATATCCATTTAAACTCATGTAAAAGATCGAATTCAGGGGGTGCACAGTGCACAAGGAAAATTCGATGTATTTAATGAGTTTAAATGGAGCAGTTGCATTGTTGCCAGATGGCACGCGACGCCACTGCACGCACTCGATCATCGACTCGATAGCATTACGATCCGATCGATCGTTCATAAACAAACAGCCTCTTGCGCAGATATTACGACTTTTAATTGCTTGTATATCATCAACGTTAAATTACATGGAATTCCGATGACTATACATAACCGGAATTCCGGTTATTACGGAAATATTAAACAGACATCTTGTTACGGAAACAGGACATTTTTCCAGAGCATAATCATAGGAGCATCATAACGCACGCCTATGTTGACAGTAGATTTGTTTTCGCGCCGACTCGGATCGGGTTTGAACTAGTGCCAAGCTGAGCTCACAATCGGTGCAATATATGGCCGCAACGTATTTTCTTCATCTATAAATCCATGTAATACAATCGATTCTCAAAGAGACGGTATACCCATCTCTCGTGGACCTAAAATGTTTTTTTTTTTTTTTTTTTTTTTTTTTTTTTTTTTTTTAAACATAGAATTAACCCTTTACAGACTATAGGTTTGATCAAAAGAATGCCACTCTTCCGTTAATATAGGGAGGGTAGTTAACTGTTCGTACTCGGGAGAGTTGGAATTGCCTATACTATGAATTGAAGGTGCCCGAACGAAACCTTATCTTGTAGGAATGTAAATGTCTACATCCAGAATCGCGTTTATTTTGAATCATGATACTGGAACAATTAGTCCAGGCAATGGGTGATTATTGAAAGAACAAAATCCCAACAAAGGTTTTTTGGGCTTAATCGCTTCGTCTTGGAGTCAGCAATGACCACCTGAAAGTCCCCATGCCTAGGTGCTGTGCTAAATTCAGGGGAGGGGGGAAAAGGGCCCCAAAATCGATTTTATATATCGAAAACGATGCAAAGTATCGAAAAAATCGATACATATTTTTTATTCCTGAGGTAATTATCAACAAGAAAGGTCCTTTGTGTTTTTACACTTTGACGACGTCTAAGCTCTCAAAAACACGATTTATGTTTTCGGCGATTTTCCAGGAAAATTGATACCGCGTGACAACGCTCATTTAACGCAATGTTATTTTTAATGATTTCGATCGCCTTACCGTAGCATCTAGAATGCTCCAAATTTTATGAAATTTGACATCCGGGGGTTTTTTAGGTCGCTAATTTCATTTTTTGAGTCCAAATTTTCTGAAAACGTGATTCAGACAAGCTTTTTGAGCTTTTATCTAAAAAGCTGCATTTTGTGATAAAAGCTCAAAAAGTTTGTTAGTTGTGAGATAGTGAGAGAGTAAAAAAAAAAAAGCGTAACGCGTTTTTCAGGAAGTTCCTGGTATGTAGAATGAAACAGACTGTGAAATGAAAAACACATTCACTTATCTGAAGTTTTTTTTCAGGACATGCGAACATTTTTCGAAATTACTAAACCGTGACTATGAAGCTGTTATTGTAGCTGATATGCTTCGTGGTCGATTTTCGCCATGCAATTCGGTCACGACCGGTAAATGTACTTAATCGTTACGAAACATAAATGCGCGCTTCTAGTAAAAGAAAAGCGTTGGAGGAATCTCTTTTGAAAACGGGTATGGAGATATTCTGAGCTTGACGTGTGCCGTGTGAGCGCAACCGAAGCAACATCTCAGCGTTATCACAAACAAAGGAAAGAGTTCCACATTGCAATCAGTCGAATATAATGTTTATTGGAGCGAGATTCAATAAGTCTGATCTACCAATTTCAGGATTAACCGTCAACCGACATTTAGTCAGACGAAGATTAATAAGAACATTCGCTGGACGTGAATCATGATAGCGGCTCATTCAATATGAGATTTCAACAACTGATTCTCCGCAGAAAATTAAGTTGCGTCAAAATTCCCGATGAATTATTTTACTTTTGACCAACCGATTTCTTGGTGAACAGTTCTTTTTTATGCGTGTGACTGAATGATAATATTGAACTAATTACTTAGGTTAAGATGGTTTTTTTATTATTAATATTATTATTTTTTTTTTTTATTTATTTATTTATTTTATTTTAGTAAAGTGCTCTCTTTCAATAGTAATTTTCTCAAGAGTAACTTTTTCTTTACAGCATGCTGAAAATTAAGGTAAGTGCAATCAGAGTTGAAAGGAAACTTACCATTCTGAGATCATTTTTCTGGTACAGCACCGCCGATAAATTGCACCTATTTTTCTCTTCGAATCGCAAGCTTGTCTCCATCATATTTGAAAAAGGAAGGAATTTCACTAAATAAAACTTAATAAATAAATAATTTAAAATTAATGTAAAAATGAGATTAAATTGGAAATAAATTAAATAAAATCGCGATACAGGCTAACTGCCACTGATCCGATCGCTGACTGGACTCAGACCTAAAGTAAACAACACTAAAATATCTTTCGGGGACTCACTCACACACTCACACACGTCGAGCGCATGCGCAGATAGATCAGCTGATAAAAATCAGCTGCTGACTGACTCACGTGAGAACTGATTGAGAGCTCAGATCCCAATTTACCGCGCGGCGGCATCAGGGAAGGGGGACGTATAGGGAAGAAGGTCACGGAGTATTTTCTTTCGGCGTTGTCACATTTCCTAGCATAAACTTGCAACGAGCGAGAAAAGAGCTGTCGATTGTTCCATTTCGCTAAGCTGCCAATCTATCGGTGAAAAGGGAATTGATCAGACAAATATAATACAGTGGAAGCCCGCTAGTTCGAACGCCGTTAATTCGAATATCTCGATAATTCGAAGTCGAAGTCGATCCCCGTGAGAAAATCGCTTTAATTCGAAGAAAATCAATGGATTTGTCCCCCCTCGTTAATACGAAATTTTTGGGCTCCGAGTAGCGGATGAATCAGCTCTATAATTCGAAGTTGCTACACAGTGCAGCTCTGTAATTCGAATTGTTGAAGACACGCGCTCTATAATTCGAATAAAATTGATGCGCCCCGTGAGATTAGCGAAAAGAATGACCGAACTTTTGTTTAGATGCGCACCTATCCATGCTAGCTGCATAATCACTAATCAGTGCATTTATTGCGTCAAGTTAGTGCGTGTGTCTACCCTCAGACCTCAACATGGGGTACCTAATATAAGACATTCAACTTCGAACAAAAAAAAGCAGTTTTAGAAGCGGTCAAAGTAGGTGGTAAGAAATGCGACATAGCCAAAAAATTCAGCTTCCCCCCCCCCTTCCACACTTCGAATTATAGAGCTGATAAAAATCTCATTATTTCGATTTTTCTCAAGAACCACTCTCCATAATTCGAATGCTCCCTAATTCGAAATCCCGTTAATTCGAAGAAAAGCATCGGTCCCTTCAACTTCGAACTATCGAGCTTCCATTGTATGATATTTTAGAATTGAATAAATAGGCTCTATTCTTTTGTATCCATTGTAGACAAATCCCGACATCTGAACACATCGCGAAGCATCCAGATAAATTGCGATGTGTCTAGACAAATTGCGAAGTGTCTAACACCGTTTTGATAAATCCCAAAATGAAGAAAAAATTCAACATTGTACAGACACATCGCGATCTGTCCAAAACCGGTCTGCAAAAACCCGAAATGAAGAAAAAAAAATACGATTTATCCAGACAAAGCCCGATCTGGCCAACACCGTTTGGACAAAGCCCGAAATGAACAAAAAACAAAAGAAATACTATCTGTCCAGACAAATCGTAAATCGATAATTTCGTAATATATAATATTTAAAATAATACAAATCATTAAGTAGGTTTGGTGACGCTGCTTGGCAAATCAAACTATTAACGAATCTGGCCAATTTTTTTACAGTTTGTTAAAATAATAAAGAAGTTTCTTTTAAAGTTTTTTTTTTTTTTTTTTCCAAGTTTTGTCCAAAGTTCTTTGGAAGTTTTTTTTACAGTTTTTTTTTCAAGTTTGTTGATTTTTTTTTTTTTTTTTAAGTTTTCAAATAACATTTTAGCTTTCCCTAATCTTTTTTTTCTGAAAATGCGGAAAAATAAACTTTATTTATCTAATAAAGTAGCTCGCAGCATACATCGCCTCATTCCACATTCACGATCCATTTTTCGAACAGGGTTGAATAGTTCACGATTTGTCTTGACACAGATCGAATTATTTTTTTGTTCATTTCGGGGTTTGTCAAAACGGTGTTGGACCCTTCGCGATTTGTCTGGACACATCGCGATTTGTCTGGACACTTCGCGATGTGTCCAGATTTCGGGATTTGAATGCAACATATACATACACAAAAGAGTATAAAAATAGCAATACTAAAATTTAGACCCAAATTAAAATTGAAAATCATTGTGAGTAAAAGCTTCGACACATATGGCAGCTTATGTATATCATGTCTCGTGATTCAATTACCACCATTAGCCCAATCTCACCACCAAGGTCTGAAATCGTTAAAAAATGGCCGAAAATCAGAAAGTAAGTTCCTCATCAATAAACTTTTAAGACCAAATTTAATCGCAGGGGACACTATTGACAGGATTGACAGATAATTTAAACCTTGAAATGTCACCGAAAAGATTTAAACCAAGCTTTAAAGGTCTAAAACGATGATTTTTAATGACTTAATTTGTCACTAATTTTTGGCACCTTTTTCCGAATTCGACCATTATAAGTATATCGCGGGGGAGGTCAAACGGGTCTCGTAAAACCATCTGAAACCTAGAGGTTGTTATGTTGAATGATGATAAATTTCTGGTGCTTATAATCCCCCCCTTACCCCTGCCCCGGCCAAGTTCAGTGGACTGTTTGGTAGAATTTCTTTTTCTTTATTCTTCCTTTTATAGAAATCGCAAGTTTATAAGGCACTCACGCTGGAATGACGAAAAAGTGGGACGCAGAATATTATAATCAGAATGGAACCCATAAGAGCCATAATGGAGCTGTTGCAAACTTTTGCTACAGGCTGATTAATAGATGATGATGGGGTAGTATTCTATAAAAATAACGATTAGCGCTCTCAAAAATCACGAAATCCACTCCTAAACTTACAAAATGCTTTTAAACGCGAGACCGTAATGGCGGTCGGGGCCGCGGTTTTCATTGGGGTTCCCTATCTTCAATCAGCGCTATCTACACGAGGTGTTCTCGCAACACCACACAAGAAGAAGAAGAAGCATACAATTGCCATAAGAAAACCGCGGCCTCGGCCGCCATTATACGGTCTCGCATTTAAAAGCTTTTTGTGAGTTTAGGAAAGGATTTCGTGATTTTTTAGTGCGCTAATCGTTATTTTTACAGGGTATTACCCCATAAACAACTATTAATAAGCCTGTAGCAAAAGTTTGCAACAGCTCCATTGAAATAAGATTTGGCATTTACCAGCGCAAACTGGCAACCGTGACTGCTTACTTCTCAAGATGGAGGACGTGATTTTCGAGGTTACATTTACAACGAGAGTTGACGCTCAACCAATCACAACTCGGGTGGTTGCCGAAGATTATCGGAAATGCTCACTTTCCAACATGGCGGACCCGAAGTAAAGAATGTTTCAAAATGAATTAAAAGTCGTATTTTGCTTTGTCATCGCGATAGCGATTTTGATTATTTTTTTTATGTAAATATGTTTTGTCGCATTTTAATTCTGATTGCACTCTCAAAAAGTGCTCATTTTGATTGTGTTTATGGACCACTATGAGCTTTCAAGTCATTTTAATGGCAATTTCCGAATTTCTTCGATGGCTAATTTTGGCGTTTGATGGCCATCGAAGAAATTCGGAAATTGCCATTAAAATGACTTGAAAGCTCATAGTGGTCCATAAATACATACAATCAAAATGAGCACATTTTGAGAGTGCAATCAGAATTAAAATGCGACAAAACATATTTACGCAAAAAAATAATCAAAATCGCCATCGCGATGACAAAGCAAAATACGACTAAAGGTTCTGTTCTGATTAGAGTATTCTGTGAGTGGGATTAAATATGTAGTAATATCATTCGTGAAAACAATAAGTTTTTTTGTAAGAGAGAAGCAAGGGAGGGGTTGGTCACTTCAACATTAGTATCGGAGGAAAAAACATTGCACTTTTTTTCAATTTCACGAATAGTGGAATAACCGGCTTCTGAATGAGTCGTGCAGTGTCATTCGCGCGAACGGCAAGTGAAAATTATCATTTATTCAAAAGTTACAAGCATTCAAAGGTTTCTTAATTTTCCCTCTGCCCTCCATTCTGACTCCAAGAAAAGACGCTGGCAAAAGCCAGTCATAAAATTAAAAGACCGGTAATTAAAAATCTTTGATAAAATATCCGGAAACGATTCTTGCACTCTTTCCATATGGAATGTGGGACAACTTCTTTAGAAGATATCTTGGATTTATCAAAATTTTGTAATGAAGGGGAAGGGGGCTGAGGACTTTAACCCTTAACTGCAGATGAGCCCAGATCTGGAACAATTACTTTGAAGCCTTATCTAAAAGTAGGGGACTTGAGTTGTACTGTCGCTGCATGGTGGGTCACATGTGGAACAGATACTAAACGAGTAAGAATTGTCGATTTTGTCCTAGAGCGCGCAGCACAGGATAGAGAACGTGCAGAGTGGTTGAAAATAGCTCACTGAAAATCTGATCGAGATTTTCCGATTTTCATTGTTATGTTTGGGAGTAACGCAGGGGTACCATATACAAAAAAACAACTATTGAAACTTACTAACTTATTTTTTACTACTTTAATTTTTTTTTTTTTTTTAGCCTGAAAACTTTATTTTCAGTTGCATGGATGCCTAAAAGCGGGTAAGGCCATATTTGGAACAATTAATATTCAGGCTCTTTACCATTGAAATATAATGGAAAGAATTTTTTCACTATTTTTCCCTGTCTCAAGGATCAAAATTGTACTGAAAAAAAAATTATTTTATTGAAAAAAAAAAAATAAAAAAAAAAATCATGCAGTAAAGGGTTAAGAGTAGGCCCTCAGAGTTGTCATTATTCATTTGATGTCTTTACATACCATACTCAGCTATTCCGAGATCAACTAATGTTACATCCTTAAAGCCCCGCCCCCGCACGCTGGTCGCAGCTGTGATCGGTGAGCACTTCCGCGCATAGGCGGAAGTGGGGGGGGGGGGCAGTAAATTTGGGAAACAAAAAAGTTTAACATCAGGCCCTGTGATTTGGAATTTGAGGAGCAAAAACTGTGTTTCCCCCTCCACAATGTGCCTGGATTTTAAGAGAAAAAAGGTATCAAGGATCTTGATGGTCAGAATTATCCGAGATGAAACGCATGACCAGAAAAAAAGAGTAATCAGTTTTTTGCCTAATCAGCCCCCTAGAAAAAAAACCCTTTTCTGCCTATGCACTTGCGGGGAGTTAAACCCCCCATGCAACAAAACTTATGCACACACCGTTCAACTCCTTTCGGGGGACCGTCAAGCCTCATCATTATTTGGTCGCTGGAGCCGGCTTTTCGTGAGGTCGGAAAAATAGCAAAACAGACAATCCCTATCCCCTAAAAAACACCCACCATTTGGTAAATATTTTTGGGGGACTTCCCCCCCCCACTGTATGGTCTAGTCATAAAAAGTGGCAAAAAATCAGTGAAAAAGTAATCGGAAATCATCGAATTTTACCTTCCAAGCTTATATTTTAAAAATTTCTTGTAACATTTCTAGATTTAAATTTACTTGTTAAATAGTGTTACCTGTGATTAAAATCGGTCTTGAAAGTTTATTAATGATAAATGGGGCAGTTGCAAGGGTATGCATTTTTGTGTTTTTTATACAGAAAGAGATAGTACTTGATGGGCTGAGAACAGTGGTGCCTTTGATTTTTTTCTAAGTGTCCCGGTTTTGGAGATACACAGGTGTAAAGTTGTAAAAAATCGTGAGTGTAGTGACGTCACTACGCGGAATTTCCATTTAAAACAATGTTTTTTGGGCCAAAATTTCATCTACGGAACAATGGGACTTAATTAGAAACCAAAGGCATATTTGTTCTCAGCTCATCAAGTAAGTACTATCATTTTCTTCATAAAAAACACAACATTTCAGACCCTTGCAACTGCCCCATTGATGAGCTTAAAAAATCTACTTCCCGAATTTTTGCCACTCTTCAACGATCTCAGACCATAGCGCCCCCCCCCTCTATTGTTTGGTGTTGAATTGCTGATATTACTACTTATTAACCCCTCCACCCCACTTCTTCGTTATCCAAGGTGGAAAACTATGACTGCAACGAACAAAATTCTATACTCCCGTTTGATTCAATATTTACTTTCGATTTCACCGTTTTCTCTGGAGCATGGTTGAAGCATGGCCATATAAGTGGAAAAGTACTCAAGTGTGGGTGACTGATGGCTCTGTGGTCGATATAATGATATCTACCTTCATGTTGACCTATCGATTTGAAATCTTTCCGAGACTACTCTTACTTATTGCTTGAACATTTTAGAAGGAGCATTGAACCTTTCCGATAGCCTTCTTCAAGAGTGGCGGATCGTGCAATTTGGAAACCATGCTTTTTTGCCATTTAACGCCATTTAATCGACCCTTCATAACGCTGTGGCAAAAGTTCGCAAATCAACCCATTCGATAAACATACCTACTAAGGAGAGATTTATACCATGCTCATTGCTCCTTCATTTTACGAGGATGCAATTACTGTTACTATAAATTTGAATAGTTGTATACAAGTCGATCGATTTTTCGTCAGCGGAAAAAAAAAACACGTACTAATGTACTTAAACTCTTTTAAGCGTTTATTTTCTTTTGGTTTTCGAACGGAGATAGCCGAAAATCGCGTTTGAGAAAAGTCAAAAGTTCCGGACTGTGTTATGAACGAAGACGACGATTCTTTCAATTTTATATGAATATACAATTGGGCAGTTACAAGGGTCTGAAATGTTGTGTTTTCTATATAGGAGCTGTAAGTACTTGATGAGCTGAGAACAAAGATGCTTTTGGTTTCTAATTAAGTTCCGCATTGTTCCGGTCTTCCGGAGATGAAATTTTGGCTCAAAATCAGGGCTGCCGTTTTGCGTATAATCAATGCTAGTTTTCTATTCACCGATGAGTCCACCGGTTGAGAAAAGATTACACAGTTCAGTTCAGTGTATGACTGTAATGCACGAAAATACTCTGATCTGTAATCTTTCCTTAACCGGTGGAGACTCCGTTGATTAATTAAAATATCCGCAAGTTTTTTAAAGTCATCGACGACTCCACCGGTTGAGAAAAGATTACAGATGCGAGTATTTTAGTTTATTATAGTCATGCACTGAGTTGAACTGTGTAATCTTTTCTCAACCGGTGGAATCATGGAATCATCGATGAATTGAAAAATAGCATTGATTATACGCAAAACGGCAGTCCTGCTCAAAATACATTGCTTTAAATGAGAATTCCGCGTAGTGAAGTTACTACGAACACGAATTGTTACAACTTTACACGTGTGTATCTCCAAAACCGTGACACTCACGAAAAAACCAAAATCACCATTGTTCTCAGATCATCAAGTACAACCATTTTCTAAAAATACAAAATGTCAGACCCTTACAACTGCCCCATTGAATAATGAAAAATAACAACTTGGTCATGAATAAAAACCGGAATGATCGTATCATACCGATATGAATGAACAAAAACGAGGCGCCTTCATTTGATGAGGACGCAATTTGATATCGGCATGAAGGAATGATTACAGCATTTATAGCACAAGCACACCGTGAAAAATAAAGCAAAGAAAATACGCCTTCATCTTGCGTGGACGAAATTCGATACAAGATGGGAATAGAACTCGTGATATTAATTTACTTTATGGTACGATCGTACCATTTTGAAAAAAGACGAAGCTCTTTTATTTCGTAAGCACGCAACCCAAGATGAAATGTGATGTCAGTTTTTAGCTTTAATCGCGCGTCTGACGCCATGGCTTTATGAGTTCAACAAAACATGCTTGTATATGTAAAGAAATTTTTCGAAAAAAAAAAAAACAAAACAAAACAAAACAAAAAACAAAAAACAAACAAACAAAAAATAGATGTATTTTGCGAGAGGGTGTGAGAGAGTGTGTCGAAAGAGGAAACAAGGAGATGGGAGGTGAGAGGGAGAGGTTATCGCAGTGGCGTCGCGTGCCATCTGGCAACAATGCAACTGCTCCATTTAAACTCATTAAATATATCGAATTTTCCTTGTGCACTGTGCACCCCCTGAATTCGATCTTTTACATGAGTTTAAATGGATAGAATACATTGTTGCCAAATTGCACGCGACGCCACTGCCCTCGTCTCGAACGAATTAAAATATTAAACTGCTGTTACCAAGTATTTGGTGAGGTCTTTTAGAGATCATTTTAAATCAGGAGACCGGGTTGCCAGTATGTGATCTTTGATACATTCGGGGATTTCATCATGAGGTTAAAACGAACTTTTTGATTTCAGTTTTTTTTTGCAGCTAAGTTATAGAAACTAACTTCCATGTATAAAGTTGCAGTAGCTTTTCCAATGATGATTCTCGTTTCTCTTCCGTTTCTCCTCTGAAACGCAGGTGAGGCCAATGGTGGGTCCAAGGGGAGGGCGCCCCACTATGGTCTACGATGGGTATCTATAGCTAGACAAAAGTCTATTTTTGAAGGTCGGAAAAACGGAAATGTGACAACGTCGTGTGATTCCCTATATCTTAGTGCATCTGTTTTTCAAATTTTTCCGACCGATCATGTTTGGTAAGGTTGCAACATGCGTTTAAAGCAATGCGCTCAAGATGTGTTTGAATACTTTTAGGTGCTATTGGTTTCTATAGCCATTGCAATCCCTAGACAAAAAGTACGATTTTTACTTAGTTACTTTATTTTTTGTTCAAAGTTAGAACTTGTTGATCCTTCCTGATGATAATGCGAATACATTCATCTATATATATTTCATTTAAGTCAATAATTTGGAGTTTTTAGAGACTGTATAAGGTCGGTACCAATTTTACTCAAAATTGACGAGAATTTTAGGCTTTAAAGCCACCTACGTTTTTTGACCCACGGATGCCCACGTTTAGAGTGGCAAGAAAATGTTCCTAAGACCTCTGGGAACACGTTTTTCAATATGCGAATGTCGTCTTTTGTCGTCCTTACAAGTTATAAATTTTTTCCCTTGGAGAACTGAGCGGATAATGGGGGATTTTGCCGTTGACGTGGACGAACAATCTTCAATCATCAAAGCAGTAAAAACTAATAACTGTGAAAACCTTTTGGAACTCGTAAAATTTTACACTACATAGATTCTCTGTAATCTTGCAACTTCCGACTCAAGAAAAATATTGAGCGGGGAACCCCCCCCCCCCCCCCCGCAGGGCTCATCAGAACGTCCCCTCTGCTCTTCCGGGGCACCGCCAATGTTATTTTAAATGGGATAACAGACATACGAGCAGCCCTGTCTTTTTGGTGGGCTTTTAATCGTTGAAAAGGCGCAGGGCTCATCAGAACGTCCCCTCTGCTCTTCCGGGGCACCGCCAATGATATTTTAAATGGGAAAACAGACTTACGAGCAGACCTGTCTCTTTGGTGGGCTTTTAATCGTTGACAAGGCGCAGGGCTCATCAGAACGTCCCCTTTGCTCTTCCGGGGCACCGTCAATGTTATTTTAAATGGGAAAACAGACTTACGAGCAGACCTGTCTCTTTGGTAGGCTTTTAATCGTTGACAAGGCGCAGGGCTCATCAGAACGTCCCGTCTGCTCTTCCGGGGCACCGCCAATGTTATTTTAAATGGGAAACAGACTTACGAGCAGACCTGTCTCTTTGGTGGCTTTTAATCGTTGACAAGGCGCAGGGCTCATCAGAACGTCCCCTCTGCTCTTCCGGGGCACCGCCAATGATATTTTAAATGGGTAAAACAGACTTACGAGCAGACCTGTCTTTGGGGGCTTTTAATCGTTGACAGGCGCGGGCTCATCAGAACGTCCCCTTTGCTCTTCCGGGGCACCGTCAATGTTATTTTAAATGGGAAAACAGACTTACGAGCAGACCTGTCTCTTTGGTAGGCTTTTAATCGTTGACAAGGCGCAGGGCTCATCAGAACGTCCCCTCTGCTCTTTCGGGGCACCGCCAATGTTATTTTAAATGGGAAAACAGACTTACGAGCAGACCTGTCTCTTTGGTGGGCTTTTAATCGTTGACAAGGCGCAGGGCTCATCAGAACGTCCCCTCTGCTTTTCCGGGGCACCGCCAATGTTATTTTAAATGGGAAAACAGACTTACGAGCAGATCTGTCTTTTTGGTGGGCTTTTAATCGTTGACAAGGCGCAGGGCTCATCAGAATGTCCCCTCTGCTCTTCCGGGGCACCGCCTATGTTATTTTAAATGGGAAAACAGACTTACGAGCAGACCTGTCTCTTTGGTGGGCTTTTAATCGTTGACAAGGCGCAGGGCTCATCAGAACGTCCCCTCTGCTTTTCCGGGGCACCGCCAATGTTATTTTAAATGGGAAAACGGACTTACGAGCAGACTTGTCGTTTTGGTGGTCTTCAAATCATTGGCAAGGTGCAGGGCTCATCAGAACGTCTCCTCTGCTCTTCCGGGGCACCGCCAATTATTATTTATATGGGATAACAGACTTACGAGCAGACCTGTCTTTTTGGTGGGCTTTTAATCGTTGACAAGGCGCAGGGCTCATCAGAACGTCCCTCTGCTCTTCCGGGGCACCGCCAATGTTTATTAATGGAAAACAGACTTTACAGATCTGTCTTTTTGGTGGGCTTTTAATCGTTGACTTGGCGCAGGGCTCATCAGAACGTCCCCTCTGCTCTCCCGGGGGACCGCCAATGTTATTTTAAATGGGAAAACAGACTTACGAGCACACCTGTCTTTTTGGAGGGCTTTAAGCGTTGCAAGGCGCAGGGGGTCATTTGAACGTCACCCCTTTAATCTTCCGGGGCTCCGTCAAGATTTTAAATGGGAAAACAGACTTAAAAAAAAAAAAAATTTTTGAGGGCCCGTAGCTTAAAGGGCCTAAAGTCATGGCCTAATCTAAAATTTGCATGTACAGGGTGTTGAAGAAAATATGTACCTGCCATCTCGAATTCTCGCGAGCGGCTTCGAATTTCGAAAAATTGTGCCAAATGAAAGGAGAACTAGTACTACCTGTATATTAGGAAATCTCTCCTCCCGTTTGAATGCATTGCGGGAAAAAGGAAAAAAATAGGGGCTGAAGTCAGGTTTTAGCCCCTGTTCTTGTCCTTTTCTAACACACGTGCTCTAATGGGGCAAGAGAGAGAAAGACAAATTCCTGCGTACGCTACTGGCTATGATAACAGTATATGGGTGATTTCACGATAACGGGAATATTTGAGCCTGTAACCTGGGGAGAGCACTAAAAGGGGGATCCCAGGGACAAATGAGTTCTAACGAACTTTTAATAAAAAAACACAACAACGAAATACTAAATAACGAGGGCTTGAAACCTCCGACCCCGACCCGCAACTAAATATTAACTAACTTTGCCGAGACTGGGCCCAAAATGGACCCAGCCCGGACTTTAAACTTTACTTACTTTCAAGTCATTTAATTGGAAAAGAAAAACACGCGTCTCACGCTTGGAGCGGAGCAACTCGAATGCCCTCTCACCTATTACCCATCATGCACCAGTGAGGACGCCACCGAACTCCTCCCTCCTGATTGGTCTCCAGTCAAAGGAGGGAAATTTGAAATAGAAGAAGGGAACGGAGTTAAATGGCTTAGCCATGTAACCACGCTACAAGCCTTCAACTTTTGTGAAACTGAAGTTCATCAAATTGATTTTTTATGTTTTTTCTTCATTATATAGGTAGTCAACATCACTTTCCCAGCTCCGGCACGAAACATTTTCGTTTTGTACCAAGTTGAGAGGAGAAAGGTGATTAACCCCAAAAATGAGATTTTTTTCAGGGACTTGAGGGCTGCTAATTTCTCAGAACTGTAAAATTTGTACAGTTCAACGCTTAAAATGTTCCTTTGATTACTAGGAGAGACACCCATACCAAGGACTTAAAAAAAAAAAAAAAATGATTTGAGCCCGTAGCTTAAAGGGCCTAAAGTCATGGCCTAATCTAAAATTTGCATGTACAGGGTGTTGAAGAAAATATGTACCTGCCATCTCGAATTTCTCGCGAGCGGCTTCGAATTTCGAAAAATTGTGCCAAATGATAAGCAGAAGCATACTACACCTAGATACTACCTGTATATTAGCAGCTAGAATGATATTTAGATGATTTTCTATCAGCCGACTCAAACCCCTTTCAATTACGTTCATTTTCCTTCGTTACTCGTAGCGTAACAAGTATCGTAACAAAGTGTACACTCCAAATTCGCGTATTTTGCAGAATGTCAAGAAAGGCAATAAAAATGAATTAATCTATGATTGAGCATTCAAACACACTTGCCGCCTACTTTTCATCCACGATTTGCTCAGATTGAATTTTTGATTGAAATTGGGTGTTTATTGCATTTTCTTGTGTTGAGTAATTAGTGCTACACATCTAAATCTGACGCTAAAAATGACTTTATCGGCCAATATTTTCAAACAAATGTTTCTTACCGGTATCAGCTGGTCCTGTTGCCATCTCCTTGACCTCTTGAGGCTAGGAGGATCCAGGGAATGACAGCTAGCGCTGTCTGTGCCTGATTTACCGCACATTTTTAATGCGTAACAAAGTGTACACAAGAGGTCGCCACCCGGTCTGATTGTGAACACCTCCGCTCCAATACTCATCACAAGTCCAGTTTTGCCGTTAAAGTAACTATTCATTTCCACTTAAAGATAAAAATTGGCGCTGCAAAGGTATTTAATTGTTTTTCGTAGGAAAATTACCCTTTTAAACTAAGACTCACTCCCGGGGACAGTAACAAAGTGTACGAATTCCGCCTGAAAAATGGTGATATATTCCACGGCATTGATAATTTTTTGCCCTGTTATTTTTTTTCCTCTCTCAGACAGAGAGTTTCGATGAAAAATTACTGCTATTTATCTTTTTACTCTTTACATATAGTCCATCGCCCCTGGGGACATGCAATTCCCGTTATCGTGAAACCGCCCATATCTATATCAATTCTTCCCAATGGAGCTGTTGCAAACTTTTGCTACAGGCTTATTAATAGTTGATAATGGGGTAATACCCTGTAAAAATAACAATTAGCGCACTAAAAAATCACGAAATCCATTCGTAAACTCACAAAACGCTATTAAATGCGAGACCGTAATGGCGGCCGAGGCCATGGTTTTCTTATGGCAATTTTATACTTCTTCTTCTTCTTGTGTGGTGTTGCGAGAACACCTCGTGTAGATGGCGCTGATTGAAGATAGGGAACCCCAATGAAAACTGCGGCCCCGGCCGCCATTACGGTCTCGCGTTTAAAAGCATTTTGTGAGTTTTGGAGTGGATTTCGTGATTTTTTAGTGCGCTATCGTTGACAAGGCGCAGGGCTCATCAGAACGTCCCCTTTGCTCTTCCGGGGCTCCGTCAATGTTATTTTAAATGGGAAAACAGACTTACGAGCACACTGTCTTTTTGGAGGGCTTTTAATCGTTGACAAGGCGCAGGGCTCATCAGGTTTCCCCTCTGCTCTTCCGGGGCACCGCCAATGTTATTTCAAATGGGAAAACAGACTTACGAGCAGACCTGTCTTTTTGGTGGGCTTTTAATCGTTGACAAGGCGCAGGGCTCATCAGAACGTCCCCTCTGATCTTCCGGGTTACCACCAATGTTATTTTAAATGGGAAAACAGACTTACGAGCACACCTTCCTTTTTGGAGGGCGTTTAATCGTTGACAAGGCGCAGGGCTCATCAGAACGTCCCCTCTGCTCTTCCGGGGCACCGCCAGTGTTATTTTAAATGGGAAAACAGACTTACAAGCAGACCTGTCTTTTTGGTGGGCTTTTAATCGTTGATTTGGCGCAGGGCTCATCAGAACGTCCCCTCTGCTCTTCCGGGGCACCGCCAATGTTATTTTAAATGGGAAAACGGACTTACGAGCAGACTTGTCGTTTTGGTGGTCTTCAAATCGTTGGCAAGGTGCAGGGCTCATCAGAACGTCTCCTCTGCTCTTCCGGGGCACCCCCAAATTATTATTTATATGGGATAACAGACTTACGAGCAGACTTGTCTTTTTGGTGGGCTTTTAATCGTTGACAAGGCGCAGGGCTCATCAGAACGTCTTCTCTGCTCTTCCGGGGCACCGCCAATGTTATTTTAAATGGGAAAACAGACTTACGAGCAGACCTGTCTCTTTGGTGGGCTTTTAATCGTTGACAAGGCGCAGGGCTCATCAGAACGCCCCCTCTGCTTTTCCCGGGCACCGCCTATGTTATTTTAAATGGGAAAACAGACTTACGAGCAGACCTGTCTCTTTGGTGGGCTTTTAATCGTTGACAAGGCGCAGGGCTCATCAGAACGTCCCCTCTGCTTTTCCGGGGCACCGCCAATGTTATTTTAAATGGGAAAACAGACTTACGAGCAGACTTGTCGTTTTGGTGGTCTTCAAATCGTTGGCAAGGTGCAGGGCTCATCAGAACGTCTCCTCTGCTCTTCCGGGGCACCGCCAATTATTATTTATATGGGATAACAGACTTACGAGCAGACCTGTCTTTTTGGTGGGCTTTTAATCGTTGACAAGGCGCAGGGCTCATCAGAACGTCCCCTCTGCTCTTCCGGGGCACCGCCAATGTTTTTTTAAATGGGATAACAGACATACGAGCAGACCTGTCTTTTTGGTGGGCTTTTAATCGTTGACAAGGCGCAGGGCTCTTTAGAACGTCCCCTCTGCTTTTCCGGGGCACCGCCAATGTTATTTTAAATGGGAAAACAGACTTACGAGCAGACTTGTCTTTTTGGTGGGCTCTAAATCGTTGGCAAGGTGCAGGGCTCATCAGAACGTCTCCTCTGCTCTTCCGGGGCACCGCCAATTATTATTTATATGGGATAACAGACTTACGAGCAGACCTGTCTCTTTGGTGGGCTTTTAATCGTTGACAAGGCGCAGGGCTCATCAGAACGTCCCCTCTGCTCTTCCGGGGCACCGCCAATGTTATTTCAAATGGGAAAACAGACTTACGAGCAGACCTGTCTTTTTGGAGGGCTTTTAATCGTTGACAAGGCGCAGCCCCCCCCCCCCCCCCCCTACCCCCACTGCAATCAACTAGCTGAAACCTCAACATTAAAATATTGGAATTTTATACAGGGGTGGGCAAAAGTTACACACAACCTCCCTCAAAATTTTTTCCTGATTCATATTTTGAGAATCGGTTTCTGCCAATCTTTTTTATTCAGGGGGCTAATCTGTTGGGCTATGTTGGGTGCCCCTCTCATTTTAGGGGGGTATGGGAGGGTTTCACGGGGTCAGGGGGGGGGGGGGGCTAAATCGAATAATTCAAATAGGGACCCCATGTTTTTTTGCATACTTAGAAAGATCATAAAATTCTAAGAATTTTGGCACAAACCAAAGTTCGATACCTTTTGTCGTATTCGATCTATCGAAGTTCAAAGTTCGATATCCACCCATTTTCCAAAAGTCGTTGCTCCCCTTTAAATGAACCAAATTTAATACACTTTGGGTGTAAAATGTCCTACTAAACAAGCACTGTAAGGAAAAAAATACGACAGTTCCCAAAAATTTGCCCATACTTAATTTCGGGGCCCTCAAATTTTTTTCGATTCGCAAAAAATTGGAATTCCCGATTTTTTTTTCAAGAAAAGGTCAAAATGGAGGACAACGGACTGAAAATCGCATGTTCTATTGCACTGACGGCTGAGAAACCGGAAAAATAACCAATTGCCAATTTTCACCACCGCAACTGCATTAGGGGACTTTTGTCTAGCTAGCTGGCTCGCGTAGACCATAGTGCGCCCCCCCCCCCCACTACAAACAGAAACTATCTCAACATTGCTTCCCGTGCAGCGGCGTGGTGCTTCAAATCTCAAATTTACGGGCGTGCCCCCTCACCCCCCCCCTCTCCTCACCAGTAAATTTTTCTGGATCCAATTTTCTGGGTGAGGTACTGCCTCTCTAGCCTTAACTAACTAGCCGCTACTGCTGTTTTCCTATGTCACTGTCCACCCGATTGTCCAATGTCCAGATGGGCGGATCCAGCAATTTTGTATCTTTCCATCTGAACGTTTGAGAAACATAATTCGATGAATTTCATGATCAGGATGAGTAGGTACTTAAACTTCAAATAAAGTGGAGTTATTTTTTTTACCTGATTTCCTTGGAGTTAGATGTTTTTATAAGACAATGTCCATTTCGGATATTCACTCATCCATTTTCAGGTCTAAACGTAGAAAAAACTAAAGAGCGACAGTTAGAGATCATTTTAGATCATTCAGGGCACCGGGTCTGTCAAAGTGATCTTTGATACATTCCGGGATTTCGTCTTGAGGTTAAAACGGACTTTTTATTGATTTCAGATTTCAGTCTAACTGTTTGAGAAACAATCGATTCTTGATAGGGCCATGGCCAATCACAAATCGATTGTTTTTCATATGTTCAAATGGAAAATTTTTCATACATTCAAATGCAAAAAATCCACAGTTGCCGAGATTGCTGGATCCGCCTTGGAGCATCTACGACAGTATACGTCTATCAATCTACCTTGAATTGGACCGTGATGAAAATGGAAAAAGAAGTGTCAGATGACGATAGTAATGTACTTATTCACGTCATGAATGCTTATTGACCCTGAATATTGAATATAGCTGGTCTTTGGAACCGCGCATCAGACTCCCTTTGGCTTGCGCATGAAGCATCGGTCATCACAACGTCACAGGAGGCGCGCGCGTTCAAACAAAACAATAATAATAACAAAAGGCAACAAATGAATTAAGGAAATGACGTTGTTGGATGTTGGCGTTCACGAAGTCGAAATAAAACGTAAATCTTTTTAAAAAAAAGTTAATCGACCAAAGTTGTAAACATCACGACGTATGTTCATTCGCGTTCAATGAATCATATGCAAACATGAGCGAGTCTTATTAAATACTAAAGAGGGGGGACCAGTAATTTCCATTCATTGTTTTTTTTTTTTTTTTTTTTTTTTTTTTTTTTTTTTTTTTTGTCTAAAGGCGCGGCTCGTTTGTTCCTCTTCTCTTCCATCTCCCTCTCTAATTCGTCTTCTTTCCCCTCCTACCTACGATGAATCTCTTGCCGCAATCTTTATGAATGACCGCTCTGAGCACGTATGATGGCTATGTGCTATGATCAGTAGCGTACGCAGGAATATGTCTCTCTTTCTCTCCTCCCGTTTGAATGCATGTGCTGGAAAAGGAAAAAAAATAGGGGCTGAAGTCAGGTTTTAGCCCCTGTTCTTGTCCTTTTCTAACACACGTGTTCTAATGGGGCAAGAGAGAGAAAGACCAATTCCTGCGTACGCTACTGGCTGTGATAACAGTATATCTTTATCAATTCTTCCCAATTATTTACGATCTAGTAAGCACAGTATACTTACCTTACACAGTACCGAAACTCAATGTTAGAAAGAAGGCAAATGCCCCCTGGTGGTGGATGGTTAACACTAACATCTTCCATTTGATTTGCATTAGACGCACGGTGGCGCCCCCTGGTGGTGGATGGTAAACAACTCAATTTTCCCATTTGATTACATTGAAAAACGACATTCGCCAAAGCGCTCCTATAGAGTTTCGCTACTGTGTAGATGAGAGTATACTGTGCTAGTAAGACTAGGCGTGGGTCGGGGGTGGGGGTGGGAGGGATTTTGGCCCTTTTCCCCTTGAGCCGAATTTTTAGCACTGTCTACGAAGGGATTTTCGAGGAAATGTTGGTGTTTTGTTGAAAAAGTAGGTTATAGGCCCCCCACCGGACCTTATCCCCCCCCCACCTTGAAAGGTTTCTAGATCCACCTCTGAGTAAGACGTAAGTGCATGGCTGGCGAACAGTGCATCAAAACATAAAAGTATTCTAAATCAATGGCGAAACGTGCAATTTGACATCATGTAGGAGTTTTACGTCATTTAAACCGACCAGGGGCTTCATTTTGGGTCTTACACGGAGGAGGGGGAAGTAGAAAGCAAAAAAGAAATGACGATTTTTTTTTTTTTTTTCTTCATTTGACCCTTGCGTTTGACCCCTGAAAACTCTGACCGTCAAACCAACAATGTTCCTGATAATCCTATGTACTCAGTGATGTACGTACGGCGCGGCGTGCAGTTTGTCTATTTGAACGCGTAAAAAAAGATCGACTATTGTGTGTTCGGTGAACACCTTCGCATTCGACTTTTTTCATAGGTTTAAATGGTCTTGATAAAATATTGCCAAATACTACGCTACGTCACTAATTCTACTGTCCATCTATCACTTATTATTATACCCAGGCAAATGGAAAAAACACATTTTGTACACAGTCTTCCCCGAAGTTAAAAAACTTCTCTTCCTTCTCCCGGAAATGGCCTCACTTGTGAGAACGCAGTGCGACGCACAGTAAGTCCACTTGTGGAAAAAACCCCCCAACGTGACATTCGCGCTTTCAAGGAAACAAATACGTTAAAATATTTCTCAGAGTATGTAGAATGTCGCTGTGAAACTGTTTTTTGGAAAAAAAAAAATTAGGCCAAATAAGGGCTCTTAACCCTTTATTGCATGATTTTTTTTTTTTTTTTTTTTCAATAAAATAATTTTTTTTTTCAGTACAATTTTGATCCTTGAGACAGGGAAAAATAGTGAAAAAATTCTTTCCATTGGATTTCAATGGTAAAGAGCCGAAATATTAATTGTTCCAAATATGGCCTTGCCCGCATTTAGGTATCCATGCAATTAACTGAAAATAAAGTTTTCAGGCTAAAAAAAAAATAAAAAAAAATAAAGTAGTAAAAAATAAGTTAGTAAGTTTCAATAGTTGTTTTTTTTTTTGTATATGGTACCCCTGCGTTACTCCCAAACATAACAATGGAAAAATCTCCATCAGATTTTCAGTGAGCTATTTTCAACCACTCTGCACGTTCTCTATCCTGTGCTGCGCGGTCTAGGACAAAATCGACAATTCTTACTCGTTTAGTATCTGTTCCACATGTGACCCACCATGCAGCGACAGTACAACTCAAGTCCCCTACTTTTAGATAAGGCTTCAAAGTAATTGTTCCAGATCTGGGCTCATCTGCAGTTGAGGATTAAAGTTTCTCATTTTAAAGGTTTGAAAAAAGTGCGTTTTCAACTGCCACCTTTACTCAAAATTTGAAGTGTGTAGAAAAAATGTTTTTTAACAGAATTTTCAGTACTTAAATTGCGTAGGGGAGACCGGGGTACCAAGGGCCCTTTTTATTTGAAGCTAAAAAAAGCATAGAAAGCATTGCATGCCATCAACCATTTTTTTTTACAAAGAGACTACCCTGTATACTTTCATAATCTATGATGGTTTTTGAAAAATTTTAACATGTCTGCTCAAAAAAAAAAAAAAAAAATCCATGGTGCCCCGGCCCGGGGCACCATGGGTCCAGAAAAGGAATACTGAAATCGATTAAAAAAAAAAACAAGAATTTCACCAAAAAAACGACCAAAGTTGTATTTTCTAAAAATAAGTTAATCTTAAAGTATTTAACATAAAAAAAAATAGCTAAATAATTTTGGAACAAAATTGCACTAAAATTGGTTCGCAAAAAAAATTGTTTAAGAATCAGTCAAAAATATTTTTTTTTTTAATTATTCAGGGTCATAAAGCTCCTTTTGGGACTTTCTTTTATAGTTACGAACCATACCTAAAACAAACAGAAAGAGAAAATAGATAACTAAGTTTGTTATCATTAAAGTATTGTAGTATTTGAAGACCCATGGTACCCCCGATTGAAAGGACTCATGGTGCCCCGATAGGGGTTCACAAGATAAAGGCAAAATCTAACCTATAAATAATTGAGATAACTGTTCCCTCTTTTGAGGGAAATTCCTTACGAGTGTAAGGATGAAAAAAATGTTTGACTGGAGTTGCCTGAAGAGTAGTCCGACACTTGAAAAAAAAATTGTCGCATCAAAATAAGTAGATTTTTTCCTTCTGAAATTTTCAATCCCGTTTTTTCACCTTTGATATGAAGTTTAATCATAACAAACAGGATGGGTGAACATAACCTCTTATAATGATCACTTGACAGCGGTAGTGCCAACCTAACTATATTGAAAGTCACTGCACCAGCAAAAACCCATGGTGCCCCGGGACCAATCCATGGTGCCCCGGTCTCCCCTACTCTAAGCTATCTTTTGATACCTAGTTTTTTGAAAAATAACGAAGCACTCTCATTTTACTCAAGCTTAAAAGTGAGAGGTCTAAATGTCAAAATTTTGAGTTTCCGAGAGACTTTTGGAGGTTAGCTCCGCGTGCCTCCGGTTTGAATCTTTAATTAAATGGAAGCTCATACTATGCAGTATATCTCCTAAAAAATCGTTTGCACATATTTGCTCATCTCTGAGATATGCCCATTTTAAGTTGAAAAGTGAGCGCATGAAAACGCATGAAAATGACTCCGGCAGCGGCCGGGCCGAGCTGTATTTTACCCAAAAAGTTGGCAGAGACGGTTTTTACCGTCTAAATGACTTGAAATTTAGTGTCCGGGGATATTTTTTAACGCTGAATTCAAATTTTGCATCCGTTTGTAAAAATTCGGAAATCCAAGATGGCTGCAGACAATTTTTTCCATAACTTGGTCGGCGGCCATCTTGGATTTTAGAATTTTGAGAAACTGATGCAAAATTGGAATTCTGCGTTAACAAATACCCCTCAGACACCAAATTTCAAGTCATTTGGACAGTGTTGCCAAATGGAATTCGACCAAATGAAAATTGACCCTTCCCCCCTCCACCCTTGAAAACGACTTACAACAAGACCATTTGCCTGATAGGTGTATTACTATGAGAAATACGATTTCTGTAAGTTTCAACGTTTAATTCGCACTCCGGAAAAAGTTACGGTTTTTTTCCCAAAATGAGCGTAAAACGCAACACTGTGCGACGTGGAGTACAGTGCAAGATCCGTGCGGAAACAACAAAGCTCATCCGTGGCAAGTAATAGAAGAATAATAATTTAGATTTTTGGACGCACAAATTTTAAAGGTTTTCTTCGTACATGCGACCCACTCCACTTTAAATGTAGGTATATGGACATTGATGTGGCCGCGTAAAAAATTAAGAAACTGTTTGTCAGCGCGCCGCCTGAAGCGACGCGACACACAATGTTCCCTAATCAAATCCTAGGCGGTCAAAAATATATTTTTTCAAAGTCGGAAAAAAGCTGTTCAAGCTAGTTATACATATACTTAGATGATTTTTGAGGGTTTATTTAGCAAGGCAATAACCCCTGTATTGTCATATATCCATTGCAGAAAAGTATTAGATGGAACCTTAATTCATGTGGTATTTCATGTCTGTGTATTTTTGACCTTTTAGGATTCGATTTGCATGGATCTATAGTGAAATGCGAGATGCGACGCACGGAGCGCCAAAATTTAGCACATGCACCGAAAATAATTCACTCGTTTTGCCGCTAATGGGGCTCTTGCAAACTTTTGCTCTGAGCAAATGACACTCTGACATAAAAACCAGCAAAAATCACGAAAATCACGCTGAGAGAGTTTAAAATTCAGTAATAAACCTACATAACTACATAAATGGCAAAATCGTAATGGCGGTTCGACGCAGGTATCATGGGAGATTCCTATCTATAATATGCCACTTTCTCTATGGAAACACAGAGGTATGTCTCAATGGGGCTATATTGCACACTTTTGCTATAAGCGATTTAATAGTCGATTATGGCGTAAAAACCTCAAAAAATAACGATGGCGGCACTAAAAACTTCCAAAATCCACTCCTAAACTCAATAAACGCAGTTATTTGCGCGAGCGTAATGGTGGCCGAAGGCACTAACAGTGGGAGATTCCTATCTTAATTTCGTCACTTTTTCTATGTTGACAAGGATGATTCACAGAGTAATTAGTCATCAGAGTGATGATCCACATCCCCACACCAAGTGACACCGGTGTCAAATGAAAGTAATCTCTTATTGGTCACTTCTTGATGGAGTTTCAGAATTGTTAGATGGGAACCTCCCATTGTTAGTGCCTTCTGCCACCATTACGCTCCCGCAAATAACTGCGTTTATTGAGTTTAGGAGTGGATTTCGGAAGTTTGTAGTGCCGCCATCGTTATTTTTTGAGGTTTTTACGCCATAATCGACTATTAAATCGCTTATAGAAAAAGTGTGTAATAGCCCCATTGATTTGAAGAACGAGCGAAGTGGCGGCGGATATGAGCGATATGCGAAATGAATCGCATGACGGCGTGAAATACGCCAACAACAGAGACACGTGACACGTGACACGTGTCGTGTGCTCGCTGTCATAAATAGGTCGCGTTGATCGACGAACGACTCTTTTTCCCCGATTCGTCATGCACGGTCACTGGCCAGCGCTCACGTCCATTCATCTGCATATAATGTAGCTCCATTCTCCAATCACAAACTGCGTTGTATTTACTCAAATAATAAGCGTGTAAAAGCATTACTATTTCCAACTTGCATGCTGTGTTGAGTCGTCACATAGGTCCGGTCCTTTAGTCCTATAGACACTCATTTTTTAATCATCTTAAACCACATTATATATCTTATTGATATATATAGATTACTTTTTTCCCTGCTCGTCGTCGGTTAATCGCATAAAATGGGATCATCATTGATTAGGAGTCTAAATGGGGAACCTTTTATTCTGATAGAACGATAGTCCAAGTAAAGTTGTCATTTCGTGCTTCCAATCTCCAGTAGGTAAATTCTATAAGAAGATTCTTCAGCGTGCAATGCCAATTTCTGCCGTCAGAGCGCTACCGTCCGATTAATGTCAAATTAAAACAAAGACATTATATCATATAGACGGAGTGAATCCTATACCATAACATTGAGCATGGTGAGGCAAACTTACCGTACACTACAGTAGGCAGACGGGCGAGTCCATTGTTCGAAATTGGGGGAGGAAGCTTCAACTGGTGACAAACAAACGAACATAACCTCTTAATCCAAACTTACAACTTTATAAAAATCAAGATCGCAGATGGATGAAACACTATATAATGACCATCATTTTGACAACAGTACGATATAAGATAAAAAAAATACTTCAAATAACTTACAAAATTGGAAATAGTGTGCAACTTTCATTCACTCTCACAATGGCGTCGGTTTGTTTGTCACCAGTTTTGCCAAAGATTATACCTAAAAAAGATTACCAATTTAAGTTTTGATGCAACCGTTGAGCAGGCTGATGACTGGTGATCCTTTTTGGTGAACATGCGAAGTACCGCGAGTTTGCCTCAAGGATCTTGTTATGCACTCCGTCTATATGATATAATGTCTTTGAATTAAAATCACACGAAACAGAAAAAAAAAATAGCTTTTATAGCGCTAACAAAAGACGAAACCTTTGGGAGAAAAATGACCCATCAAAAGACTTTAGTATAGAGCCCCAAGGTTTTGTACCTTCATACCTCACTAAAGAAATTTTGCTGCGTGAACCAAAGATTTGGTTGACTCAACTGAAGTCTTTTGATGGGTTATTTTTCTACGAAAAGTTTTGTCAGCTCTACCAAACTGTTTTTTTCTGAGTAAAGGCCGAACGTAATTTATAGTTGGAATAAAAAAACCGGAATATCAGTTTCTAGATAATCATCCGAAGAATGGCTCTGCAAAATATCTCGTCAATAACCTCAGAAATAAGGCTGAAAAAGTACCAAAAAATGAAATATCGCAAAGCAATGCTTGTATCGAAATGTGATAATTGTCTTTTTTGGAAATTTTTTACTTACAATGGGTCTGTTGCAAACTTTTGCTACAACGATAAAGAGTGTATACTAATATGTAAAATCACCTGAAAAGTCCATTGGTGGCATCAGAAAGTCGTAAAATGCAATAATAAACTCACAAGAGGCGTTTAATGAAATCCAAGATGGCGGTAAAATATTGAGCAATCTGTATGCATGCACCACGAACATCCAAGTATAGCCAACCTCACAATATTGATCACACCCAATCACAACGTAAATAAACACATAACCTCTGAAGCTGTGAGGTTGTCAACGTTGGCAATCCTTGGAAGTTGAAGTTGCATGCATACAGATTGCTCGATATTTTACCGCCATCTTGGATTTCATTAAACGTCTCTAGTGAGTTTATTATTGCATTTCATGACTTTCTGATGCCACCAATGGACTTTTCGGGCGATTTTACGTACGATGAAACACTCTTTATCATTGTAGCAAAAGTTTGCAACAGACCCATTACGTAGATATTTTGCAGAGACATTCTTCGGATGACTGACTTTCCGTTTTTCTTGAATATAAATTACTTTCGGCCTGTACTTTGACACTAATCGAACATCAGTAGCACTCTGGCGACAGAAATCGGCTTGCTGAACCGGCTGAACGCTGAAGAATCACCTTAACCCCAGTGGCGGCTCGTGCAATCTGGCAACCGCGCACTTTAGCCATTTAAACGTATGCAAAAAGATCGATACTAGGTGAGGCGCTACGCCTCACCAAGTAATCGATTATTTTACACAGTTTTAAATGGAGGAAATCCATTGTTGCCACATTGCACGAGCCGCCGCTGCTTAACCCTGTCCCTCATAAAATTGTGAAAATAATGATTTCAGAATATGGGTATCTTACGATTATTATAGTGCCTATGGATGTTCCAGACTTACGGAATGTAATACTTAAAATATTTAGAGGTCATTTCGGATTGAATTGGTCGATAGTATATTTCGAGATGTTTTTTTTGGATTTTTAACCCTTGTGTGACCAAGAGGGCAGTGATAAATTTTCACCCTAGGCCAGTTTTTCAAAGATAAAAAGCTGAAATTTCAACAAATCACGTCAAACTTGTATGCATTCCTCCGCATGCAAGTATTCACGAGTATAGAAGCTTTCTATGAAAAACCGGACATTTTCATCAAATATTCCCGCATTTATAGGGAAGAAAGTCAATGGGGTGAAAATTCAGCCCCTCCCCCCCCTCTCTCTCCCCCTCCCCGGGGCATCAACCCACTTCCCTCCAGTTTGGAGAGGGTAAAATTACTCTTCGTGTGATCTTGTGTAGCTTATTTTTTGTAGTTTTAGAGTATTTCTGTTATTTTTTAGAGTACTTTACGTCTAAATTCAAAAATTAAAAAAAAACAAAAACAAAAAAACAAAAAAAAAAACAAAAAAAAATCAAAGGATCGTTTGTTACAATTTTTTGAAGTACTTGACTTTAATACTTTTTTAAGGAAATCCTCGCATAAAATTTTAAAAACTCAATCAATCAGAAAAAAAAACCCCGAATGTATACTTTTACTCCTCAGAGAATATGCTATAGACGCAATATGGTCTTTACAGCGATTTGAAAAAATCTTAAAAAATGAGCCACAGCAATGGTTTTAAGTTGGGATGAAAATCCATCTCCTTATTGGTCATCAGAAGGTGCAAAATACATTGGACACACATGGGTTAATGGATTCGCGATTTCTGAGCATTAAAGTCAATGTCTCGACCATGATAACAAATGGGAGGTGAGTTTATTTAGAGAGAAGCAACTCGAGACACGTTTTGGGCTTTTACTATATTATTTTGTCATTCTCATTTTCGTGTTGATTTCTATTGAGAACTGCGAACCACGCCTCAACCAAAGTTTTAGCTTGGCGTATAGTAATAGATCTTGCCAGTTGCGTCGCGTGCAATCTGGCAACGCTAAGTTTTATCCACTTAAACGCATGAAAAAGGTCGAACTATTGGCACAGAATAATACAATCAGAACGGAAACTCTGTCGGATTTTGAAGCAAATTCATTTCGCGTCCGCCATGTTGGGATATAGGATGTTCACATCTGGATTCGCGCTCGAAAGAAGAAATATAGGACATAATCCGCGAAATTTTCATTTTGAAATGCCAATAGAATAACGTGAGGGCGGAAACTTAAGATTTCTTTCCAGAATTCACAGGAATAAATGAGTTTCAAAACAAATCACTCCCGCCCGCCATGTTGGGATATAGGACCACAGCGTTGCCTTTTGGTGCTGTTAAATTCCAAACTTGCTTCCATTGGCACTTTTGGGAGTTTCCGTTCTGATTGTGTTATTCTGTGCTATTGGAGGTGCACATTGCACTCCCTCAAAATGATATTTTGCATGGGTTGCGATGGACGAATGCCTAACAACACGCGACGCCACTGGATCTAGCAAAGCTACTTGTTGTATTTTACTTAAAATTAGGTATTTAAAGTTATACCCACGTAAAAGATCTAACCATTCATTACATGCAATTCAACCGTTTTCATAAAAGTTCGAATACAGACAAAATACGATTCTCAAATTGCAAACTGTTTCGCGGGTTTCGCCTCCGCTTCATTATTCCCACAGACCACCTCAATTAATTCTTACACATAACGGACTTCCAGAGTGAGCACGTGTTGTAGACTAGTTTGCATTGTCAGTGGACTTGTTGAAATCCAACTGAAACTTTTAAGTACATACGTCGTATATTGTGTATTAGGGGACAAAAGTAAAAGCTGTCACGCCTGCAAAATATCGTACATGCAACACTTGTTACACACATGTATTATTCCATTTGATATTATCTTGGCTTGAATTGGTGTGAGCATCACTTTTAGCCTCGACAAAATTATACAGGCCTGCGCAACTTCTCTTACTTCTGTCGCGGATAGTTCTTTGTTAAATGCGTTTATACGGGGGATGCCAAAACAATTTGCGGAACAAAATAGGCAGAATTAAATTACCAATGAAAGTGCTAAAAATGGGGCTATTGCACACTTTTGCGATAAGCGATTTAATAGTCGATTATGGCGTAAAAGCCTCAAAAAATAACGATGGCGGCACTAAAAACTTCCAAAATCCACTCCTAAACTCAATAAACGCAGCTATTTGCGCGAGCGTAATGGTGGCCGAAGGCACTAACAATGGGAGATTCCTATCTTAATTTCGTCACTCTTTCTATGCTGACAAGGATGATTCACAGAGTAATTAGTCATCAGAGTGATGATCCACATCCGATGAATGGTACCGCAACACCAAGTGACACCGGCGTCAAATGAAAGTAGTCTCTTATTGGTCACTTCTTGATGGAGTTTCAGAATTGTTAGATGGGAATCTCCCATTGTTTAGTGCCTTCGGCCACCATTACGCTCCCGCAAATAACTGCGTTTATTGAGTTTAGGAGTGGATTTTGGAAGTTTTTAGTGCCGCCATCGTTATTTTTTGAGGTTTTTACGCCATTATCGACTATTAAATCGCTTATAGCAAAAGTGTGCAATAGCCCCATTGGCAAAACATCAACTTTTGCCCCTTGGGTGATTTAAGGCCTCCCCCCCCGGAATTTTTCTATGGATACACCCTTCTTGTTCTTCATCCTAAAGCTGAATTTTGTGCCATTCTTTCATTCAAATATCTACGCACGGCAACATTGAAATCAATAGCGTAAGTAGATACCTGATAACTATCATTGATAAAGATGCCTCTTTATTTCAGTCCTTTCAATTCTTTTTTATTGTTCCCTTCACACTTTTAATCTTTTTTCGTCTACCATTGCAATTAACGGCAACTTATTTTTAAAAAGGGGTTAACAGTCTCACTCGATCAGAGCCTCTTGACCCGACAACATTATGAGAAATTAACGGACTAGGTTTTTTTTGTTCCCTTTGATCTTTTTTCTTCTTCTTCTTTTTCTTTTTTTCCTCTCTCTCTCTCTCCTCTCTCTCTTTTTTTTTTTTTTTTTTTTTTTTTTTTTTTTTTTTTTTTGACCTTATGTCAATAGATCACAGCTGGGAAAAATTACGAAGATTGATAATTCCTTGGCCGCACAATCAAAGATAAGTGCAAGACTCGTCTCGCCTCGCTCTGATACCTTCAAGTATTTTCTTGCATTCATCGCTATATCCACTTGACTAATAACGTGGCCCCCGCGGGGGAAAAATCAGACGATGAAGGTTATGTAAACGATCTCAAACTGCAAGTGAACTATGAAGATTATCAACGACATGATTGTTAAAGTTCAAGCGCACAGACGGAAGAGAACGGCGAGAAAGGGAGGATTGGGGATGGAAGCAGAATGGAGTGGAGGGGTGGGGAGGGAGAGAGAGAGAGAGAGAGAGAGAGAGAGAGAGAGAGAGAGAGAGAGAGAGAGAGAGAGAGAGAGAATCTTTAATGTAGCCTCCGCGGGCCGCGGACTGGCCATTTTTCAATGATTTGAGCTCCGAGCGTGGAAGCAAAGGTAATTAGCCGCGATAACATTATTCCTCCGCAGCGTTGCCACTCAGGGTAGAAATTTTCTAAATTTTCCATTGAGTTAAATGGGGAATCCGAATAATCTCTGTCGTAACGGGCAACACTGTATGCCTCCGTCTTTTCCTCCAGACTGCGCAAACCAAGTTCAAAGAGTGCTCGTGGCAACCGTAGATTTGGTAAGGTTAGGGTTACACGTGAGCCTCTTTCGATGGAAAAATATCTGAGTTTAAAATGCCTCAGAGAATGTGCGCCGGAAGAAGGGTTAGAGCAGTTATGAGCGCCACCACGAGGGGGGGCGAGGAGTGTAAATGGGGGTAGTCCCTCCAAAAGCAAAACAGAAAAAAATTCCGGGGGGGGGGGGGCAAAATCGTCCAGGGGGAGGCAAAGATCTAATTTTTTGCCCATTTGTTGACACTTTAAGATAACTATCCGCCCTTTTCCCTCTTATGATAGAATTCTTATGAGGCTGGGAGGGAGAGGGGCAGCGTCTCTCCCTGCATACCCTCCCCCAGGACATAGGAAATACTGATTTTCACGCAAATTTTACCTTAAATGAGCTGAGACAGGTGAAACGTATGATAATCCGAGGATGGATGCGCTTCTCACTGAAATTTGCTTTTTAGGTTTGCCCCCCCCCCAACCGAAAATTGTCTACCAGCCCTCATAGCGGCAGGAACAGGGCAAAGGAACCCCTACCTTGATTAGAGAAAAGCCTGCGATTTACATACCTATATATAGGTGCTTCCTAAAAAATGTTTGTGGCGAGAGGATGTGGAGACTGTTCACCGGAACAGACTCTAGTTAAGGAAAATCAAAAACTAAAAATCTTCCTAGTTACAGGCAGCACAAGCTCTTTTCTTGGACCAGACATAGGAGAGAAAATATAATATATCCTTACTCATATTGGAGGTGTTATCTTGTATATACTGGTGCCCTACTCTCCTTTCCGTTTACATTGACCCCATAGTAGTTGCGACCCAGCTACGGGCCTGATCATAGTGATCATGTTAGATAAAGGAATCCCCTCCCCCCAAACAAATAAACCATTTTTTGGTCTTATATTATTTAAAAAAGCTTGCTTTTCTTTCTTTTTTCTTTTTTTCGAAATTAAAACCTGCTAAACTGTCATCTCTCCCCCACAAATAACTTAAAATAAGTTCTCGGTTTTCTCTCAAATGAAACCCAATAAATCCATTTAAATTGGGTTTTCAAGGTGTAAAATTTTCAAAAGTTATGGTCCCGGCAATATGTGCACAAGTTGAATTGCGTGAGGTTTTTGACCAATCAGAGAGCCTACGCACGTCACGTGTCAACCCGCTCGGGACCAAACATTATTTAGTCCCAGCTTCAGAGGTATCCGATTCGAATAATCCTACTGGAGGATCCCGCAATGCGATCGCAAAATCGTGACTTACTTTTATAGGTGCGCCTTCATTTTTTAAGGTAGCCTAAAACGGTACAGGCGCGAACGAATAGTTATAACTTGAGTCCTTATATGTAGAGAGTTAAGACAAGAGGGTAGTCAACTTCTGATTGGTCGATGAATTTTAGGCTCTACGGACGCCGCCATTGGATGCGATTTTGCACTTTTGTTTTGTTTACCAACGGTCTTTTACAGATAAAAGAGTTAATTTGCGACGAATCTGTTAATTTTAATCATAATGCACCCCAAGAATGTCCATAAATCTCAAAATAATCATTAAAAAGCGATAATACATGTAGATCAACAAAAGCAGGGAAAGATTACATCATTTCAAACTTAGCGGAACTGTAATCTTTGCTGTGTAGCAAAACACAACAACGGCCTCAGAATGTAAACAAATGTGCAAAATCGCATCCAATGGCGGCGCCCATGATTTCTCTTGTCTTAACTCTCTACATATAGGGACTCTAGTCTTAACTTTCTACATATAGGGACTCTAGATATAACTATTCTCCTAGAGTCCCTATATATGAAAGAGTCAAGACACGTGAACAGAAGTGAAGAAGAAGAAGGTGTCTGAGGACTCTGAGGAGCTTGGAGGCGCGCCTCTTGTTTACATTTTTATCCAACGATCTTCCCGCCAAAGATTACTTATACACGTATTCGTGTGTAAGTAATCTTTGTTAGATCAACCTAATCTCCAATACCAGTTGGCCTCACTACCTGTTTTGAAAGTAATGCGTGAATTTTATTCTGTTCTGAACACATTTTCATCAATTTCTAATTCAAATTTCACCAGTACAAGCTAAAAATTCCGAAAGTTTCCTCAACGCTGGGCAGCTGTGAAGATGGTTCCATGAAGATGTAAACAAGAGGCGCACTTCCAGGCTTCATAGACCCCTTTTTCTTCTTCACTTTTCAGCAGCCAATCAGAGATGGAACCTCGTATGGCGAGACTCTTTCATATATAGGGACTCTATACTCTCCAACCCACGCAATGCAACATACCTACTCCTCCTGAAAACTCTCGCAGTTCAACTGTTGGAAACCGTGACTTACTTTTATGGATGCGCCTTCATTTTTGTAGATATACTAAACCGGTACAGGCGCGTACGAATAGTTAACTACTTCCTTTCCAAACCACAACTAGTTCTATCCGATTGAAATCTCATTCCGAAAAACCCCGCAGTTCGACCGATAAAAAATGGGTGTCATTATGGGGGGGGGGAGGGGGGAGATTCCCCTCCCAAAGGATTTGACACTCCTCAAAATATATAAAGAAAATTTGAGAAGCCAAAAAAAAAAAAAAAAAAAGAGATCAATATTTTGCTCCGCCCGGCGGCCAGCCCCCCTAGCGAAAGTTGAAATGACGCACCTACCGATGAAAACTTTGTCACACGGAGAACAGACCACAGCAAGCAAAATAAAACAGATATACAGGGTGTTTCAGGTTTAACTTCGGAAACTTCTAGAGCCGATTATTCAAGTAAACATAATTCTATTTTTCCCTATAAACATGGGCCTTAACCGGCCTTAACATGCTCCCCTTCGGAGCAAGTTGGGAAAGTCAGCGCTTTGACTATGGCGAGCGTCACGCAAGCTGCATGTAGATTGAAGGCAGGCGCTTGCAGTAACATTCGTGACAAGCGCCATAGTCATTAGTCAAAGCGCTGACTTTCCCAACTTCAACGTCAATTATCTCACTTAATACGCGTCGCACTGAAAAAATGAAAGGGACTGGAAATCTTCATTAGGGTGTTTGCAATCTAATTCATCCATAATATTTTGAAAATTCTCAGTGGCAACATAAAATTTTTGCCATTAAATGCTCAAGAGTGTCGGAAAAGTTGACTTGGACTTATTAATAATTACTTCATGAGTTTCAATGAATTTTACTCCTAAAAATACGCTTATAGTACCAAATTTTCGTGACACTTTATGAATAAACTTAGCCACAGTTTAAAAAAAACCACATGTTTTCCCAAACTTTGAAAAATCGTAGCTCCGAAGGGAAGCATTTTAAGGCCCATGTTTGTAGGAAAAAATAGTATTATTTTTACTTGAACAATCGGCTCTATCTAGAAGTTTCCGACGTTATATACAGGGTGTTGAAAATCTGTTCCCGAATATTTCAGGGGCGGATTCTACAGGCCAAAATAAGATTTTTTTGGCCTACAAACATGTGTCCGAAAATGCCCCCCTTTTGAGCTACAGCCCCCGAAAGTTTTAAAAAATTGACGGTTTTTTTGGGATAGAAACCACTATTATGAACCAAATGTCTTAAAAATTGGTGTACCTACCTTGGTAATTTTACGTGTAAAATCCATTAATGACCTCGAGAAATTCAGAAATTGAGTCTGACTGTACTTTTCACGCAATCTTGTACCTTTAACGGCACGAATTTTATGTTACGGAATGAAAATATGAAGAACAATTACCGAAATCAGATGCGAAAAACCTTTAGAGAGATTTTTGGTCATCTTTGTTTCTTTCGATACGACGCGTTTTAAGCGAGATAATCGCTGCACAGTGTGGAAAAGTCAGCGCTTTTACCATGAATAGCGGCAGTGAGTATGCAACCCCTCTCCGCTGCTTCTTTGGGCCGGCCGCTATGGTAAAAGCGCTGACTTTTCCACACTGTGCAGCGATTATCTCGCTCAAAACGCGTCGTATCGAAACTTTGTTTCTAATGAAACAAAGTTGACCAAAAATCTTTCTAAGGGTTTTTCGCATCTGATTTCGGTCATTATTCTTCACATTTTTATTCTGTAACATATAAAATTCGTGCCGTTAAAGGTACAAGACTGAGTGAAAAGTACAGTCAGACTCAATTTCTGAATTTCTTGAGGTCATTAATGGATTTTGCACGTAAAATTATCGTGGTACACCAATTTTCAAGACATTTGGTTTATAATAGTGGTCGCTATTCCAAAAAAACCGTCAATTTTTTAAAACTTTGGGCTTTTGGGCTTTTTTTTTGTAGCTCAAAAGGGGGCATGTTCGGACACATGTTTGTAGGAAAAAAAAAAGTCTTATTTTGACCTGTACAATCCGCCCCTGAAATATTCGGGAACAGTTTTTCAACACCCTGTATACTAGGGGGCTTCGCCCTCTTGCCGCTCCGCGGCCCATTCCCCGGAGGCGCTCCGCGCCGCCTTTTTACCACTAAATAAAGTTGAGAAAAGATTAGGGGAAATTAAATAGGTCAGTTACGCAAGACAAAAGAGAAGTGACCAGTTCAAAGCATGCGGGATGGGGGGTAGATTCAAGGGTCACCCCGCCTATCTGGTTGGGCGGAGCGGAAGAGTGAGGAGGCTCTATGGCTCTCCCGTAGTACATCTCGCTTCATTTTCCCCCCGTGCGTCGCGTTGCCACATCGGCAATGGGGCTGTTGCACACTTTTGCTATAAGCGATTTAACAGTCGATTCTGGTGTAAAAACCTCGAAAAATAACAATGGCAGCACTAAAACTTCCGAAATCCACTCTTAAACTCAATAAAGACTTATATTTACGAGGGGGTAATGGTGGCCGAGGGCAGTAACAATGGGAGATTCCTATCTTAATTTCTTCACTCTTTCTATGCTGACAAGGATGATTCACAGAGTAAATATAGTCATCAGAGTGATGATCCACATCCGATGAATGGTACCGCAACACCAAGTGACACAGGTGTCAAATGAAAGTCGTCTCTTATTGGTCACTTCTTGATGGAGTTACAGAATTGTTAGATGGGAATCTCCCAGTTTTACTACCCTCAGCCACCATTACGCCCGCGCAAATAAAACCGTTTATCGAGTTTAGGAGTGGATTTCGGAAGTTTTTAGTGCTGTCATCGTTAATGTTGGAGGTTTTTACACCAGAATCGACTATTAAGTCGCTTATAGCAAAAGTGTGCAACAGCCCCATTAGTCACGGAGCTTCCGGGCGCACACACAGAAATGCCAGAAAATGAAAAAAAAAAAAATCGAAGGTTTTGAGAGAAATGCGAGAAATGGGGAAACATCGAGATTTGGGTGAGCTATTCGTTAGATTTTTATACTATGGTTAAGATACTTGCACAAATTCAGAAATCTGACAATCATCAATAATTACTTCACCACTGCACTGCTCAAATCGTGCAATTCTTGTGAGTTTTCAATGTTATTTTAGGGAAGGTTTTACGTCTCCTTTCATTCTCTTTTCTGAGTTAGGTGAGGCACTCCAGCGCTCACCCACCATTGGTCTTCTTTTTACTCTCGTGATAGGTAATTTGTGAAAACATCACACATTTTAGAAGGAATACTAAAACAGTTCGACTTCTTCATATTAGTCTTTTTAAGTATACTTGCGAATTATGAAAGAGAAGATCCAACAATAATAATAATGATGAGATGCGCGAGGTAGGTTCCAATGACCTACTGTAATGGTTTATCTGAAACAAGGAATATCCATAGGCGGAAATAGGGGGGCTGGGGGGGGGGGCTAAGCCACCTCCAGAGGTCTGCCAAGCCCCCCCCTCCCGAAAATTTGTGTGTATGGTGTAGGTACTTACAGTCGACAAAAGAATGTCAGATGCCGCCTTATATTTTGGTTCAAGTTGACTGCCTGCGACACCTATCACAGTAAAAAGCATCGCATGTGGCCTACATAAGTCAAAATCCAGGACGTTATCTGACATTAATTGGAGGGGGGCGGTCTTGAGGTGTCTCTAAGATCCCTTGGAACTCAGCCCCCCCCCCCCAGAAAAAATTCCTAGTTCCGCCTATGGGAATATCATTATACAAACGTCATAAACCCACAATAACGTAACCAGTCCCCAAAATTGATTCTGGCAAGAACACAAATGAAATCAGCGACATAAGAAACCTCCACTCCCAAGTCTCAAAAATTAAATGTGACTAATGTAAGTCAGTAAGTGTGACTATGTAAAGCATGCTGGAGGTTTCTGCTAACAAGGGGACCTTACGGTGACTCCGCCTCCGATTTTGATCAAATTTTCAGGGATGGTAGTTCATGACAAAATATTAGACCCATATTTTTCACTTTTTGTGAATAGGCCTTAGTTTCGTCGCAAAAAATTTTCAAAGATTCGGAAAAATTACGACGAAATCGTCGCCGAGACAGCGCGCAGCGTTAAGTTGGGCAATTTCGGCTACGATGATCAACTGCTGCGGTGGCGCGGTCGGTAGCGTCTCTGACCATCATACTGGTGGTCGCCGGTTTGAATCCCGTGACTACTGCTAGTGTTTAACTTTTTTAAGCACACTTATATTAAAAAAAACGACACCACCACCACTAACAACAACAACAACCAGATTGACGCCGAAAGTCTCAAATAATAATAATAGAACGCATGTTTGATATTTTATGAATGAAAATACAAACTCACCAAAGTAATGTAGTTTAAAGCATTCATTCTATAGAATATTCGCCGTCCAATGAAAAGCATACATTCAACCATTCATTGAAAACCACAGCTATCCCACCATCCAATGAAAGCCGTTTCACCCATTTCAGGCCGCACTGTTTCGTGCAAACTTCGGTTTTTTTTTGTTTTTTGTTTTTTTTTAATAACACAAATTAAATCCAAAAAATAAATTAACGAAGAAATTTACTTCAAGAATTTAATTTGTGTTATTAAAAAAAAAAAAAAAAACGAAGTTTGCACGAAACAGTGGCCTGAAATGGGTGAAACGGCTTTCATTGGATGGTGGGATAGCTGTGGTTTTCAATGAATGGTTGAATGTATCAGTGGCGTAATCTTAGGGGGGGGGCATGGCCTTTTTGCCCCTCCAATATTTGAGGAGGGGGGGCAAAGTATCATTTTGCCCCCCCCCCCCAATAATTTGATGAAAAAGAGGGAGGGAGAAAAGAAAAGACAGACAAATACAAAAATATAAAGAAAGAAAGGAATAATTACAGGAACCGAGAAGCAAAAAATGGCAAAAATAGTGGCTCTATTTTACCCTGAAACTGCGCCTAAAGTAAATCTAAAGTGAAAAGTTCCTCTGTTGTCAATGAAATAAAGAAAATATACATTGAGTCTACGAACTTCTGTTCTGTTGGTTGGTTATTTTTTACAGATTCAATTGCTTAAAATATGATCTGTGAGAGCCCAAATGTTCAAATTTTTCCAGGGGAATACCCCCAGACCCCCTATTACTGGAAAGTGCCCCCCCCCCCCAGATTCCCCAAAGTCTCGGACTATTTGCTACCCAAAAGAATCTCAAATTTTACGCCACTGAGCGGAACATTACATTTACTGCAGTTTTAAATTTCTAGAATACTTCTAACCGTGAGGAACAGTCTCCCAAAGCCTAGAAATATCAGCTTCATCATAATAAGCTGAAAGTCTAAACTGAAAAATTCCCTTTTTGCCTGAGAAATGAAGAAAAGAAACGTAAAGTCTATTTTTAATTTGTTTAAAGATGGCATTTTTATGCGATATCGTTGCTTAAAATAACGTCTGAGAGAGCCTGAATTTTCAAATTTTTCCGGGGGAGGACCCCCGGACCCCCCCTCTCCCTGGGGGTGTCCCCCCGACCCCCCGCATAGTGTATCTCTCAAAAGTTGGTTTGCCCCCCCAATAATTATCCCAAGTTTACGCCACTGGAATGTATGCTTTTCATTGGACGGCGAATATTCTATAGAATGAATGCTTTAAACTACATTACTTTGGTGAGTTTGTATTTTCATTCATAAAATATCAAACATGCGTTCTATTATTATTATTTGAGACTTTCGGCGTCAATCTGGTTGTTGTTGTTGTTAGTGGTGGTGGTGTCGTTTTTTTTAATATAAGTGTGCTTAAAAAAGTTAAAAACTAGCAGTAGTCACGGGATCCGAACCGGCGACCACCAGTATGATGGTCAGAGACGCTACCGACCGCGCCACCGCAGCAGTTGATCATCGTAGCCGAAATTGCCCAACTTAACGCTGCGCGCTGTCTCGGCGACGATTTCGTCGTAATTTTTCCGAATCTTTGAAAATTTTTTGCGACGAAACTAAGGCCTATTCACAAAAAGTGAAAAATATGGGTCTAATATTTTGTCATGAACTACCATCCCTGAAAATTTGATCAAAATCGGAGGCGGAGTCACCGTAAGGTCCCCTTGTAAGCCCTTTACTTACCAAGTTTGAAGGTGGCGCGCTACCGATTCGGGGATTGGTGTGAAGATTACAGCGCGATCCGGCGCCATCGGACTGAAAAGAAATGTACGTCTTTGACTCTTTGTTTAGTTTGAATGTTGCCATGTTCAATGTTGACATATTGCCATTGTGATTCCTCAGATTCTTGTGTGATTTTAAATTTTAATTGTAAGTTCATTCAAAAATGTCGAATTTCGATCTGCCTTTGAGTTACATAATATAAATGGTTACGCTGGCACTTTTAGGTCCATTAACCACTTTAGCCACGGTCTATTTGTGACCATTTTACAAACTAATAGTTTAACAAATACCTACCGGTCTGTCAGGTCTGACGGTATTGGTTCTGTGTTGAACCAAGATAAACTGGTAAATATCTCTTTAATTTAATTTTTCTCAATATTCCTTAAATGAAAACTGTTTGGAAGAAAATTAGGAAGTGAAGTACTTATTAGCTCAGTATGTTCCTGAAGCTTTTGACAAGTGTAACTACTTTACCTTTCTCACTGTGTTAGTTGAATTTTTACAACCAACAAAACTGAACTTTCACGTATAGTTAATTTTATGACGCCAGACACGACACAGGAGCCACGGGCAAGGTGTCTAGCAGTGAGGTGCGGCTTGAATGAAAGTGACCTAACATATCGGAACTTGACCTAACCTAACCTTGCATGAGTTTTGGTTGAGCGAGGGTCCAGGAAACACTACAGACCTGTAGTGTTTCCTGGGGGGTCTGAGCCAAACGGATAAGTAACCCAAGGTTTGGCGGGGTTAGGGAAAAATTGTGAGGCGGCGGAAGATGATATGCCAACCATGCCGAACCCTAATTTTAGCAGAAAGCTTGGTTTACTTGTCGAGATATTAATGAAGGGAGGTGTACATTAATTAACTTAAAGATTGGAACCATCAAAGAATTTTTGAATAATGGGAAAAAATTGTCTCCAAAAATTTTCCTGTAGTGGGACCGGAACCTGGGACAATGTATTCAGAAGGCCTGCCAGCACTGTGCTGCTACTTCACTTGATCTCGCTTGATGAAGAGCGCAAGTTTTACGCCTGTAAATTCAGTTTGCTCCTGCCACCAGCGTCAATATCATTCAACCCTCAGCTGCTGCTCAGTTACCTTGCCCGTGGCTCCCATATCTGGTTTCGTTTATTTTAAGTACTGGGAAGGCACTGTTGTTCATCTCACCTAACTTTATGTGTAAACGTATCAGAAATCAGTGTCTATCTTTGGACCATCTTTTTCCTTATAATTTGTCTCTAAACTGGTTATTGTTTGTTTTACAGGGTAGCTTAGGTAGCTTTAGTACCTACATCAGTGTCTCAGGGTTGAGGCAGAATGGATTATAGGAACAAAGGCTGAAATTCAGCATTGATCCATCAATACTTTAATGGGAATTATTTGGAGTAGCAGTAGTAAGTTAAGTAAGTTTTATCAGTCAATCATTAATCTTCATATACGTACCCTGAAAACTCTTCACTAGGAAACTGAAGATCAGATACTTTCAGTGTAATCGTCTTCAAAGAACTAGGCTCTCATTACATCCCTTGGTCAAGTATCTAACAGTATTGGGGCTCTTGCAAACTTTTGCTGTAGGAGACTGAAGAGTTGATTCTTGGATAAAAACCTGAAAAAATGACGATGAGTACACTAAAAAATCAGGAAATTCATTCTCAGAATCGGGCTTAATGGCAGAGAGACGCAGGTATCATGGGAGATTCCCATCTAAATTGAGACGTATCTCTGTGTCTCCGTAGAGAAAGTGACTTAATAGACAGGAATCTCCCATAATACCTGCATTGGACCGCCATTACAAACTTGCCATCATAGCAGTTATGTGAGTTTATCACTGAATTTTAAACTTTCTCAGTGTGATTTTTGCTGGTTTTTATATTAGACTGCACTATACATTTGCTCACAGCGAAAGTTTGCAAGAGCCCCATTCTGGACGCAAAACTAAGATTAAGAGAGCACTTAGATGTGCGTATGAGGAAGGCATGTTCAGTTTTCTGGGCGTGTAGACAGAATCATATTTCATTCTTCAAATCAAAAAAAAACTTGCCCGTGACTCTGATCTTTTGATGTTAAACTGTTCCTCGATGAAAAATCAACGCTCAAATTTATTTTAATTTGGTTTTACTATGCTATATGAGCAGTAACGTTGAAAAATTCCAAAGATTATTGGTCTAGGTGTGCCTATACTACTGAAATGCTTATACTGGTATTACCTGTCTTGAAATTCACCATTTTGTTCTGTTTCTTTTGCAGAACTGTTATTTTGTGAGAAAGTTTGCTAAGCCCAGAAACACTTCTGTTTGATTAGAGTCTGTCGTCTGGTGTTTCAAAAGAGCGCAGGGATCCTGTTGGACTGCGGACAGTTTCTACGCAGCTCTTTAGAATAAGAAAGGTGAGGTCAATATGTCTATTGAACCACTCAATAAGCTTGAGTTGCCCTCTAAAACATGTCCGTACATTTATGGAATTACAGAAATCAGTTTTGCATGGTCGAATGTGGTTAGAACTTGGAATTGGCATACTGGCGAAGAGCACTTAGAGTTTTTCTCCACTAAGGACATCACAGCCATAGCAAAGTTGAAGAATGAAGTTTTAGTTTTAGGAGATGATCAAGGTCGTATTTTCACTAACGGTTCTTGGATTTCACTGAGACCTCATCATCCTGTCAGTGAAATACTTGTCGTAGGCCCCGTTCTTGTTATTGTAGAATTTAAAGATGGAATCAAGTCGCTTGTTAATATCTCAATGGAGAGTAACCTCAAAAATTTCAGTAAAGAAACGAAAATTTGTGTATTGAAAGAAAATCTTATCGCATTGTTAAATGAGGCTGGGCGTTTAACAATTGAAGGTTTCTTTGAATTTGAGAATTATAGCCCTCCAAGTGACAGTCAAATGTATGTAGGCATGCGAGCTGTGAATGATGAATTTTTACTTCTAAAACACGAAGGTAAACTTACAATATATAAGTTCAAAGATAATTTTGAAAAATTTTCAACAGTCCCAATCGAATGGAATAAGAAGGTGGAATTTGAGGTGAAGTACGTTAATCAGTTTCATAGTATAGTCTTTTTAGACTCATCGTCATTTATTCTACCTTTTGGTCGTTTCGGTGCAACTGAGCGTATTATCTATTTAAAAAAATATTCTTTCCAAAGCGGAAAATGGATGTGCACTACATGGCCAGATCTTGGTGCATGGAAAGTGACAGGTTTGGTCGTTTTGAATGATCATGTCATGTATGTAACAACTGATAGTTCTGATCTCCATATTTTTGATAAAAACTCGACACATATTTTGTCCACTACTGCATGGAAAAATGAAAGTGGGGTAAATGATGCTCCTGAGTCATTAAGAGCGTTCCCCAACGGCATCATGTCCATCAAAACTAAATTTCAAATCCATATTTTTAGATTTAACGCTGATGCTTTAGGGAAAAAGTCAGAGCATACACCATCAGCTAGTAATTGTACAGAGCAAAATGCTCGACTATCATCAAAATCTCCAGATCATTCTACTACAGTCAAAGCACAAAGTAGGAATTTTACTAAAATTGCTGCCGAAATTTCACCACCCGATACTAAAAAACGCTGCAGAAATAGATTATTTATCGGAGAAGGGGATTTCAGTTATACTGAAGCTGTTATAACAAAACACAAAGAGACGCATCCATTGTTATCAAAAGCAATAATTGCAACTGAAGCATTTGAAAAACCTCGTGATGTTGACGTTCAACGAATAGAGCATTTATTAGAAAAAGGTGTGAAATTTTGTTTTGGCCTTAAAGCAGAAAATATTCATGAAAAATTTTCTAAAGCTGATAGATTGAAACGTATCCATTGGAATTGTCCTTACGCAGATGCAGAGTCAATGACTAAAGGTTTCTTTGTTGGTGTGATTTGTGATTTTTTTGCCTCTGGTAGTCAAGTTCAAGAGATCGGTGATCGTATTCACGTAACATTACTGCAGGATCACATGTGGATTGATAGACAGCGGGTATGTCCCGTTTATAAAGCAGCAGTACTGAGTGGCTATCGTTTAATAAAGAAGCGTAGTTTTGGAAAGATTCGGTATCCTGGATATGTTCATAGGCAAACAAACGGAATTCAATTTTCCACTGGTCGTGAGTATGATGAGCAGTATCGAGAATTCATCTTTGAAAAAATTGGTTTTGGAAAAAAATTTAAAATTGAAAAGCCGCACCAAATCAAAGGTGAAGTTTTGAAAATTAATCTGCGGGACGAAACTGTTTATGAATTTCACAACTATGTTGATTGCAGCACGGACTATGATTCCTCAGACTATGAGGACTCTGATTTAGAGGAATCCTCAGATAGCGCAACTGACTCCCCGTCTCAGCAGCGTCTGTTGAAAAGAATTTCAGATGTCGAGGAGGGGCCTACTGAGAAAATTCCAAAACTTTATTCTGTTTAAGTGGCAGATAAGTTGATTTCGAACTGGGATCACTGTTGCTTAGCTTAAGGTAGAGCATAGTTTAAGAGTGAAAATTAAAGTTTTTAAGTTTTAAACTTAAGTTCTCTAGTTTAAGAGTGAAAATTAAAGTTTTTAAGTTTTAAAATCAAATTCAAATTTTACTGTTGCAAAATGCAGGGACCAATGAGTTTTTTAATAAAAAGAAATTAATCCTGGAGTCTCCCTCTATCTGTGATGCTCCTTTTCCATCTATATTTTGAGGCTTTAACACTTTGTTTTACTTTTATTTTTTTCATATAAAAACTACATAGTTTTTTGTTTCAAACTAGGCATCTACAATGTTATCCATTTTAATATTTTATGAGCAAATCAATCCATTTTAGTTTTACTTGTTGTTTAGGTATTCACTATGTTCATTCATTTCAAAATTTTATTAGTGATGTAAGTTAATTAATTGAGTTTTAATTATCTTCTAGGCATCTACAATGTTATCCATTTTAATATTTTATGAGCAAATCAATCTATTTTAGTTTTACTTGTTGTTTAGGTATTCACTATGTTCATTCATTTCAAAATTTTATCAGTGATGTAAGTTAATTAATTGAGTTTTAATTATCTTCTAGGCATCTACAATGTTATCCATTTTAATATTTTATGAGCAAATCAATCTATTTTAGTTTTACTTGTTGTTTAGGTATTCACTATGTTCATTCATTTCAAAATTTTATCAGTGATGTAAGTTAATTAATTGAGTTTTAATTATCTTCTAGGCATCTACAATGTTATCCATTTTAATATTTTATGAGCAAATCAATCTATTTTAGTTTTACTTGTTGTTTAGGTATTCACTATGTTCATTCATTTCAAAATTTTATCAGTGATGTAAGTTAATTAATTGAGTTTTAATTATCTTCTAGGCATCTACAATGTTATCCATTTTAATATTTTATGAGCAAATCAATCTATTTTAGTTTTACTTGTTGTTTTGGTATTCACTATGTTCTTTCATTTCAAAATTTTATTAGTGATGTAAGTTAATTAATTGAGTTTTAATTATCTTCTAGGCATCTACAATGTTAACATAGAAATTTTAATATTTTATCAGTAGTTAAATTAAGTTGCTTAAGTTTTACATTCATCTAGTTATTGACCGTGTTTTCTCATTTTAATGTTTTATAAGTATCTAAAGTAATTAGGTAACTTTATCAAGCTCTCAACTTTCCAAAGTTTTTGTTTTGTTTCTTTTTTATGGCTTTGATTTTGTGTTGCTGTTTTGTTTGAACAGAATATTATTCAAACTAATTAGGAGTACCAACTGTAAATCAGACAAATTTTATCAAGTCGAACTTACGACTGCCTATTTCCTTCTTCAAAAAAGACTGCTGAAGTCTGAAACGTGTTTGGCGGTGGAAAAGCTTGAGTGAGTTAAAATTTATGAAATTTGTCTGATTTTCAGTTTTTATTCTTGTACGTGTTGAAACTCCTTGTTTTAAACCTTGTTTTTATTGTATTATTGTGATTGACACCACCGATTTCTTGTATTAATGTTTTTACATCATTGGAAATTTTTTACAGTTTTTAAACTACTTTAAAACACACACTTTACGTTTAGTAAACATGCACTGATTGCTGGAAAGGTTAAAAGTTTATTTCTTAATCCTTTTTTCCTTTTTTCTTGTATTAATTTTCTTATATCTTTGGAAATTGTTTACAGTTTTTAAACTGCTTTAATGGTTGTAAAGTAAACATGCACTGACTGCTAGACAGGTTATAAGTTTATTTCCTAATCCTACTTTCATAATTATTTACAACCCAAAACTAGTGACAGGTTCTTTTTATAAGTCCCCGAGGAAATGACAGGATCAGTCCATACACTTACGTTATTGTGTACCTTATGAACCCATTACAAGAATGACACTTTTAATGTCTGAATCTTGCGGAGGATTTCACGAAGATAACGGTGTTGTCAAAATGTCAATTATAATTTTTTACCTATCGTTATAGGGGAGGTATAGTTGTTTAAAGCTTTTGACAGTAAAATCACCTTCCTCAAACAATTACATTTTGTATCCATGCATCTCAGTAGCACAGAATAATACAATCAGAATGGAAACTCTGTCGGATTTTGAAGCAAATTCATTTCGCGTCCGCCATGTTGGGATATAGGATGTTTACATCTGGATTCGCGCGTGAAAAAAAAATATAGGACATGATCCGCGAAATTTTCATTCGGAAATGCCATTAGAATAAAAGTGAGGCTGGAAACTTATGATTTCTTTCCAGAATTTACAGAAATAAATGAGTTTCAACACAAATCACACACGTCCGCCATGTTGGGATATAGGACCACATCGTTGCCTATTGGTGCCGTTAAATTCCGAGCTTGCTTCCATTGGCTCTTATGGGAGTTTCCGTTCTGATTGTATTATTCTGTGTCAGTAGCTCTGGGTACACTACTCGCAATCAGCCATGCAACCTTAATCGCTATGCAGCATCCCACGATGCAAAAATTCTATTTTTTGGTCTACTTCGGTTTCTTCAATTCAATTAGTCATTGCTTAGATGTTGGTCATTTTGGAATAATTTTCCATCCTCAGGTCGGCACTCAAAAACTAGACAGTATTTTTAATAGTATTTTTTTATGAAAACAAACTTGCTATGGGTTAATATGAGAAATGAATACATTTATAAAGTACACAACACTACATAAATTCTAAAACTAGAAAAAAAAATGCTACAAAACCATGCTACTTTCGTGTGCTGTAAGTCCCTATACTTCCCGCAATAAGCACTGATATATGTCAATTGTCAAGGTTGGGTTGCTGTTGGGCGCGACAAAATTACTAGCCATGCCTGGTTGAAAATGAAGCTTTGGGCATCAAATTTTTGGGAAAAAAATAAAGAAAACCTACGGAAGGTAGAAAAAAGAGTTTTAATATGTTTCCAAGACGTACATTAGGCTGAGTAACCAATTTATTCAAAATTATCTCTTTTCTTTCTGGATGCACCGTCGACTCAGCCGGTCAGGGAAGTCATCGATGGCTCTCCTGATCGTCTCCAGAGGAATTTCAGGTGTGGCTTCCAGGATGTTTCGTTTCAAGGCTGCAACATTACTATATGACGTTTTTTACATGACATATCTTCCAAAAACTCTTAAAGTCTGTATTCTAAAGGGCTCAAGTCCCACAAAACCAAGGGATAGATAGAAAATATCACGGACAGCGTGAAAGCCATAAACACACAGGCACAGGTGCTGACGAAAGCCACATAGGCCACATGAAAGTAGCATGGTTTTGTAGAATTTTTTGTCTAGTTTCAGAATATATGTAGTGTTATGTACTTATTTTTAGTCGTTTGGCTACCATCGGCAAAATAGTGCATAACAGAACTTATGGCAGTCGAGTGTTATTAGAGCGCGCCCATCGGTAGTCCGACGTTGACAGATATCGCTGCCTATTGTGCAAAGCACAGGTGCTTACATCACATAAAAGTAGCATGGTTTTGTAGCATTTTTTGTCTAGTTTCAGAATATATGCAGTGTTGTACACTTATTTTCAGTAGTTTAGCTGCTATCGGCAAAATAGCGATTAACAGAGCTTATGGCTAGACTGTGTATATCCAAGTTTTTAATATGTTCAGCGAGCTGATCGGGGACTTCATAGTTAAACAGATCGATGAAACTGAATACAAGTGACACGATTGGGTGGGAGACCAATGTGGGGCAGAAGTCTTTTGAAAACCATTGTTCAGTCGCTCGTTATGTAAAGGTGTCTCCGGAGCAACCTTTACTTACCGAGTGACTGGACAATGGTTTTCAAGAAAGATCCACCCTAAATTGATCTCTCGCCCAATCGTGTCACTTGTTCTCAGTTTTATCGATATGTTTAACTATGAAGTCCCCGATCAGCTCCCTGATCTCAAGTTTCTTAAGTATAATTGAAAGTGCTCAAGAAGCTTTCTTCTTGCCTATGCATACAAGAAGTCCCAGAAATCTAAATGGTTTTCCTTATTTTCAGGGGACAGCTAAGCATTTACATTGTTTGCTCATTATTTGATTAGTAAATTACAGTACTCAAATAGTATGTGTATCTTTTTGGTACCTACATATTTAACATGTTTATTAACTTTAATGTTTTATTAGTTGAGTAAATTACCTAAGTTTTACATGTTTTCCAGATATTTACTGTATTCATTTATGTTTAAATTTCATTAAAAATTAAGTTTTTGTTTCTTAAGTATATCCAAGTTTTTAATAAGTTCAGATCTCAAGTTACTTAGTGTTCATGTTTTTAGATTTTACTTTTGTGTTGCTTTATTCAAGAATGTTATTTTAATTCAAATGCACTATTTATGGAAACAATGTTTCTACTTATTGAATATTTTTGTTGTTAGTATGAATGGTAATTGTATACAGTTTTTAAACTACCACAGCTCATGCATTTTGTGTATTGAGCTCTAACCATTGTGCATAAATTCTTTGCTGTGACGTCCTGTCTAGGCATTACAATTTAAGAAATGAAAGTGCCTTGAAGTTTATCTTGATGTTACTGATTTTTTCTTTATTCCTGCTTTAATTTCCACTTTTAATCAGTATGTTCATTCAAATGTTCTATCGACGAATCAAAGATTGTCCCGAGATTTTCACTTATTTTCATTTATGGGTGTGAGTGTGGAACTGATTTGCAACAGTTTTGCCGCCTCACCTGCATTGGCCTCTCGCCTGTAAAGTGTGAGGAGTATGAAAAGTGGCCAAACCGGAACCTTGAAGGCGAAACTTAATATCTCGTGAAAATCTCGCGACAATCTTTAATTCGTCGATAGTTCATTCTCATGAGTTTTTCTAATGTTTCTGATGGCTTTTCATCGTAAACACAAGTACGATTTATGTATGTTTGCTGTGCATAAAACCAATGTACTTTTTCTGCAAGCGATTCCAGGTTTGATTCAGATGTAGAAACCTGCAAAAATAACGATGGTGGCACTAAACACTCATGAAATCCACTCCTAAATTCATAAAATGCTTTTAAATGAGCGAGCATAATGGCGGCAGAGGGCACTATTAATGGGAGATTCCTATCTTAATTTTGTAACTCTCTCTTTGCTGTCAAGGAAGATTCACAGAGTAATTAGGTGATGGAGTGTAGTCTGAGATTCACATCCGATTAATGGTACCGTGACACCTGGTGACACCAGTGTCAAAGGAAAGTTGTCTCTTATTAGTTATTGGTCACTTTTTGATGGAGTTACAGTATTATTAGATGAAAGTCTCCCATTATGAGTGCCCTCTGCCGCCATTACGCTCGCGCAGTTGAATGCATTCGATGAGTTTAGGAGTGGGTTTTGTGAGTTTTTAGAGCTACCATTGTTATTTTTGCAGGTTTTTTGTTCAAGAGAAACTACTACACTTACTCTACCTCGTACGAGATGAGAAAGTAAAAATTGAGTGACAAAAAAAAAAAAAAAAATCTGGAAAGTTTTTTTTTTTCTGAAACAAATAGCAAGAATCGGATTTACAAAAATGTTATATGTCATGGATATCATGTTGCCGTCAACTTCCTCTATCCAAATTCAACCAAATTGCTACCATAAAAAAAATCACAAAAAGAAGGGGATTGTCCATTGTAAGTGAACTTCTCTCTCGATACTTGAAAAATTCACTGTTTCTTTTCCTGTGTCAAAACTTTCACTGATGATCTTTTAAATAAGTGGAACAATATACGAAGAACAAACCAGCAGTGACTTGACAAAAAGAGACCAAGTCCTGTTTGTTATCCTTTTATTAACAGTTCAGAGGATCGGCTCTCTCTACCCGTGAAATTTATTTTGATTTTTTTTTTTTTTTTTCAAGTTGATAATGGCTACAGTTTGAGCCAAAAGGTCTTCACCAACACTGTGTGATTTGCAACGTAGGGTTGCAAAATGTGCTGTATCATGCATTTATGTGCAGAGTGAGGAAATTTTGGGCAAAGTGATAACATTTTCATCAGGAGGAAACAATTAAAAAAAAAAATGTCCTTTTTTGAGCCCAATCCCTTTAACACACGCTGATTTTGACCAAAATTTCTGTAAGCTTGATTAAATAATCAAAAACAAAAAGAGCTGGATCTTCTTTTTTCAGAACCTTGCAGTGCTGCCGTTTTGCATATAAGTAATAACATTTTTCAATTCACCGATGATTCCACCTGTTGAGAATTGATTGCATACTTCAGTTCAGTTTATGACTGTAATGCATTAAAATACTTCATCTGTAATCTTTTCTCAACAGGTGACGTCTTTGATGACTTTAAAAAACTTCCAGATATTTTAATTACTAAGCGACGATTGCACCAATTGAAAAAATATTACAGATCGAGTATTTTTGTGCAGTACATCATCCACTGAACTGAACTGAACTGTGTAATCTTATATCAACCGGTGGAATCATCGGTGAATAGAAAAATGCCATTAATTATACGCAAAACGGCAGCTCTAAACCTTGTTAGGACATTTGAACAAATAGTGTGAAGGTGAGGTGCTATGGTTCTTATTACTTTTTTTTAGGCAGCACAATTTACTGCCCTATTCCAGCTTCCTACCCATTTTTTCAACATCCTTTTTACTTTTATTAATGAACGTCACCTTCACTTCAGTAATTTCACTTAAGGTGATTCCTCAGCTACCTGTAGTGACTTTCAAATCCGCTAGATGTGGACCACTGTTGCGTGCTCTCTGAAACTATAGCTTTTCCGCCTTGGACCATCATTTTCGGTAGCTGGAGTCAACTATTTGCAAATTTTTGAATGTTTTATTTAAGACAAACTCCTAAGGAACATTTTGATACCATTCTGAGCTTTCTACGACCAGTTTTTTGGGTCGAAGGTGTTATTTGAATCTGTGCAAAACCTTCAAACTCACAATTTCTTGCCAATAATTTTGACCCACAAAATTGGCCCTAGAAAGCTCGGAATGGTATCAAAATGTTTGTCAGGAGTTTGTCTTGAAAGCAACGCTCGAACATTTTGACTCTAGCTTCCACAAATGACAGTCAATGGCGAAAAAGCACAGTTTCAGAGAGTGTGTGAAGTGACGCACATCTGGCAGATTTGAATGTCACTACAGGTTACTGAGGATTCACCTTAAGTATTTTTCCTCCATTTTTTTCTGTATGTTTTGTCTATATTTTTGATCTCTCCTTTAAATCACTTTGCCCCCCCTTTTTTTTTACAGAACATTGGATGCTACATTAAGTCTGATTTCTACCATCAACGTCTAAATAGCTGGCTGTTTTTGAAAGTTCTCTTCTTCAATTGTTACTTGTCTCTTCGGTCTAAAGCAGGTGAGGCCAAAATATCCACAAACAGTTTCAATGTTAAACAACACAATGGAGCTGTTGCAAACTTTTGCAACTGGTTTATTAATAGTTTATTATGGGGTGAAACCCTGTAAAAATGAAGTTTATTGCATGAAAAAATCACTCCCAAACTCATTAAATGCTTTCTAACATTAGATCGCAATGGTGGCCGTTGCCACCTAAATCTAATGGCAATTGCATGAATCTTCTTCTTCTTGTGTGGTGTCGCGAGAACACCTCGTGAGGATGGAGCTTATTAAGATCAGGAAACCCAATGTAAAAGGGAGTAATAAGTAATAACCGCCATTACTGTCTTGCGTTTGAAAGCATTTCATGAGTTTGGGAGTGGATTTCCCAATTTTTTAGTGCGCTTATCATAATTTATTTATTTATTTATTTATTTATTTATTTATTTAAGTTTTGTACAGAAGCCCTGTTACGAAGAGCTATAATACAAGTCAAGAAAAACATATGTAGGTACATTGTAGAACAAAGAAACAAAGAACATAACGGGATAGTATACAGACAAATACGTATCATTTTTACAGGGTTTTAGCCCACATCCAACCATTAGTCCATTATTAAGCTTGTAGCAAAAGTTTGCAACAGCTCCATTAGCTGGAGTTGGTCTCTAAAGCTTCCACGCAAAATCCAAGAACGTTGGCACTTGCATAGTTTTTTAATGGATTTTCCGAGCCTATAATGAGCAAAATTGGTTGAGAATTATCACTGCACAAATGGAAATTAATTTTTCCCTAAATTTAGTGAGTGTGAGTGATACTATGTTTATCTGCCTCACTCGCAGTCATTGAGGCTTATGGGAATTTTCTTTCAGCTTGAAAATTACGGGGAATCCTCTTGGAGTACGCTCGTTTATGCCAACATTCCTTAAATTTGTACATTTGGTATGTATTCATCAATTTTAGCCAAAAACCGTTGATTTTTTAGCAGAGTACCTAACGTAGTTTCTGAGATTGGAACTAATTGACCCCAGAATCACCTTAAATGAGACTGGATGTTGTAAAATTGAAGGTTTTTCTCAACTTAAGAATTATAGCCAGTCAAGTGACTGTTAAACATAAGTTTTGTTTAACTTTTTGAGTTTGGTGGTGAGAAGGGTGGTATATTTTTAAGAATATATAGGTACTCATACTAATAATTGAGAGTGGATGTCCTCTGATGGGTCCAAACATGGTACATACTTAGAAAGTGGAAGGTTTAATTCATATTTGCCTATAACATCTTGAAAAATGGAATGGGAATGAGGCAGTTGAAAGTGTTTGTAATTTAGTGTTTTTCTAAAGGAAATTGAAGTATTTGGTGATCCAAGAACATCGGTGCCTTTGGTTTTTCCAAAGTGTCCTGGTTTTGGGGATACACCCGAGTGAAGTTTCCTGCCTGTACTCTGGTCATGATGAAAAATCAGTCAGCACCAAGCTCTGAATGAGTTTCTCAATTCTTAAGTTGTTGCATTTTCAAGTCCTCAAAATTTCAAAAATTTTCTTCAAATTACAGAAATCCAGCGATGAGACGAAAAGCGGGTGTCGGAGCTATTCAAAAACAAAAGCTTCAACAAGAAAAATATCGAGATAAAACTTCAGTCCTGCAAGAAAACCAGTTGGAGCAACTTTCCAAACAGTTGGAAATATTCCGGTCGAACTTGGAAGAGTTCGCTTCAAAACATAAATCAGAAATAAAGAAAAATCCCGAGTTTAGGAAGCAGTTTCAAGAAATGTGTGCCTCAATTGGTGTCGATCCGTTAGCTTCTGGCAAGGGATTTTGGTCAGTCCTTGGAATCGGAGACTTTTACTATGAGCTAAGTGTCCAAATTGTAGAAGTTTGTTTGGCAACAAATCACAAAAATGGAGGTCTAATCAGTTTAGATGAACTTCGGAATAGGCTAGTCAAAGCAAGAGGGCAAAGTAAACATCATCAAGAGATAAGTAAAGATGATCTAATCTGTGCCGCTCAAAAATTAAAAGTTTTCGGAAATGGGTTTACGATGATTCCGGTAGGGAAAGGTGATTATATGGTCCAGTCTGTGCCAGGAGAACTGAGTATGGAGATAACTGCTGTCTTGACTCTCATGAGTAAACTGGGAGGTGCTTCAATGAGTGAATCCTTGCTGATGGATAGCTTGAAATGGGAAAAAGCTAGAGCTGCCAAAGTTTTAAAGAATATGGTTCAAGATGGACTTGTTTGGGTTGATTTGCAAAGTTCTGAGCCTTCATATTGGTTCCCCAGTTTATTTTTTGGATCCACCACTGATGGTGTTTCATCTGGTGGATCTTGAGTTTTTTATTTTGGTCTTTATAAAATGATAAGTTTTGATTTTGAAGAAACTTTAAAATAAATACCTTGAAGTAAATTAGAGGTTCTTTCAAATGTGTAGGCACACCCAGACCAATAATCTTTGGAATTTACTAACGTTATTTCTTATATTGCACAGTGAAAAGGAATGAAAATGCATTTTAAGCGTTAGCTTTGCATGGAGGAACGCTTTGAAATCATAAGTGGAAGTCTCGGGTAAGTTTTGTTTTGATTTGAAAGAATGAAAATTGATGATTCGCCAAAGATTATCAGTCTAGGTGCGCCTACACTTCTGATATAAAAACACTACTTTGCTTGATCAAGGTCAAATAATTGATAAATTTACCCACTTGATACCTGGATTCTTAATTAATGCCTTGATGTGTTTGTTATTTAATACATATTGTAAATCTTGTACAGTTTTTTAAGTGCTGTGAATAATTATAAAGTAAGCTTGTAAAGACTGCAAAAATGGTTAAAAGTTTATTTCCAAATCCCAATATCATAATTATTTACCGCTTATGTACAGCAAGAATAAGGCGAGGCCTACTTTTATTACTAGCTGTTTTTTTAAATGTCCACAGCAATTTTGCGAACACAAACTGCGAATGTATTGTGGACTCCGCCTGCAAAGTCATGTGGTTGCAGGTAACCAGTGGAAATCATTTGAGAAATCAGAGTGCCGTATGTGATATGCTCTGCGCAATTGAGTGCGCATTACTCATCCTCTCTGTCCACGATACGTTACAAGCTCCAAACCGTGTGGATGTTTGTGATCCACAATGGCTTGCAGTAGTGCTTCCAACCTAGGAAACGGGAAATCCCGTAGGATTTTTGCTGGAGAAGCTTTGCCAATTTGCGCACACCAAAAAATAAAAATAAAACAGGGACTGTGGACCGCAGCGGTCCATAGTGAGGAATTGCGCCCTTAAAGAAAGATGGCTAGTCGTGGAGGAAATTAAGAACTCAATATAGACGGTTTTAGGAATGACGTCCAGTGAAAAAGTTTGTTAATTGTTCGAGACTGATTCTCACGAGACCCTCATACCTTTACTGCTGTCTCATTCTTATTGCTAAAATCATTACAGAGACATGTTTATTTGGTGAACTTTTTTGGTAGAAATGACTCGCTGAAGTCATTTCAATACCATTTTGATAAGAAAATGTTGTGAAATAAGGCCCTGTGTATGAATTTCAATACTAAAAAGAGACAGCTTGCAAAAGGGTCACGGATGAGTGAGAGCGATAGTTTGGAATGCTATGCGAGTTTTGTCACAGTTGATTGTGACTGATGAGTGCATCGCTTGCTAACTGTTGACTTCACACTGCGACCGTCTATATTTGTTGTAATGCAGCTAACCTGAGTATCGATCAGCAAATAACCAGAAGTTTTGAGAGCTTATGAAGGAATTAATGTCCATCACCAGGGGTGTGGGGGGAGGGGGTGGTCAGCTCCATTTTTTCCTTGTGTAACCCCTATCTTGTGATAGGTACAGTCAACGAATTAAATAATGTCAGTTGATTCTTTAGATTTTGGTTTAGATAGCCAACTTGCAATACTGAACACAATGAATTGAAGCTTTGCAGGTTGCCTACCTTGCCAAAATTCAAGGAGTCGACTGACATTATTTAATTTGTTGACTGTACATTTATATTTAGACTTCTGACACATACCTGAGGTCAATATCGTTTTACATTTTTGATGTATCAAAGGTCAAAGTTTGACATGGACACATTTTCAAAAATTCAGTTGTTGGGCCTGTTCAAAAAGTTGGAATTTAAAATCTAAAAATCTATAATATTGTGAAAAGTAATCAATTTTTAGAAAAATTTACGGCTCTAACATAAATTTGAATTCAGAGCCCCCAAAAATTGTTTAACATTCTGTCCTCCAGGGGGCTATCTCAAAAGGGGTTCATTCAAAATCGGCATTTTTCGCCCACTGCTTGTTTTTGACGAAACTTTGGGTATCGATTGGGTTTACTATTAGTAGTGGATCCTGAAATTTTCGCGACCTAAAACCAATTTTTAGAGGGGGGGTGGGGGGTCAAAGTTGAAACCTTCAAACTCGAATATCTCGCTAACGAATAAAGATTTTTAAATGTGGTTTGTGCGAAAAAACGCAAAATGAAATTTCCTTTCTTTTGACTACCCACATGTTCCACAAAATGTTGAAATTACACTTGCAATTTGCAATTTTTTGATTTTCAGGCTCAAAAGTTTTTACAAATTTTGAAATTCTGAAAAAACGCATTCTTCGATTTTGATCTATACAAGATATGTTATTCTCTAGAAAATTTGCTACAATTTAGTCTAAACCGCATGTTGGGGAAACTTTTAGTTTCTGAGTTATGAATTTTTAAAGTGTCAAAAATCGCTATTTTAGCGTTCTCAGTGACAGCGACGAAACTTAAAAAAAGAATTTCTCCGCTTCTAATCAACAAAACTTGATGAAAATTGAGATTTAGGGGTTTCGAATGTCGTAGAATTCAATTCTGCTATCAGATTTGAAGAATTTTGAAATCCAAGATGGCTACCAAGTAGATGGGTAGGCAGCCATCTTGGATTTCAAAATTCTTCAAATCTGATAGCAGAATTGAATTCTACGACATTCGAAACCCTAAATCTCAATTTTCATCAAGTTTTGTTGATTAGAAGCGGAGAAATTATTTTTTTAAGTTTCGTCGCTGTCGCTGAGAACGCTAAAATAGCGATTTTTGACACTTTAAAAATTCATAACTCAGAAACTAAAAGTTTCCCCAACATGCGGTTTGGACTAAATTGTAGCAAATTTTCTAGAGAATAACATATCTTGTATAGATCAAAATCGAAGAATGCGTTTTTTCAGAATTTCAAAATTTGTAAAAAATTTTGAGCCTGAAAATCAAAAAATTGCAAATTGCAAGTGTAATTTCAACATTTTGTGGAACATGTGGGTAGTCAAAAGAAAGGAAATTTTATTTTGCGTTTTTTCGCACAAACCACATTTAAAAATCTTTATTCGTTAGCGAGATATTCGAGTTTGAAGGTTTCAACTTTGACCCCCCACCCCCCCTCTAAAAATTGGTTTTAGGTCGCGAAAATTTCAGGATCCACTACTAATAGTAAACCCAATCGATACCCAAAGTTTCGTCAAAAACAAGCAGTGGGCGAAAAATGCCGATTTTGAATGAACCCCTTTCCGTTGGACAACTCCTGTTGAATAATACATTGACTGAAAGGGCAAATGAAAATGAGAATTTTGGCGCAAACCGGAAGCTGATATTGTGTTTGCACTTGAGTTATCAAATTTTGTAAACCGAATTGCGACTGTCGATATCTTGAATGGAAAAAGCGATATGGACTTCCTGCTTGCGCCAAAATGCTTAGGTTTTTTTGCCCTTTTGAGTTTCAATTGATGTATTTAGAGCTGGATTCAAATCAGGGGCTCCAGAGGGGATGGAGACCCATTTCAAGAGAAAATTGTCGCCTCTTAAAAATTTGACGACCTCTTTTTCCTCCAGTATTTTGTACCAATTCTAAATATGAAAGTAAAACGGCAGTCGGCACACTAAGACAGGATAATCGGAATTTGTTTGGTAAAATCAGTGCTAGAGTGGTGCATTTGGGCGCAACACTGAAAAAAAAAATCTGTTGATTTTACCGCCCGGCTGTTAGAAAAATGTTGGATCAACAGACTTCAGCGGTAAAATCAACCTCCCTGACGGTTATTTTACCGCTCAAGTCTGTTGATCCAACTACGTTTGGCTGCTACACATTTTTTTAACAGACGGGCGGTAAAATCAACAGATTTTTTTTTTTCAGAGCACTCTTTAACTCAAAGGTGGATCCACTGACATCTGTGTCAAACATCTATGAATAAGAGTACACAAAATCTAATATTTCACGTGAATCCCTGCAGCTCAAAGAGAAATTCCACAAATTTACTTTGTTTCATTCATCAATGTGTGCCAGAAATAGAATTGTTCAGAGTTACCCTTTACCTATTAATCCCAAAACTTATTATAACTGCAAACGAATAACATGCTGCTTGAAGTACAAAAAGTGCCTTTAAAATGGCGTTTATGCAAAACCTACCACTGGTGCCGTTGGAATTTTTTGAGATAACTATTCGTACGAGAGGTTGATGAAGTTGCATATACGGTAATTTGAAGGCATTTGTAGAGGCTGGTTTGTGTACGGAAAAGTGCCTTCCATTCACAGTATATGCAACATCATCTCCCTCTTGTACGAATAGTTATCTTCAGAAGTCAACACGGCAGTCGGCTGAGTCGACACCAGCAGAATAATACAAAGACTTCCAATACTAGAATTAGAATAATACAACACTTCCATTGGCTCTTATGGGAGTTTCCGTTCTGATTGAATTATTCTGTGCGTTTATCTCTAACTAAGGTCCCTAGAGAAAGGTTTTCTCTAGGGACCTCATCTCTATCTGAAAAAAGTCTTATGGGTGGAGGGTGTTGGCGGGGGGGGGGGGGGGGCACACTAGTTCATGCAGAGCAGAGATCAGCAGAGACCAAATCTGAGTTTATGCCAGTTTATGTCGTGAGGTGAGACTCATTGGTCCAAAGACTTCTACTATCGTATCATTCGTATCTTCTAATACTATAGTATTATTAGAAGTCTTTGCTTTGGTCGTGAGTCTAGTAATCTCTGGTCTATGCCGATTTGGAGGTTAAATGCCACGCGTTCGTGTTTTGTTTCCGAGCAAATTTCCGAGCTAGAAAACAGCTGATATTGACAGATTCTGAAACGTAAACAAAATATTAATAATGCAGCAAGTCTGCTGCCAAACTAGTGGTAACGCTTCTTTTATTTTTCTGTTCTAATCAAAAGTTTCCAAATCATACTCATAATGGATGACAAAGCCAAAAAAACTTTAAATGCCATCCCTCTTTTGAAAACCAAAGCCGGACCAAGGGAAAAGGATCTTTGGCCGCAAAGACTGAAAGAGGAATATCAAGCATTAATTCAGGTTAGTTTATACTAGTCTACTCTTAAAACTTCCAAGTTTGAAACCAATCCCAAGACTCTCAAGGGAAAAACTTTGATCAAGCTGAGGCTCCTTGAAATTGATCGGAATCTAAAGTTTTGACCATGATCCAATTGCACTCTGGCCACTCTCTCTGACTTATTAAATTTCGGCTTTGTTTCTGCGCAGCTAATACTCTATTGGCATAGCTTTCATTCATAACTCAATTTTGGCGCTTTGATTGGTATCAGAATTTGGCCAGTAGTATCTCATTGGTGGATTGACTCGCTTGATTACAAGTCGGTGTAGTTTAATTGAGCCCTGCGGACTGCGGAGCCAGATAGACTGTCACGATGTTGCAATGCGGTGGTTTGACTCCTGTCACAATAGAACACTCGCAAGTGATAGTGCGGCACTTAGGACATTGTTGTCACTTTCTATTTTTCAGGTTTAAACTGACCTCCGGCTCAATCCTCACCTTATGTTGCACCTACTAGATTGGTCATATTATTGACTCGTTTAGTAGTTTTTGTGTAAATTTCAAATTGGGATCGAGTTCAACTGGAATCCATCATGATACTTATTCCAACCGTGGACACCATGATTAGCTACTCAAAAAGCCAACAGTTTTAGACTAAAATTGATGAATTTATGCCAAAAGTACAAATCTGAGGAATGTTGGCACCTGTGAGCATACTTTCAAAAGACACCCTGAAAGTTTCAAGCTGAAACACTCAAAAATAAAGCCAGGATTTTGGAAGTACAAAAATTCCCATAAGCCTTAATGACTGCGAGTGAGGTAGACACACAGTATTACCAGTACTCACTAAGCTTGTGACGATGAATTTGCTAATTTATTAACTGTTTTAATCCTCAACCAAATTTGCTCGTTTTGGGCTCAAATGATCCATTCAAAATTACGCAGGTGCCAACTTTCTTGGATTTCGCGTTTCTCTTTGTTTTCAATTTAAAATGCCAAAAACGCAACTTTTCCCAAAATTGAATAGTGGCGCTATCCATCGGATTGAAATCTGGAAAAGTTTTGTTTGAAATTACCATAGGTTTTTGATTATTTTTTACCTATTCATCCATCTTGTTCTAATGTAATATTTTTATTTTCATTTTTAGTACGTACAAAATAACAAATCTGCAGATAATGACTGGTTTCGTCTAGAATCAAATAAAGAAGGAACTCGATGGTTTGGTAAATGTTGGTTCTATCAAAATCAGTTAAAATATGAATTCGATGTAGAGTTTGATGTAAGTAAACAGATTTTTTCATTTCAGAATTTCCCTCCTAACCTAAATAAATTTCAATCCAATGGGTCTGATGCAAAGTTTTGCTACAGCTATAGCGGGGGTTTATTCCAGAGCATCGGATTGCTGAAACAACCGGATCAGGTTAGGGTTCGCGGCTCACAATTTTGTGAAGAGTCGGTTTGCAGTATAGTTTGGGTTCATATGGCATTTTGGTTCGGAGCGGTTTGATCCAAAATCATTACCTTGATGAAAGATAGAGTGAAACGTAGAAAAGTAGCTCTGTCTGCTCAAAATTGATAAAAAATTATTGAATCAGTACCCTTATTCTTTATACGCAAGTAGTTTGCAATGTGCGATGCATCAATCTGAGCAACAAAGAACTGAAATTATAAGTGCTTCATTCCTTCACACTTTGACCAGAATACCTACACTTTCAGTAAAACCTATTTTTTTTAAAAACGTTAGAACTGGGTTTAGCTAATTGGGCCACAGCTCTTTGCATTTTTAGGTGAAAGGTTCAAGGTTCAGAAAATTAGCTGTTTTCAACTCGTGGTAAGGTTTGGTCCGATGCCCTGTCGTATTCTGGTGTAAAATCATTTGGAGATAACGTTTGGAGCATCAGTAAGTTCTAAGATTGACTCACAAACTACAGAAATGCGTTTAACAAATTCTAAGATGGGGGTTAGCGAGTCAGGATGGGGGAGTCCCATCTCATCGCAACTTTTCATGCTGAGAAGAGCAATTCATCATGGAGCAAGCTGCAATTAGATGAGACTCCCGCATTGTTACCTGCTCATTTTACTGCCTAATTGGATTTCTCTTAAAATGCATTTTGTGGGCTCATGAGAAGATTTTGGTTTGTTTTTTTATGCTTTTGTCAGTGTGATGGATCAATGAGCATAATCGGTCTCATATTGAACTAGACAGCAATAGTAATATTATAAGAAGTATTTTTGGTGTTTACGGTTGCTGTTGAGAAAGAGTGTATCGGATAAGTAATTTAGTTTTTCGTTTTTCACTCAGAGAAAATATTCATTGAAAAATCCGTGGAGGTCAACCTTTTTTTTTTCTTTTCAAACCGTCAAGTCTTCGCATCTTTTTAACCATCTGTGCTCATGTTGTGCTCGTATTGAGCTCAACCGAAAGCACTACCTTTCAAATAAAAAAAAAGTTTACCTTTCAAATAAAATCGAGACCAGTTTGCTAGCTTCAAGCTTGTTTAGTTTTGAAGTCATAGAATCAGTCTCGGTAGTTTTGGGACACCCTTTGTATTTTGCAAAACATTTTGGAATTAAGAGTAGTATGAATTAATAGAAGAATTAAAAAAGTAAGCTAACTCAGTTTTGCCCGAATTGGACTTGAGCTGAACTTGGGCAGTCAACGCTGTGGAAAAGTGTTCCTTCCTCTTTTTTAAGCTTTAGATCGACCAAGTATCTATTGATTTTTATTTATTTTTTTCATCCAATAGTTTTGACATGGCTGAGAGGTATGTACCAGCAGTCAATTAAAGAATGGGATTAAAATATGTGGCTCCTCACGCACCAAGCGGCTGAGCACATACAGGGTGTCCCAAAATTCATAGTAAATATTTTTACCACGTAATTTTGGGGTCAAAATAAGACTTTTTTTTCCTATAAACATGGGTCCGAAATTGTAGTCTTTTCGAGTTTCAGTGTTGCAAAGTTTCCGAAAAACAAATTGAAAAATTGTCATAACTCCCTCGTGAATTGTTCTGAATGCTCGTAAATAGGTACTCTGGTGTAATTTCAGGCGCTCTTGCCGATTTTGGCCGTGAAAATGCTGTATGCAAAAATTTGTGGGGTTTCGGGGGTTTTCTTGATTTTTCTCACTTTTTTTGGCCAAATTATGTGAAAACATGCTTTCGGTTTCATTAAACCCAAAAACGATTAGCATTATTCAAAAGTTCGTAAAAAAATATGCATTTTTGGTCCTTATAAGTTTTTCCAATTCGTAAACCATTTCCGAGAAAATCGTCCCTGAAGTTGGAGAGGTCGGCCGATAAACGCATTTTCTTTGATTTTGTCAATTCCTGGCCAACTTCTCCAACTTCCGGGACGATTTTCTCGGAAATGGCTTGCGAAATGGAAAAACTCGTAAGGACCAAAAACAAATATTTTTTTACGAACTTTTGAATAATGCTAATTGTTTTTGGGTTTAATGAAACCGAAAGCATGTTTTCACATAATTTGGCCAAAAAAAGTGAGAAAAATCAAGAAAAACCCCCGAAACCCCCTCAAATTTTTGCACACAGCATTTTCACTGCCAAAATCGGCAAGAGCGTCTAAAATTACGTCAGAGTACCTCTTTACGAGCATTCAGAACAATTCACGAGGAAGTTATGACAATCTTTCAATTTGTTTTTCGGAAACTTCGCAACACTGTAACTCGAAAAGACTACAATTTCGGATCCATGTTTATGGAAAAAAAGTCTTCTTTTGACCCCAAAAATACGTGGTAAAAATATTTACTATGAATTTTGGGACACCCTGTATATTTTAGTCCCATTCTTTAATTAACAGACAGTAGTGAATTTCTGAGAGAAAACTAAATTAATTTGATTATTTGTACAAAACTAAATAGAAAGTCCTTTTCTTGGTTTTTTCTTTGTAGGAAAAGTGATTCTGTTTATTCGTACAATCAATGCTGAAATCGTTTCATAACATGATCGAAGTAAGTGGGTTTTTATTCAATTTATCTTTGCTTGTTCTAGATACCAATCACATTTCCAAGCACAGCACCGGAAATAGCGTTGCCCGAGCTGGATGGAAAAACTGCTAAAATGTATAGAGGTGGAAAAATTTGTATATCCGATCACTTCAAACCGCTTTGGGCTAGGAATGTTCCCAAATTTGGCATAGCTCATGCCATGGCTTTAGGGGTAATTTTTACCTATGTTTTCATCCTTTCTAGTGTATGTTATGGCAAGGTGATGGAATTAACCACTTAAAATAAATGCTTTTTAAAAAAAATTACTCATTTTCTGAAAATGGAAAGTTTGCTGCTTTCTCCGTAGGAAAAATACACTTTTGCTCACTGAGAAAAGTTTCCTCTTGCTGTAAAAAGATGTATGTTTAATGCCTAGACCTAACTGCAAATTATGGTTTCGTCCGGTTACTTTAGAATTCTGCATACTTTCTTAAATGGAATTCAGGTTATTCCGGTTGAATGAACAGGAAAATTTTTCTCAGAGCATCATTCTATTTCCCTTACAACTGGACCTGAATCTGGCAAGGTCGGATAAAAACTTAAGGGCCCCAGCAGGCTGATTATGCTTGTTTGGACGAGACGAGATAGCGAGAATCGATCAATCCCATTGGTTTAAATGGCGTCACGTGACAGATTTGAAGTCATTCGAGCTCCTCCACGTCGTGCTCAGAGTCATTCTTTTCAAATTCATGATTCGGAGCACGACGCGGAGGAGCTCGAATGACTTCAAATTTGTCACGTGACGCCATTTAAACCAATGGGATTGATCGATTCTCGCTATCTTGTCTTGTCTCGTCCAAACGAGCAGGATCAGCCTGCAGGATGCTGGTCTGTTGTAGGGCCCGCATTTGCCGAAGAGCAAACGATTTTTGTTTTTCACTTGACTGAATCCTCCTCTTGCCTTTAGGAAGAATATATGGTCCTCTCTTTTCATACTAATAAAGTAATAAGATATTGTAGGGGCCAAGAAAGAAAAAAAATTATGGCCTAGAACCCAGTTAAGATCACTAATCTCTAGGGCTGTGCAAACCTGTTGCGGTTTGAACCAGTGCAAATCTTAGCGTCGGTTTGGGTTTGGTTTGTACCTGACATAAAAGTTCAAACATTTTTTAATCTTTTTTTTTTTCTTCTTTTTAAATTTTTTTTTAAAATGTGAATTTTTATTCTAAACACGACTTTCAGCCGTAAAAATTGTTAGATTTGACTAAATTTTTCTCAAAATTGTTTCAGTGGGTATCTTCTTGTGCCTGCCAACATTTCAAACAAAGATCTCAAAAATTTCCGAAATCACGGCCAATTTTCAATTTATCGATAGTTCCCGTCTTTCTTTTTTTTTTTTTTTCACTAAAGTCAATGAATGAATAGGGTATTAAAAAAACTCCTCAAATTTTACTAAAGGTTGGCGTGTACTTGTTCATACTGGCTGACCTAATGGCTACAAAATTTGAGCTTTGTTGCTTGTAAAGTTTTAAATGGCGACAATTTTAGTGCTTAAAGATAAGTATCAAAAAGTTTGTGCTTTGAAAAGTTTTAAAGTTTTCAATAAGAGATAATTTTTACCAAATTATGCGTAAAACTTTCTCCCTTTTTTAACTGCCATTTGAACTCCAGTGTACTGCTGAAATACCTTGAGACAAAAGGCTTGTACACTGTGTCTACTTTCCTGATATAGGTTTACTATCCTCCTATTTTAATGTCTTTAGAATGTGTTTAGTCTTAATATCTGTGCCTAATACGACTTTTCTGTTCTTCTATATCTAGCTTGGTCCTTGGCTGGCTGTTGAGATTCCTGATTTAATCAGTAAAGGAGTGGTAACTTATAAAGAAAAATCGGAAAAATCTGATTAAGGATTGATCCTCTAATAGGAGGTAATTATTTTGTTCTTGGAATCCTTTCTTCGCGCACACACTGTACGGCTCATTATAGACCCTAATCTTTTTTGTGCCAACAAATTGAACATTATTTCAACTATGATTGCAACTCACTTGCAATGCGTAGACTATCAAAAACAATCTGAAAATGGAATACGTCTGAAATTCAAAGCAAAATTTTGCCTCTTAAAAAAATTAATACATTGAATGAATTTCATTTCAAATACATTGAATCAGAGCTCATTAAGAACCAGAGGTCCCTGCACGACAATCGATACGATACATTGCTCTACTAAAACAGTAAATGAGACAACTGCTCAAAAGTGCACCAGTCTTTAGGTGCTCTAAATATTCCACAAAAGTCTTTGTAGGCTTTGATTTCACCTTTACCCTTAAAATCATGATGACACCAGAAATACATTACTTTTTATACTTTTTCAGCTTTTTTCTCAGGTGATGTTTCTGGAGTTGTTACTCTACCGCTGACACCAAAGTGACAATGGCGATCAATGAGCAGGTTTCTCGAAAGTTTTTGTTTGAAATGAATTCAACCCAAGTTATCAATGATGTGTGTACCTACATTTTTTATCAAAAAAAAAAAAAAAAAAAAGTTCTATCTGTGATTCTGATTTTAGTGCTGAGTATGCTTCAATAAGTAAGTTTTATTATTGTTACTTCCAATATTTTTTATTTTTCCGTAGTTAGTTGGAGAGATACAATTTTTAATGAATAAACTAACATTTGGCCAATTTTTTAGTCATTGACTTTTGTTTTTTCCCCCGCCTCAATGCGCAAGTTTATTTAACTTCTCTCATTTTGAAAAATGTTACATATTTAAAGTCTAAACAGGAAGAACGTGAAAAGTCCAAGATGGTGACATCCATGATAAAAAGCATGGTTGAGATAAACTTGAATAATTTAATTGTTTGCTCATTGTATTATGATTAACAGTTCCTTTAAAATTAATATGATTTCCCTCGCCATTTCTGAATCAATTATAATTTAACTAATTTAAGAGAATTGGATGTGGTATAGTTAAAAAACGTAAGAAAGAAATGGGTCTGTTGCTAACTTATTGTGCAATGTGTTATGGAGAGTTGGTTCCTGTTTTACGCCACGTCCAATTACGGTTGAAAGCATCAGAAAGTTCAAAAATCCACTCACAAACTCAAAAAACGCGTTTCACAGAATTAAAAGATGACAGCTGAATGAGCGGGTCTTAGTGGGAAAGTCCTATCTAATGCAGCTTTCTCTATTTTGAATCACTTTTTTCAGCACAGGAAGTTGCTAGAGATCGTTTCAGAAGTGTTGGCCGCTGACAGCTCTTTGTTTACCTGCGCGGACAGACGTATTTCTGTCCACTGCACCGATCGTTGTACACAGTACAACCCACATGAAAACATAAGCGCAGAAGCATGGCACCATAAATATTAAACAGTCCAGAATGTCACCATGGAGCTTCTTAATTAGAGTAATTATTGCGTAAATTATTTTTTTAAATTGAATTTGCATCAAGTTTTTTGTTTCAAATAAAATCAATGACCAAATAATTAGTGATGACATTCTGAACAAGTCGCGGAGCCGCGCTGATGTTTTCCTGTGGGTAGTAGCGTTCACAACGGTCGAAGCAGCGAACAGATAACCTTCTGTCAGTGTATTTCAACAAAAAGCTGTCAGCGGCCAACACTTGAAAGGACCTCTAGTAGTCCTGCTCATTCAATGTCATCTTTTAATTTTGTGAAATGCGTTTTTTGAGTTTGTGAGTGGATTTTGGAACTTTCTGATGCATTCAATCTTAGTCTGAAGTGGTTTTATACAGGAATCAACCCTCCGTAACGCTGTAACAAAAGTTCGAAACAGACCCATTAACACTCCTTTACTGAAGAAATAAAATTTGACAACTTGACAATTTCAAGTTGCATCCATTTTTGGAATAATCACAAAATTACCTTCACTTTAAAAGGTTTTCCAGAAGATGGAAAACAGAGACAAAAAACGGCATGTGTAAAAGTATAAAGAATTTATTAAGAAAAAAATCAACGGTGTGGAAAAAAAATTCAACAATTTTTTTTCTTTATTTTCCTTTAAATCAGTATTTGAAAAACATTGGATTACAAAAATCCATCCTTAGTGGAAAAGTTTATGAGAAAATAAAGAGGTTGAGAGAAGGGATTTTAGTTAGGTTCAAAAAATTAATTTTTAGATGAAAATGGGCAGAAATGATGAGTTTTTAAACTGAGAGAGAGAAAGAGAAAGTATCAAGGGGGTAAAATTGTCGCTCTTGGAAGAACCGAGACTGTGCATCAGTTCAGGGGTGGACCGATTATCCGCATACGCGCACTCTCCTTCCACCCTTTGATGCTGGCAATCGCTCGGTCCCTATGCTGAATCAAGGCCTCCGTTTCTCCGAGATCGACGATTGCACCCCCTTGCTACATTTTCTTTCTCTCTTCCGTTACAATTTTACAAATAACTGAGTCAAATTGGTGTTAAATCAAAAATTCAAGTGCATCATTTCAGAGGTGTTGTGGATGGAACATTGCATAAGTATTGATAACCTTCTAATTGGCCCACTCCTCCCAGTGCAAAACAATTAACGAAAAAGATAAAGAATGAAACAAATGAATGAGCTAAAATAAATTTTTATTGGTATGATAGATTTGGAAACACTTGAAAGGACACAGACCAACATCGCAAATGGAACATTCATAAGTGGTATCTCTTCTTGTGGCAGTGCCAGAAGAGTATCTTCCTCGCTTGGAGCATACGACGCATCTTCTCTGTCGAACTCTACGATGTTTGGGCACCGGAATTTTTCTTGGGTAATGCTGCTCCATTAACTTGTAGGGATCTGCAAGAAGTTAGAAAAATGAGTCAGCATGAACTAATTATCTCAAGTGAAGAGAGGATATGACGTTGTTCTGTCCAACTTCCAAAATATAGAAAACTTATTCTGATAGCTGAATGAGTAGAGGGAATATTGAAGGTCTGTATGGTTGAGTTCTGATTTTGGATTTTCTAAAACAAATCAAAGAATTTTCATAAGACCCAAAGTCCCTAAGGTGTTTCCAGGGCCGATTAGTTCAAACCGTGGACACCTTGTCGCGCTACCCAAAAAGTCAACAGTTTTGGCTCAAATTGATGAATTTACACAAGCGGTACAAATTAGAGGAAAGTCGGCACCTGCGAGCATACTTCAGGAAAATACTCTGAAAGTTACAAATTGAAGCACTCAAAAATAATTCCGGGATTCAGGAAATACAAAAATTCCCATAAGCCTCAATAAGTGCAGTGCAAGTGCAGCAGATGGGCAGAGTATCACTCCCACTCACTAAGCTTATGGCAAAATGAATTTTCCAAATTACAGTTTTACTTCTCAACCAGTTTTGCTTGTTACGGGCTCAAAAAATCCATAAGAGAATTATACAGGTGCCGACATTCTTAGATTTTACCTCTTTTCTTTTACTTCAATTTGAAAAGCCAAAAACACAACTTTTCCAAAAAGTGACTAGAAGCACTATCCATCGGATTAGAATCTGGAAAAGTTTCGACTGGAATCACCTCAATCCTTTGTAACCATTTGGATTAAAGATCCCTTACAGATGATCTGTTACACGTATAAATTTGTTATGATCGTCAGGAGAACAATAATGAATGATTTTAGGAATAAATATTAACTACATGACGGAAGTAAAATAGTTTCCTTCTATGACAGTGGCTCCCTTATTACTCTATCAGCATGTCAAGTAGGGAGTTTGGCTCTGCTAGGTTGTAACTATGATCTGTTTTCATTCCTAATATAAACTTATAGCCATGGACGTAGCAACAATGGAGCCAGGAGGGGCCAGGCCACCACCAGAAAATCCGAAATCCTGAAAAAAAATACAGCAATAATTTAAAAAAAATTAAATTGAATAATGAAATAAAATACACGGTTAAGGCAGGCAATATTTCTTAGTCTATTATGTATTTTTATTTAAATTTATATGACTAGCAAAAAAAAAATTGCTCCATTGGTTCTACCTACTTTTAGTGTTTTTTTTTTTTTTTTTCCATGGGCAAAGGAACGTATAAAATTACGCTTGTGAGGATTGCGTGAAATCATGCCTGAGAGCGCTTACATTTGCAAAATTTGCTGGAATGACATCCCAGCCCCCCTCCCAAGCTGAGGAGTGTCCCCCAAACCGCCCAGAAAAGTTTTTAAACTTGGCCCCCTTCAGAAATATTTTCTAGCCACGTCCATGCTTATTGCTAAACTCTACTTTTCGTGTCTTGTCTCATAATTTTCTTCCGTCAGTCGTCACGTATGTTGCCAAAGATTCCTAACAAGATTCGTTACTTGTTCTCCCGTCGATCGTAACAAGTATTTATTCTGCAGAATCCTGTAAAATTGGTGAACATCCATGTCTCCCATTTATGCATACTTTTGACTTGTGTTGAAGATTTGGAAGAGAGGTTCTTACTTCTTGTACAAGGAAAAAAATAACCAAAAAGGAACGAGTAATTGATAGATATCAAAATGCATAGGATCACAGAAGAAAAAATTGATGAAATCAACTCAAAATAAAATTATCAAGCTAAGTAAGTAATTAGACTTTCTGCTGTAAAGCAGTCAAGATCAAGTGTTTGATCTGATGAATTTGTCAGAAAGCGAATTTTTGCGACTAATAGGTATATCCAACAGAATTATGTAAAATCCTTGCCAACCTACACATGACAACAGTGGATGACACGAACTGGATTGTGGTTTCTGAACTTTTTCAGTGTTTTCAGGCATCAATGGCAACAATTCGAGTTTGAATTCAATTTTGGAGGTGAATTCAACATCGAATTGATGCCTCGAATGTGCAGGTTAGGTTGGTATTGTTAATTATATTGGATCGCGGAAATTCGCTTTGTCATCATAAATAATCAATTTAGCGCAGGATTAAAAGATACGATTGACTGCATGGCTATGGATTTTATAAAAAAAAGTAAAAGATCAATCTGTAAAGGACTGGGTTACAGTAAACCTATATTTTTAAAAGCATCTTGACCCTTTCAACTCAGAATTGTTTAACCTGTCAAACACCCCCCCCCCCCCCACGCCTGGTCAATTAAGGGCTGACCCGACAATATTTCGATATCTATTAAGGTTATTTGTCAGGCTTCACTCAACATAGTGTACCTAAATAGATGTCTTAATTTTGATGGGTCAGCCCAAACCTACAATTGAAGCTTGATTTTTGAAATGTCGGGAAAGCAGTATTTCTTAATTTAATGATGATTCAAATGACGTCAAAACTTGGAGTCAAGTTTTTTTTCTTTGGTTTCGTGAGTAATGCTGCATAGCAAGCGCTTTTGCAATAACTGAGAAGTACACTATTCTGATGCTTTGAGAGCTAAAAATGCAAAAAAATGTATTCTTATTGTCTTATTTTTACTTTCTCCTTTTCTCTTTGACTGTTACTGTTTTAACATCTTTAACCTTGGGTGTACCTATATATAATTGAGTTGGTGAGCCAGCAATTGAGTTGAAACAGGTGGTGGAAAAAGGCCCTCAAAGTTCATTTCAGGCATTGCAAAAGTGCTATCGACTTTCTTCGGTTTGAGAGATGGTAAAAAGCCATAAAATGATGGCCAAAAAGAATATTTAAGTCAAAGTTCATTATGCCAAGCTCTTTACACTGGCGACTCAAGCAATATGGCAACCATGCAATGTTTCCATTTAAACTTTAAAACAATCGATTCTTGAGAGGGCTGACAGCTTCCCAGAGAATGGATCTTTTACATTTATTCAAACGGGAGGAAATACCGTTGTCAAATTGCACGAGCTGTAACTGGCTCTTGGTAAATTTTTTCCTCAGACAGGGGCTTTTAAAAATGAATCAAGGAATTTTCCTCAAAATTTACCAAAGCCTGCTCCACCTAGTTTATCTCTGTTTTATTAGTTAATTTAAAGCCTGGTATTTCCATTCAATTTTTTTTTATTCCTACAAAAATACTTTGACGTGATTCCATGCCATGTGACCAAGGTGATCGATTAGGCGATCCATTAACGGTCATTTACCAAATTTAATGGAGTTTTTTTGTAAAACGAGGATGGTCAGCACCTGTAGGTAGATTTAACAAAGATATCTGTGAAGTCTGGATGCTCGAATCCAGAAAATAAGAACGTAAATATGGGAATTCGTACAATTGCTGCTTGATCTCTAGTGCCGCACTACGATAGTGCGAATTCCCACAGTTACATCCTTATTTAGCGAATTCGAGCGTCCTAACTCAACAGATATCTTTGTTAGATCTACCTGCAGGTGCTGACCATCCTCGTTGTACTAAAATACTCCATAAAATCCGGTAAATGACCATTAATTGATCACCTTGGTCACTTGGCATGGAACCACCTTAACGCTTCATTCTATTCTTCCTACTTATCACTTGTTCTGTAACTCAGCTATTTTCAGTCAAATTTTATATTCTGCTGTTATGTAAAGATTGCAGTATTTATGACCATATTCCAATGACCTTGTTTTCAAAGATTTTCCCGAAAACAAAAGAGGACCAAGAAAGAAAAACAAAAAAACGGGTTGAGTGGGTCATTAAATGATTTCCAAAATGAAATGTAATGTAGATCAATAAGTAATACATTTGCATCACATTTGTTTGGTAGTAATTTTGTGTTCAGATGACAGACATGCAGCCTCCATACACGTTTAAATAGAGCAATCATTTAGCCAAAATCACTAATTGCAGGCGACTAACTGTTCTTGCATTGAAGCCAAAAATATTACATACGGTGTTTGTTAACAAATTGCTGTCGTTTGATTAACGACCAGTAGAGAAAAGTCTACCCTACCAACTGGTCAAATAAATCCTTCTGAAAACGTTATCAAACATCTCGAAGCCGATCACAAACGATCGAGTCGACTTGGCCGAATCGAATTGACTTGATACATTGTGCCTTGTGGGGGAAATCCAAGTCAATTCCTCTAAGTCCACTCTATTCGGCCCTTTGTCAATCAATTCAGTCAGGCGCCAACTACTCCTTGAGTGGCTCAATCGACGTAGACCAATCGAATTGCAGCAAAATCAATCAACTTTGAGTATCCTTCTAAAAATGGCGCTGTTTTAAGACCCAAGTAAATCCTTGTTTACATTTTATTATACTAATTAATTATACCCCGTTTCTTTAAATCACACAATCATTTTAAAGTAACGCACAAATTGGTGTTGATATTTTGGTGGCACTGCTCTCCGTCGCTGTCTACAATCGCTGTTGTGCGAGCATGCAAATTGGTTCGAGATTTCGGCAAAGATTTTGACTTAAAAAAACAGCATTTTCAAATGGCTATAAATCTATAATTGGGTAGATGTTGAACGAATCGCGATATGATTGCGCTGCTTAAAAGTTTTTCAGCATTTACTCAATGGTCAACCATCAGAAGTGGAAATTAATCATAGTACAACTGGCCCATACAGCTACGTCGATTCAATTCGTCATCGAAGTCGATTCATCCAAAATTGACTCCATTGCTCATGATTGGCTGAGAGTCTGTAAAGAACAACGTTTGTTGTGTTTATTTTTTACGTAAAATTAATGGCATTTTTCAATTCATAGATGATTTCACTGGTTGAGAAAATATTACAAAGTTCAATTCAGTGTACAGCCGTAACGCACAAAAATATTCGCATCTGTAATCGTTTCTTAACCAGTGGAGTTGTCAATGACTTTAGAAAACATCCGGATATTTTAATAAAATAACAGCGTTTCCATCGATTGAGAAAAGATTAAAATCAGAGTTTTTTGTGCAGAATCAGTCGTACACTGAACTGAAAAGTGTAATCTTTTCTCAACCGGTGGAATCATTGGTGAATTAAAAAATGCCATCCATTACACGCAAAATGGCAGTTCTGATTTATGAGCTGTGAGAGTGTCATGTTGCCATGCCATATCTGCCTGTTGGATCAAACTGTTTCAGCATGCCACGGAGGCCACTAAGCATATTTTATTTAGTAACCGGGTTCAGTCACTTTCCTACTGTACAATCAAATGGGTGTCCAGTGTCCACCATCTTTGGTTTCGAATTCTGTGACCAGGTCATGATTTTCAAAACCTACCTTGCCAGATAGGTCATGACTTTACGACCAGGTCATGAAAATCTGTGAATGGAAAAATTTTAATTTTTATTATATGTATTATATTTATCTACTATTAATATGGTATGGAATGATATTGAATAGGTAGTGTTAAAAATTACCTACAAAACATAACTGACAAATATCAAACAATAATTGAGCATATTTTACATTCAGTAACCAAACCTAGTCACTAAATAAAATTTCCTTTTTGGCTTTTTGAGGATGATATTTTGTACAAAAAGCAAATTATAAAAGATAAATTGCATTTGATGCCACACATTCAAAAATAAAAACAAAAAAAGTAAATAAAAGAGCAAGCAAAATTTCACTGATGAAAATGGCAGAACAAAGTTGATTCTACAAACCAGTTGTCAACAAATTTTATTTTAGTCAACACTGATTCTGAGCTAGGTCCTGAAAATTTATTGACTTAATTTTACAGCGAGGACAGATGGATAAACAGGCTCAAAACTTTCTAAGAATCCAAAGAACTTCGTCCAAAATCTATTTTCACCAACTAAAGAGGAGTAGGAAGTCCTACCACACCAGCTGCTAACTAGCTAGAGACACCAGAAACTCTTATTTATAAAAAGCCAAAGTCTCATTAAAAAAATTATCAGTCTCATTTAAAAATTGAAAATTCTCATTTGTCATCAGCATTTTATCTCGTTGATTTATGATATTTTGAAGACATCTAACACTAGGAAGTCTCTCGGAAGGATATTTCACTTTGCATTCTCAAGTGCTTAAAATTACGGGTCCTGCTTCAGAAAAAAGCCATTTAATTTGCTTTTAGTAAATGCAAACTAGGGGAAAAGCTCCTCGAAAAAGAAGCCACTAAGCAGTTTTTTTCTTCCTCTTCTTTTGTAATTAAGCCAAAAAATTTTGGATGAATAAAAGTGTTTTTCCTTGAATTTCCACCGTAGAAAATTATAAGGAGAAATTTATCATTTAAAAAAAAATATTCAACGCTATTGCAAATTCGAGAATTACCGAAAATAACCGGAAATTACCTAACAGGACGGTAGTCAAAGAATCATCCTTGCGAGGCAGAAAACGAAGAAAACAGGTCAGTTATTGGTTCAAACAGAGAGGTATCCTATTTCCAAGAGAAGCCAAAATTTGCGATTAAAATCGCACTAATTTTGCATTAATCCCCAAATTTGTGGATATTTTAATAAAGGCCGGAATCTGCGTTTTCATGGAAAACGAAGAGAAAAAGTCAGTTTTTGGTTATAGTCGGGCCAATATAAGTTGACACCTGAAGCAGAGAGAAAATGATCAATAAAAATGGAGAAATGCAACAATGCACTGAATGCGGCGCCCCCTGTCAAGACGGAGCACGCCGCTTGACAAGGGTCTGCTCCACGCTGCATTGCCACATAGTGCAAACCTGCCTGATTCTTCAGGTGTCAACTTATATTGGCCCGACTATAGAATACGCCATTTCCAAAAAAATGCCAAAATTTGCAACACAATTGTGACCGAATTTTCGGTTTTTCCCATAAACACCAAAATTTGAGTTTTTTTGTATTTCAGATTTAGAATCAGGAGGAAGTAATTCAAATACCTGCCTGAGTCCCACTCATCAGTGACAATTTTAAGAGAATGTGTGCAATTTGCAGCCACAAATTTCTGGTGTCTCTAGCTAAAGCTCTTTACACTTGTGCTTGGGTTGATTTATGGACGGGAAACTGAACAAAGTATGTGGTTTGAGAGGGAAAAATTCTGTGAAAAAATTTATAATGGTGCGCAGATTCATAGACCAAAATAAAAAAATTACTGGGCAAAAGTCCATGGATAGCAAATTTGCTTGTCATTTAAATTTTTGGTTTTCTTCAACACCAACATCAATACATTTAATCTGATTCGGAAATCTTATTTCAAAAATGGCCTTCTAATAAGCCAAAACATAAGATTTAGGACTAGAAAAATTCATTTTGAATTAAATCAATTTTGATTCGAAACATTTAATCTGAGAAAATTTCAGTTGTTACTTGTAAAGCAGACATTATAATTAAATCCATTCAGGTTTGAAATAGATTAGGGCCAAAAAATGTTCTGGACCGACAGTCCACGACCAAAAGTTCGCCATGAGTAGAGCTCGTTACAGAAGTGTAGGCGGACCTAGACCGATAATCTTTGGAATTTGTCAACATTATTTCTGATATTACTCGATGAAAATGAATAAAAATGAAATCGAGAGTTCACTTTTCAATGAGGAAAACTTTAAACACAAAAGAATAAAGTCAGGGGCAAATTCGGTATTGATTTGAAGGATTAAAAGTTGAAAATTTGCCAAAGATTATGGTTTTGGTCCGCCTACACTTCTGAAACGAGCTCTACCTCTACAAGCATCAGTCACCACTTAAGGTGATTCCATGGCAAACTCCTGAAAATTTTAATCCGATAGGTGGCGTTACTTGTTGCTGGCTCCGAAAATAGCCGTTTTTGATGGTTTACGGCTTTTCGGAGAAAACAGCCAAAAACCTTAAAAAAACGGATATTTTCGGAGCCAGCGACAAGTACCGCCATCTATCGGATTAAAATTTTCGGGAGTTTGCCATGGAATCACCTTAACCAACCACATCAGTTTGTCAAAAAAAGGCAGCACCACAAATTAATCTCAAAATAAGTACTTATCAGTTATCACAAAGGAATAAACCAACAAATCGTAGCACTTGGGGTGAGTCCGATATACTCTAGACTGGCCCTAAGGCACAAAAAGTTGGGAGCTTTCTTGACATTCCGTTGCTCTATTAAAGAAATGTGAGGTTAAATCCACTATTTTTGAGTACGACCCAAAGCCATCTCGAACATTTTTAGGGCCCAGGACATTACATTTTTTGCTCTGAACATAAATGCGTTGAACAAGGGAGAAAATTACAAAATGTCAAGGACAATAAATCAAAAATAGCTAATGAACAACAAAGAAATAGTAAAATCTTTGAAACATAGTCATACGCCCATGATCGCTTTGCTTTGAGCTTTCTGCAATTTTTTTTACTTTTTTTTATATCAAAAACTTTGTTTGATCTTTAAAATTCAACTTGGATGATTGATGAAGGTAAGCAATACTTGAATAAGGAGTGAACTCACATTACCTTCACATCTCAAGAAGAAACTGGCGGATCCAATAAATTTTCCTTCTTTCTCTCCAGCCATTTGAACGCACAAGTTAGAAAAGGACAGGAGGGAGGGTGAAAATCATGCAACTGCTCTTGATCTGTCCTTTTCCAACACACTTGTTCTGATAGGAAAAGAGAGAGAAGGACAGATTACTGGCTCTGCCAAATGAAACAAGATCTCAAAAAAGAAGGTGCTTGTCAGAAGAAAAGAATTCTTTGCCAAAAATTAAATGAGAATACTGCTCGTGTATTTGAGTTTGGTCTAAGTGTTTGCTTTGTTATCAATCTCGCTAATTAACCCATTTGTGCCCAGAACTATTTTAGGTCTCAGATTTTCGCGAAATTTTCAAAGTTAGTCCATTTTGGTCCCAAAAACACAATTTTTTTTTTTTTTTTCCCATGCATTTTTATAGCCAAAAACGCTTGGTGCGAAAACGCACCACTAGCCACATACGATATCATTTGGGAATTAATGTATAAAAAACGCCGTGTTTTTTGGTGCGTTTTCGCTCCACTAGGCATAAATGGGTTAAGTAAGTTCAAGATGAAAAGTGCTTGCTCTCGGCTTTAGCACAAAATCACCAGTTTTTCTCAAGTTGTAAAAAAAGTAAATGAGCCGAGATGACTATGCTAAGATACATTTTAATGAGCAAAGCATTTGACCTGATTATTACGTACACACCTACTGAGAATACCGGAGAAACTGAATCAGATACTGTCACAAATGCCATAAATAAGCAGATGCAGTGAAAATACTTAAGCAGTGTATTGTTGATACTTCAATCTGCAGGCTGATTATGAAGGAACGTATCTTAATTGTATCAAGTTGCTATCGAGTGCATTTTAATCTTATGCATGATGTCATTACACTTAGAAAAATTTCCTGCTGCCGAAACTGGACGTCTTTTTAATACTTACTTAACCGGAATTCCTGTCATTTAAGCAAGAAATTCCTGCTATTTTAACAGGGATTCCTGTTACTTCAACAGGAATTCAGGTCAAGTAACAGGAATTCTTGTTGAAATTACAGGAATTCCTGTTTAAATGACAGTAATTCCTGCTGAAATAACAGTAATTCCTGTTAAAATAACAATGATTACTGTTGAAATAACAGGAAATTCCGGTTAAGTAAGTATTAAACAAACGTCCAGTGGAATTAACAGGCAAATTTCTCTCAGTGTACGAGACAAATAGGTTCCATTCCGATAGAAATCCTTGAGTCTCTACAATGTGTGCTCGATAGCTCAGGAGTCATTGGTGATTTTCTGCAGAGAGGGAAGGGTCTCCATTGGAGTGACACTACCCATAAGAATAAAAAAACAAGGTAGAAAACGACTTGACACAAGAGAAATAGGAGTATAGAAAAGTGCTGGAAAACACCCAAAAAAAATTTTTGGTGAGGGCGTTTTGACTCAAAAGGACGTGGCACAATCCTTATGGGAAATGGCCTACGGTCAAACTTAAAAAATGTGGCATCATTTTTTTCGTCTCGTCGTCCTGATCAAAAAGTCTCACGGGCCCAACAAATTATCATCGCCCGTTTTTGAGATAATCGAGCTTAAAGTTTGAGCAAATCTCGGCTCTCAGGGACGAATTCGCTCGGCAATTGAGCGTGCATGCTACCCTGGAAGCGGCTTACCGCAAACTGGCGACGGCTGTCGCTCCTTTTGCTCACACTCCGTCCGGAGGTGATGCCCCCCTTTCTCCCACTCCAAACATTTCAACAAACTCTCCGGACAGAGTGTGAGCAAAAGGGGCAGCAGCCATCGCCAGTTTGCGGTAAGCCGCTTCCAAGGTAAGACCCACGCTCAATTGCCGAGCGAATTCGTCCCTGAGAGCCGAGATTTGCTCAAACTTTAAGCTCAATTATCTCGAAAACGGGCGATGATAATTTTTTGGGCCCGTGAGACTTTTTCATCAGGACGACGAGACGAAAAAAATGATGCCACATTTATTAAGTTTGACCGTAGGCCATTTCCCATAAGGATTGTGCCACGTCCTTTTAAAAGAATAAAAAATAAAAAAAATAAAAATAATTAGGGGTGTGCGAATCCAGTTTTTTCATTCCGAATCCGAATCTTAAAATCAAATTTTCCCGAATCCGAACCGAATCCGCGCCGTGAAAGTTCGAAAAAAATTGTTTTAAAGTGCGGCGCTTTTATTTTCCTTACGATGTAATGAAAAATTAGAAGAAAATATTTGTTTTCTGATTTATCTTTACTATTCTATTTCGCTGGTCGCGCGCACTTTTGGTGTTGATTGATTACCGCCCGTTATACCCGTTTAGGTTCATCGATATTCAGAAGACGCGCCGGCACCGCATTCGTACCGAATCGTGATGATAGTAGTTTCTGTCATTTTAGCAGGCGCTAATGTATAGAGGGGAAGAGGAAGAAAAAACATATGGAAGGAAAAGAAAAGTTAGAAAAACGAAAAAATTATAAATAAATATGAAAAAAAAAAAAAAAAAAAAAAAAGATTCGAAGATTTCGAATCCGAAAAAAAATTTCGAATCCCGAATCCGAATCCCGTTGGATTCGGATTCGAAATACGCGGATTCGCACACCCCTAAAAATAATTTAAAAAAGTGGAGAGAGCCACTACTCCTACACAATGTAAACACAGGAATCAAAGAATAAGACGGACTTGATTATCAATTTGATAACAATATGATATGACTCTTCATAATCAGCCTCAAGACTGTCTTCAATTCCGAAGAGCCTAAGCAAAGAGAGAATAGGGATTAGATTAAAAAGTAAATAAATAAATTAATAAATACATAATTACAAAAGAGAGGATGCAGCTAAAAACAAGATAAAACATTTTTTGACTTATTAGAGTGAATTGTTGATTAATGTTACCAATTTTGACCAATGTCTTGACTTCCAGTTGAGCTTTTGAGACATTTTTAAAATATTTGCTCTCATAAATTAAAGAATTTTCAGACTTTTGAAAGAGCTGGATATAAAATGAAACCGTTCAGATGGAATTCTGAAAAGTATCTTGTACCAGTAGCAGCTCATGAGCTTCAACATTGGTGAAAAGCAGAACAACAAAATTTGGGGGTATGAGATACAACTGGAGGAGATATGCCAAAACTTTAGGCAAAAGAAACAATATTCGTATGCCGGAATCCATCAAAGCTTTCCAACAAAAAATTCAACGAGCTTGAAACTCATCAAATTCCACAGCAAAATATTTGGCAGAATATCTTGACAACAGAATTCTACAATCAAAATTGGTATCCTTTGTTCAAGACACACCCCAATGTGGTTTTGTACTGATAGCCCAACATTCACTAAAAACAAGAGATAAATAGAGATACAGCACATGCTATACTCCCCAAAGTTATAAAAATGAGGCAAGTAAAATGAGTTCATTTTTATTCAGGGGCTCAACAAAACAGCAGCCAAAAGCCGCCTACTGCTGTGTGAAGAACATTGCTTCAATCAAAATCTACACAAAATTTTGCTTTCAAGTCAAAATTCCAGTCACATAATTAGGGAATAAAATTTAGAAATAATTTGTCAGAAATTATTATTCTGTTAAAAAAAAAAAAAAAAACGCCAATTTAATCCATGACGGAAACCAGACCCATGTCTATTACTGAACAGTTAGCGACTGCTGGCTGTTGTTTCAATGAGTCCTGCCCAAAATTGAGTAGGAAAATTTGACTGAATCCAGAGACCAAACAATTCAAAACTTTATCCATACACAAAGCATGATGAGTGTAATCAGTAAAAAACCACCTTAACACATTAACTGCAGCGTCAGGTTCATAGGCCCGACACTTGGGAGTTCTCATGGTGCCACGGTGGGCTTATGAGGCTGACAAAACATAAAAACAAAAACAGAAAAACAGAAAAAAAAAAATTATAAAAAACCACTGATAAATTAATGGAAATAAAATACAAAATACCCTTGGTGCCGTGGGACATGTTACCAATAAACCTGATGGCTGTCAACGTGTTAAACAATTAAAATGAAAGTACCTAATTAAAGAACAGGTAGAATCAACAACTAAAATAGAATTTGTCACTTTGATCGAAATCGAACTTGAGTACTTTCTTAATCCAAACTTTATATTTTTGATTATAATCAGAGTTGTCTGAATTCAATGAATGCAGGAACTTGTATTCGCATGAAAACACGACTGATTTAAGAAAATCTTGATGATTCGATCCAGAGATGAGCAACTTGTTGTCTTTTTTCAACGGTATTGCTTGCGCATCAATACTATTATGAATGCAATTTGAATAGACATGCTCTGACTCAATTGGCTGACTTAGAATGAAAGAACAAAAATAGAATAAGATAAACCTGCGATGGGACCAGAGCGCTTCGTGCCCTGGAAACCGCAGAATCAGATCAGAATTGATGAGGAGTTCGTGAAGGATTAGGCCTAGAGGAATGAAAATAGACGATGATGAAATGACTTTGGTGAAGAGAGAATTTTCGTTGCTTTTCAAGAAATATTCAATACTATTATTGACTAAAGTTAAATACTGAGAGTTCAACATCGGAGGCACTTGCGCAGACGAATAAACAGTACTGAAGCGCTTGATCAAAGCTTGACGGAAGGATAACGCGCTGTGATCCGATACGTGTTGAGAGACCCACGTTTCTAACTGAGCTAAGAGATTTAACAGTTCGTTGGGATCAGTCAACGGTTGCACGCACCACAAACAATGATTCCATGCATTGTAGTTGCACGCATAGTTTTCCGCTGCACGAAGGACAACTTGAAATTCATTTTCTACCAGGCTTGTGTTTCCAGGATCATCTGAAAGAAAAGAAAAAAGTAAGTAACACTATTGTTGACATTTACCGGGATCTCAGTATTGTAATCGTCTCAGATTACAGTCGTAAATTTGCCTGAAACCATAAGGCGCATATTCATGACCACCCAAATGAGGACGCACTCAAATTGTTGGACAGTGCCATGGTGACCAAAAAACTTAACACTTACAGTGCGGGCAACGTACGCCGTAAAGTTTAGAAACAAGTGTCACTATCCTGTTGTTAAACACCCTACGTAATTAATTTAACTTAGATTGTAAACTTAAATTTCCCCAAAAGGTAGCAGATAGTTAGATATAACAAAATATTAAAAAAAAAAAATGTTGATCTAAACAAAACAAAAACTAAGTTCGCACTTATCACAAAAACGGCAACAAAAGTTACTTTAAGCTTAGTTTAAAGTGAAATTAATTTGCGCGTTAAGCTAGAAAAACCTCATAAATAAATAACTACTTATGATGGATTTTAGAAAAATTTGTCAAACCTAAAAGAAAGAAAAACTCAGGGGTGCAAAATGTGCCCGATCTAGCGATCCGCGGATCGCGTGAAAGTGAGGAAATTTCTAGAAAAGTGAGGAAATTTGTCCAAATATTTTTGTTTGTTTTTGTTTTTTTTGTTTTTAATAATGGCAATTAGGATTTACCAGGAAAATAGTGTAAAAAATGAGAAAATATAGGTCATTTTGAGTATATAAGGTGTTGAAATGTTAAAATAACCAAAAAAAAAGTCATCATTTCCAAATTTTTGTGAGGAAATTTTTTAAAATCCTGTGAGGAAATAAGTCATGGATCGCGTGAAACTTCCGAAGTTTTGGAACATTTTGCACCCCTGGAAAAACTTTTGTTCTTCAGCAGGCTGATTATCTTTTGTACAGGGTGTTTAAAAAAAGTTTCCCCTGCGGTTCTTTCGAAAACCGCTGAACACTTGTCAAATAATAGCAAAGAGGACCCATTTTGGAGGGGTTATTTTTTTGGTGCCTCCCTAAATTGAACTTCTTACACGGCAGCCTCATTTTTTTTATTCAACAATTGAAAGAGCATAAAGTGAAAATCTTTTAGGCGCAAACCGCAGGTCGATTGCATTCGATATATCGAAGGTCAAAATTCAGTTTCGACCCATTTTCAAAAAATCAGAACTTCCACTTAAAAAGCCAAAAGTTAAAAAAGTAGGAGTACAAAATATTGTTATAAGCAACAGTACTTTTCAGAAAAAGATACGGTTTTGACCAAAATTTAGTCAAAATTTGTTTCAAGAGCCCCCAATAGTTTTTAAAAAATTGCCCCTCGCAGGAGCTATTAAAAAAATGCCGATGCACAACCCCTATCAAGTGATACATTCCTGGAAAGGGCACACAAATCTGAGCATTTCGGTGCAAACCGCAGGTCTATATCATTTTTAATTTTTGATACATCAAATGGCAAAGTTGGATTTTCACCTGCTGTCTAATTTCTGTCATAAGCTCTTAATGAGATTTTCATGTGATTTTATCAATGCATCATTAAACTTCTATAAAACTTTTCACCAGACCCAGGAGTCATTCAGTGCAGCCGTTCAAACCATTTGCTTTCTATGCTGGTATTTCACAGCAAATGACTGGACTATGAATGAACAAAGGGAACAGAAACACTGAAAAAAAAAACAAAACAAAACAAAAAAAAACAAACAAAATTGTTTGAATTAACAATTCAATTTGTCCAGAATGGAGCCCTCAATTGGTTTTGTTAGTGAATCATCAAAATAAGATTGTTAATCTGACAAAATAGATTGTTAAATCAACAAAATGTGAGGCAAACTCCCAAACAATTTGTTTATTCAACAATCTATTTCGTCAGTTTAACAATCTATTTTGTCAGTTTAACAATCTTATTTTGTTGATTCACCATTTCGTTTAGTTGAATTAACAAAACCAATTGAGGGCTCCATTCTGGACAGTTGAAATTGTTAATTCAAACAATTTTTTTTTTTTTTTTTTTTTTCAGTGAAGGAAAGAAGGTACCTACCAAGGTACTTCACAGTAAGGAGCAAAACAACAAAAAACCAATAAAAAGGTAATAGTAGTAGTAATTAAGTCCAGCCACCCAAACACATTGGTTCAAAATGCTGATATTTCACAGTGAATGACTGGACAGGATACAGAAAATAGGGAGGAAAGACAACCAAGGTATTCTCAACAAGGATGGGAAAAGAAAAGAGTAACGGCAACCGACCAGACACTCTCAAAAATGGGAAGGAAGTCCCCAGAGCACACAAAGAGGTAGAGGTAGTTTCAGAGGTGTGGGCGCACCTGGACCGATAATCTTTGGAATTTTTCAACATTATTTCTCACATTACGAAATGGAAATTAACGAAAATGAATGTGAGCATTTGATTTGCATTGAGGAACGCTTTAAAATCAAAAGTTTAAAGTAGGAAGCAAGTTCTGTTTTGATTTGAAGGAATGAAAATTGAAAATTCGACAAAGACAATGGTCTGGGTGCGCCTACACTTCTGAAACGAGCTCTGGATTTCTTCTCAAGTAAAATACCAACATACTTCAGAATGTTACACCACTCTTTATGCTTTCCTCCAATTATCTATACATCTGTAAAACTTCACTATTTGTTTTTTATTTTTTTTTTGTTCGTTTGTTTTTGTTTTTTTTTTCTCTTTTTCTCTCTCAACTCTTTTTTTAACTGGGTAATTCTCCTCTCATTTCTTCTTCCTCAACTACCTAACAAAAAAACAAGCAGGGGAACTCCAATACAATGTATGTATTGGTAAAGCAAGCCTTGATAGGTCTGTATGCAGCCACGTCAAGGGCCACCCGGAGGTAGCGCGTCCGCTCGCGCCGTATATGAAATTTGAATTACGCAGTCTTGAGCGCGGGAAAAGGGTCACCTTTAGAGGCGATTTCCTCAAAAACCTGTTGAGTAAAACCAAATCGGTAGGGTGAAAATCTTGTTCAATAAGTCTAGTGGCTGTAAAAAAAAAATTGGTCGAAAACTATGACCCTAGGCGTAGTTAAAATCCCGGATAAAAGAGTCAATTCCGCCCATTTGAATACAAGTAAATTCAAACGTCCCGCTACAGCGCAGACCTCCAGAAAACCTATCCATAGTACTCTCTTATATTTACGGACCCTAGAGCAGAGCAGATCTAATTGTGAGTAAAAAAAAAACCTATCGTGTGCGCATGCGTGAATAGAGAGGCAGCGTCAGTCTCTAGTCTCTCTCACTCGTCGGTTTACAACGCAGCGATGCTGGGCTATGAAGACTGGGTTTAAATAGTGGGGTCAATCATGAAACTGTAAAAACTGAGAAGGGTGAGTTCTAGCTTATGAGTATAAACTCAATATATTTTCTGTGCGTGTGCGACGAAGCCACCAACACACCAATCTGTGTGTGTGTGTGTGTGTGCATCAAAGACAAATCAAAGACTACTGAAGTCAGCGCTGATATCTCAACGGGAAAGTCTAAAAAAACAAAATAAAAACAAAGAAGGCATCAAATGACTCCAAATAAAAAATTTAAATGTGTCTGCGTGTGTCATTGGACGTATTCAAAAATTTCTCGAAAATATACAATGCGACTCGAGCATTTAATTTTTGATTCATATCCTGAAAACTAAATCTCCAAAACACACACGGTCACCAGAGGGCACCTCTTACACTGTATTATATTATTCATTGTATACAGCAAAACGAGAGTAGGAAGCTTGCCATATACTTCGTAAGGCACGCTTAAAAAAAAAGATTCTGACTGCAAACTAATTGGTTCATTCAATACTATAGTACTTAATTTTACCTTTGAATAGTTTAGAGAGAATCCATTTCCTGTAGCTGAAAATATGCCCACACTTTGGCTTAAAAGAAAGGGCAACTGAAGAGAAATGTAATTCATCGCTAGGGCAAAGATGACCCAGCTCGAGAAGCTGTCTCCGCAGGTTCCAAAAGGTAACAATTTCTGGATTTAAGAAGAGAGCTGTGGTCAGCAAATTGGTTAAATGTACAGGATCTGTGGAAACAATAAAATGATTTTTTAAAAATAGATATGATAAGAGAGTGCTCAATCCGCACCACAGCACAGAAGACAAGCTAGAAAAAGATGTATTTAATTTTCACCTTGAGCATTGTTTCAGAAATAATTAAGAAACATTTTTAATATTATGATGAAGGAAAAAGGACTGAGCCACTTTGGATTTTTAAGTTTAGCAGATATATTTTTTTGTTTTGAAAAACACCAGAAAAACCAAACACAATTTTTTAAATTCCTTCCTTCTCTGTTAGCGAAAATAATTTCCACACATTTCTCTAAATCTTTTTCACATCACACGTAAGTGCAAACTGCGGCTAATTTTTCACCTCTGAGTAAAAGGATCTCTAATAGAGGATAAGAACAGGCTAACCTTTGAATTTTAGTCTAGAGTTCTTTGAAGATAGTTCAATAATGTTTCGGTAGGCATAATAGAAAACATGTGGGACACTCCATGACTCCAACCCAAGGTTATGCTCAACTAAATGTACAGGTGATTTATTCTGACTTTCTGGTTCATGAATAATTTCAAACGATTTACTGAAACAAAGAAAAGAGAATAAATAAATCCAGCAGTGATCAAAATCAAAGTTAAGTTTGCATGGCTAAAGATCAAAGGAAAATGAACTGAATTTAGGGGCTCAAGGCTAAAGTACAATGATTGCATTAAAGTGATTCCGGGCAAAACATTTCTAGATTTCATTCCGATGGATAATGCCATTAGTCATTTTTGGGAGAGGTCGTGGTTTTGATATTTTAAATCGAAATCGAAGAAAAACCGCAAAATCCATGAACATCAGCACCTCTGTAATTTTTAATGGATTTTTTGAGCCCAGAACGAGCAAAATTGGTTGAGAATTTTAAAGCCATAGTTTATGAAATTCATTTTGCCATAAGCTTTGTGAGTGCAAGTAACACTGTATCAATCTGCCTCACTCGCACTCATTGAAGGTCATCAGAATTGAGGCGTTTTATGTAAAAAGGGGTTCTTTGCAGTTTTGTAATTGGAAGAAAAACGCATTCAAAGTTTTGCACCTTGATTTCTGCCGATTTGGCTACCTAGATGACAAATGTAAATTTTTTTCCTAAAACTAGATTTATTTACGGACATAATGGCTTAAAGTTTTTTAAAATCCGTGCATTTCTGTGTTTTACACAATATTTTGAAGTTGACTCCTAGGAACCCCTTTTTACGTAAAACGGGTTTCGCCGCCTTAAAGATACCACCAAATAGCAGGAAAAAATAATCATTAGCTGATTTTTGGCAGAGATGGTCCTTATGGCATGTACTTTCACCCAAAAAAAAAGTACTTCAAGATATCTTGCCGGCGTAGCCAGATATATCCAAAAATGTAGCCCAAAATGCCTTTATATCAAAATATATCGAGAACTATCGATTGAATCGAAAAATTAATACGCTCCCCATGTATTTGGAATCATTTCCAACATGAAAGATACTTTGCGTTTTTACGCTCCGACGACTCTTAAGCCCTCAAAACCGCAATCTAAGTTTTCGGCGATTTTTGGAGAACTTGAAACTCGCATCACAGTGCCCTTTAAACGAAGCCTCGATTCACGAATACACCTCGTAATCGCTGAGTTTTCAAGATATTGAGCTGAGATTTTGGTGAGAGGCTATTATTGATATGACCATTCGATTAACGTGTTTTACGCAAAAAGGGGTTCTTCGGGAAGAACCCCTTTTTACATAAAACGCCTCAATTTTTGTACTTCATAAATCCCGGCTTTATTTACTAATGTTTCAGCTTGAAACTTTCAGGGTATCTTCCTGAAGTATACACGCAGGTGCAGACATTTCTCAAATTTGAAATTTTTGCATTAATGTTATAAATTTTTGCCAAAAACTGTTGACTATTGGAGCAGCGTGACGTGGTATCCACGATTCAAACTAATTGGCCCTGGAATCAACTTCAGCCTTCCTACTAAAAGAATTTTTAGGTTTTTCAGTTCACAGCTTGTTTAATCATGACTGGTTGTTGATTTACGTTGAACCTGAAAAATAGAGCACACTAAATAAGGGGAATCGTAACAATAATAGCCGACAAAACTTTGGCTATAGTTACAAGAACCTAGAACTCCGTTTTTTCTTCTTATTTTGTCTCTCCATCAAACTTGCGTAGAATTCGAACCTTCTTACAGCAATAAGGCTATTGCAAGCTTTTGCTGTAGGCAATTTAAGGGTCGATACAGAAGTAAACACCAGCAAAAATAATAATACGAGAATAAATACAATCAGAATGGAAACTCCCATAAGAGCCCAATGGAAACGGTTTATCGGTTTATTTTGCTGACTTTTCAATATAGCTGACAAATCTCTGTTTCTGTCTTTTGCATTCCTTTGGATTGTTAAACTTCTCAAGATGGTGGACCAGAAAATAATGCTTCCAAATGAACCAAAGTTTCTATTCTGATAGTCATATTCTGCGATATGTGCACTAATAACTTCCGAAGTCCACTCCAAACCTCCAAACCTCACCAAATGTTTTTAAATGCGCAAGCCTAATGGGCATTGATAATGAGAGATGCCTATCTTAATTAGCTTCATCACAATAACGACATAAGATTTAGCAATCGCCAACCTCGGATCGAAATTTCATTCATTCTTCAGAGGAATAGCATTGTAAAGCTACTTTTATCTAGTAATGACAGCAGAAAGCGTTCTTTGGTCAAACCCAAATCGACTGGCACTGTACGCTCTCATTCCCCTCACTTGTCAGCACCTGATTTACCCTCTGCAGTACGTACCCTTGCTGAAAGGATAAAGCAACGCGTCACAACCCTCCCCCAGTTTTTAAAATCACTCCGAACGAAGGTTGAAGGTTTTGCATGGAGCACAGAGAGATGATAAAAGAGGAGAAACGCTGGACGTCAGGTAAATTGTTGGCTGACGAGTTCGCTCAGTCTGCTGGGGTGGAGAAATGCGGTCGAGTAGCAACAAGCGCCAGTTGATTTGGTTTTACCTAAAAGTACCTACATTATAATCAACAAGTCAAAAATAATTAAGAGAGCCTGGAATGAAACTTCTGCCCTGAAAGCGGCTTGATACAGCCCCACAGAAGCTGATCACCCGTACTTAGATACTGCTTACATAGAGATCAAAGCTGCAAGAAATAAATTTGGGTACCTAAACAAATTGGGGGGTCAACTGATTATTTGGATTTGAGACATGACACAGAAGTCTGAAGGAATACCATACAAAGGTTGAAAGGAAGAAGGCAAATGTGCACATTATTTTTACCTAAACAAGAATATGACCTACAACTTACAGTTTGGGATCTCTTTTCAAACTCGCAGATATTTCAGCTATGATACGCTTGGCAGCTGGAAAGTTTTCCTCTGACATGGTCACCCAAAATATTAATCCATTCCGATAAATAGACAGCTCGACATTCGAATACGGAGCACAATAAAGCGAAGCAGTTGAACTTTACAAGTTAACCTAAAAATTGCACAACGCAGTGTTGCGGCAGTGCACCACAGACTTCTCTACCACTCTCTACTGTCTAGAGAGACCAAAGATTACTTATTTGAGAGATGTGGTACAGGGTGGTCCGAAAGTCCCCGGACGGCTTCATAACTTTTGAACGGCTGCAGATAAAAAAACCAAACTTGGGGGATGTTTATAACTTAATAGGAACTACTTTTTGGCGTACCCGAAAATTCCGGGGGGCACCCGTAAAGCGGGGTTTCGCCCCCAACTCAAAATTTTCAAATGGCAACCCCCACCTTGTGATACCTTGTTTGAAAGGGCATAAAATTCTAAGACTTTTAGCACAAACCGGAGGTCGATATAGTTTTTTGTCTTCGATAGTCAAAGTTCGATTTTGACCCATTTTCAAAAAATCAGAACTTCCATTTGAAAAGTCGAACTTTAGAAAAATAGGGGTCATAAATACTCTAAAAAGCAAGTCCTTTTCAGAAAAAATACGGTTTTGATATTTGTCTAGTCTTAGGGCCCTCCAAAATTATTTAAAAAAATGACCCCTCAGGAGGGCTATCTCAGAAATTCCAAGCCACGACCCCTACCGAGTGATACATCGCTTGAAAGGGCACACAAAACTGAGCATTTCGGCGCAAACCGCAGGTCAATATATTTTTTGGTTTTCGATGAATTGAAATTTGCCAATGAGTAAAAATCCAACTTTGTCATTGTCCAATATAGAATTGGACGCCATTAGGGGGTTTACAATATTCAATAGTTTCTCGCTTATTTCGTAACATTTTAGCATACGGTTTGTACTTAAATGTTCCTTAAATTGCTTCCGAGGCTCCATCGAAGCCCTTTTTTTTCATGGCGTCCAATGTAGAATTGGACGCCATTAAGGGGTTTACGAAATTCAATAGTTTCTCGCTTATTTAATAACGTTTTAGCATACGGTTTGTCCTAAAATGTTCCTTAGATTGCCTCCGAAGCTCCATCGAAGCCCTTTTTTTCATTTTTTTGCGTTTACCATTATTTTTTTCCATTTAAAGATCATATCTTTCTCTGGTGGCAGAATATGGAACTAAATGCTGACGATCCACCTTATTAATTAGAGAGAGACACGGTAAAATAAGGAGAAAAAGGTGGTGAGACTACATCATACAATCTCTTGCCGAGTGCGTGTTTCCAGTTTCGCTTTCCCCAGTATCGTTTTTTATAGTACTCAGACAACAGGCACTTTTGTCGGTTGATTCTTAAAAAAAATGGAAAATTGCCGAGGAAAAGTTATAGCTAAGTCGCTCTAAAATTTGTAGACATGCATGACACAAATTTATGATTGACGACTTTCCCCAGTTATAAGATTTTTGCTTCATGGGACGAGATTTAGGGGGGGGGGGGTTACGAAGAAATAGTGCTCCTTCAAATGGGAGGATAGGCAAAACAAAAAGCACCTGGTGATCAGAAGAGCATACGTCCTGATTTTGTCACAACGCAATCGAATTTTACTTCAGTGCCTTTAAATGGGATACTAGGCAGCCGGTAGATCTGTGACACCCCCCCCCCCCCCCGGAAAAATTGCAACTTTCTTTGCATCTTCGATGCAGAGGAAGAATGAGATTCTGTACACAACCGAATTGCAGTTGACAAAACATTCAACTTCGCATTTATTTTCTAATTTTTTCAACGAAAAAACCACAATTTAGAAAGTTAAATACAAGTATAGACGAAGAATAATCAAAATATACCTAAGTTGAAACATTGCAAAGTACAATATGTAATGGAGTACAAAATAAGAAATAAAATGAAAACAAATTCATGATAGATACCGAATCTTGTAATTACATTAAATCTTAATCAACTAGCTACAAAGAATTAGAATTAGAATTAGAAAGACCTGCAGCCCCAGCTATCGGAAAACTCTTGTGCTCATTTTTCAGAGCGAACTGCAGGCCTGAACATGTAAGAAGGTATGGGGATTAGGAACACACACCGGGATACCACTTCAAGCGAGACACCCTGAATAGGAAGGACTTCCTACCGCAAGTTAGGATTGGGAACTTACGGTAGTGTTATTTTGTGGCTCACTGCTGTCTCAAACGCCGAACTGTAAATTATTACAGTTGATTATTTTTTTTTTTCTTTTTTTTTTTTTACCAAAGTCAAGATTGAACATCTCTTAAGTCACTGGTTAATCTACTGAGATCTTTTTCATTGACTTCTTCATTTGTGTAGTAGTCTAGAAGATATTAGCTGTAAATCTTATGACTAACACTACTTAAAGTAATGAGTCTATGATCTCAAGTCTCGTTCGTTTTCATCTTTTTCTGAATGGAACCCTGACCGCTTGAGCCATTCTTCAGATGTTAAGTCTTCTTTCCAAACTGTCTTGATGCAAAATTCTAGCATGCTTTTTAATTCAGATTCGAAGTCGTAATTTCAGCGGACCAAATCCGAATCTTCATTACGGTCAAATCCTAGCTCCATCACTAGATCCTAGCACAGTAAAATGCAGACCAGCTTCGCCCTGCAATCAGGAATTACCGCAGCGATATCTACTTTTCCTTCTAATTTTCCGAGGAGTTGTAAGGGCTCACAGAACCATTTATGGATTTGAAATCAGTTGCGTTCAAAATAGAGTCATCCAAGTCAGGTGTGGGTTTTGCATTTATTTTGGTGGCACACAAATCGTTCCTCACTTCGATCAAGTGTGTCTTCTCATCTTTCAGACTTTGTAACTGTAACAGAAGAGTAAGATATAGGCTTCGTTTTGTAGAAAATCACAGAGTGTAGCAATAAAAAAGTACCCGCTGCCGCTGCTTGTCTTATGGCAAATGGCTTTCAATGAAATGTTTTTTATTCTTCATTTCTAATATTCTACAGCTTAAATTCTGAGTTAGACTTCTCATCCGTACAAAAAATCTAACAAGTAGTTATCCTAGGGTTAAGGTTTATCATCAAAACATGTTCAAAAACATTTTATTTCCTGTTGGACGCAAAAAAAATGTGACACAACTGAAAAAATTCCCTTTTGCCGACCTGCCCAGGGGTACATAAGTCTTCTTCATGAGAAATTTTATGGTAGATCCAAGGAATTCTTGCCCACATTTTCTATCTCTCTTTCACAAACATGATAAACTCCTTTCTCTAATTTTTGTTTCTTTGCTTGACACAACATAGTTAAATTTTTCTAGATTCCAATCCAATGGATCACGCCACTAGTTCAATTTGGGGAAAAGTTGAGTTTTTGGCATTTTTAATTGAAAACAAAGAATAAATGCAAAAGCCACGAACGTCAGCACCTGCGTAATTTTTTCATTACTTTTTTGAGCTCAAAACGAGCAAAATTGGGAGAGAATTAAATCCTAACATTGGAAATTTATTTCACCATAAGCTTAGCGAGTGCAAGTGAGTACGAGTAATACTATGTCTATCAGCCTCATACGCTCTCATCGAAACTTATAGACATTTTTGTATTTCCAATGTACTGGCTTTATTTTTGAGTGTTGCAGCTTGAAAATTTTGGTGTATCTTCCTGTCGTTTTCTCGTACGTGCTGACGTTCTTCAATTTTATACTTTCAGCGTAAATTTGTCAATTTTAGCCAAAAACTGTGGACTCTTTGAGCAGCACAAAGGACTGTTAAAACTTCGGACTAATCGACCTTGGAATCACCGTGAGTACAGTAATTTCTGCTTAAATTAATGATAGGGCGCACCGCGTGTGCAAAAAAAAAAAAAAATGGATATACTTCCAAATTCATCATACACAATCTAGCATTTTATGCTACCCTAAGCCATCATAACAGTAGGGCACAGACACTTGAATAACTCATAACAAAATACAACTCCTACAAGGGGAGGTCACAATGTGTCCAGCTCTGATTTTCATGAAATTTACATGAAAATGTAGCTTAGGTACGTCTTATTGAGGATCAAGAATCGTTATCGGCAAACGGGCACATGGAAAGTAAAAAAAAAATTTCAAAGTTTCGTCAAAATCTGCGAAATTCAAAGTGTATTGGAATTTCCGCGCTGCTGTATAGCAGTTCTGTGGCCGACTGGTACAGCGCTAGACTCGGAACTCACAGGTCGTGCGTTCGATCCTGGAATCGACCGCTTCTTTTTTGCACTTCAGTGTCCAATTTTAATTGCTGAAGCTTATGTTGTTGTTGTTTTTTGTTTTTTTTGTTTGTTATTTTGGTTTTTTTTTTTTTTGTACGTCGGGAAAAAAATTATACTGAAAAAGAAATTTTGGAAATGATTGAATAACGTATTTCGGATGAAAAGAATTATAACGCTCTTATGCCTCTATCATTGAGGCATAAGAGCGTTATAATTTTCTCGGAATTGTACACAAGTTTCAAGCATTAAAAGTGTAGGTAGGTAATCTCTGTTGATAGTGCAACTGACTCACAACTAGCTCCGCTCTCTTCTGAAACGTATTGTCATTGCACGACACATGATCAAATTGAATTTATAATCTTGTCAAATATTATAAAATTACTCTAGCTTTTTATTGGAAAAACGTTATTCAATCATTTCCAAAATTTCTTTTTCAGTCTAATTTTTTTCCCGACATACAAAAAAAAAACCAAAATAACAAACAAAAAAAACAAAAAACAACAACAACATAAGATTCAGCAATTAAAATTGGACACTGAAGTGCAAAAAAGAAGCGGTCGATCCTAAGATCGAACGCACGACCTGTAAATTCCGAGTCGAGCACTGTACCAGTCGGCCACAGAACTGCGCCCGGAAATTCCAATACATTAGCCGCACACTTTGAATTTCGCAGATTTTGAGGAAACTTTGAAATTTTTTTTTTACTTTCCATGTGCCCATTTGCCGATAACGATTCTTGATCCTCAATAAGACGTACCTAAGCTACATTTTCATGCAAATTTCATGAAAATCGGAGCCGGACACATCGTGACCTCCCCTTGTTAGAGACTTCAAAACAGTCACAAGGTACAAACCTGGTTAGTCTTAAAGCTTCCAACACTATCTGGTCCTTCAGCTATGCTAAAAATTTTCTTTTTTTCTTCCTCAAGCAGTTCAGGAACATTACAAAAAACATGGGCTAGATCCCTGGAAACACACATAAAAAGAGAAATTAACCTTAAGGCCCAGGGCCAAATTAGAATCCAGCCTCTCCCAAGCCAGAAAAAAATCCATTCTTTGAATGATTAAAGCAAGTTTCAGAGACGTTATTTTGCGTATAAAAATACTTTGTAATTTTAGATTTATTTCCAGCTAAAGAGTGTATCTTTTCAAAATGAGCATAGAATGCGTTTATTTAGAATTTTTTGGAGAAGTTCGTTTGTCGGACCACATCCGACCCACGAGTGCAAAGGGTAAAAGAGTCTCACCATACGAGGTACAACTCTTGAATGGCTGTTGAATTTTAGACTGTCACAGAGCTCAAGGAGGCATTATCTGTCTTGTTCACTCCATTAAATGACCGTTGGAGCGCCGTTGCCTCCTTCCAGGAAGCATATTTTGTGATTCAAATTTACCGGCATTTAAGACTTTAATCGGGTTTCAAGACATCTATCTTACTGTTGTAAACTTCCTTACTTAAATTTTTTGCAACAAAAGTTGATTTTTCCGTGGAAATAACGAACACCTTTTAGCCAAAAGCAGTGAGTATGAAAACGCCTCCCCCGTGAATCCAACCAATCAGAATAGACACCACCCTTGCCTCCTTCTCCTCCTTCATCCCCCACATGGCAGGACTCTTTTATAGACAGGGACTCAATGTTTATAGTTGTAGATGGTGCAGGTGCATTGATGTCTTGGTCAGGCCCGGTTTTACCCTTTTGCCGCCTGTGGGCGAGGACGAAAGTGCCGCTCCCATCGTTTATTTATCGACGAGTGGGGGGTCTGGGCAGTGGCGTCATTTGGGGGGGGGGGGGGGGGGGCAGGGTGGGCATTTACCCCCCCCCCCCAGGATTTGAAGTCAGGCTCAAAAACGGAAACGAATTATATTAATGAGCAAAAAAAAGGTCATCAGATTTTTGCCCCCCTAAGCCGAACGCGAAATGACGCCCCTGGGTCTGGAGGTCCTCCCCCAGAAATTTAGGAAATTTTAGGGCTCTAAGATGCAAGTCTGGCCAATTTTCGATGAAAAAATCAACCCTGTAGTGATCTCGTTTCCCCGCTTATTTACAGCTAGTCCCTCTTCCCTCCCCTCCTCCCTCCCTCCTGAACGAAATCCATCTAAACCCAGATGCACTGATGCTGCACTGCCATCGCCCTGGGGCGTGTCTAGGAGGAGAGGGCGCATGTGGATACCCTTGCCCTGGGCGTCACTCTCTGAGAGCGGCAAAATTAGGGTGAACAAGCAAAAAACAAAAACAAAACAAAACCAGAAAGTGTGATCAAAGTGAAAACTTTGTCTCACAAGGCGGCAAAATCGGTAAGTACAAAGAAAGACAAATGCAGCCATCAAATTTATAATTTTGATGGGCGGCAAACCGGCGATTTGCAAAGGGCGGCAAAATGTCAACCTCCCCCCACCTCTGGAGACCACGGCACCACCTGCCATCGCCACACATTTAGAACTAAAATTTTGTTTCACCGTAGAATTTCTAGGCTATGGGATTTTTTTCCTTTTTCTTTCTCCCCTTCTTTTTTCTTTTTTTATCGTTTTTTCTTTTTCCCCTTCTTTTCTCTTTTTTTTTCCGTTTTTTCGTTGTTTCCCTTTATTTCCCCTTTTTTTTAATTTCTGTTCCCTTTCCCACCCTACTTTTTTCCGTTCACCGCCCAAATTTGCCGCTCCCAGAATTTTTCCACTGGGGGCAGCCGCCCTCTCTGCCCCCCCCCCCCTGAATCCGGGCCAGGTCTTGGTGCAGAGATCAGAAAAAGATGGCACCTAAATAAACTTACAAGTGATATTGGGCTGACACATCCAGAGATTCAGTTCTCCTATTGGGTGGGTACAATTGTTCACGGATAACTTGCATGTTATTGTACAAGAATTGAGTATTGACCTCCAGGGCAGTCCTTCTCTTGAGCATGTCCTCTGGAAGAGGCAGACAATTGGACATTAAGGAATGAAGCAAGGAGAGACAGGGGAACTGAGCGACAACGAAGAAACAGGAGCATGAGAAAATTCTAGAAAACATGCAAAGACGTCTAGTGAGGACATTATGGCTCAAATCGCAGCCATTTTCAACTCAAAAATTTAAAAAAATAAAAAAGTAGTAGAAAAATAATTTCAAAATACTGACAGTTAATTCTGCTATAATTTAGCTATCTTTTTAACTATCAAGTCTAAACTTTAAACTATCAAGGAGATCTTAAATTATTGTCCACCTCTTCATTCAAAACCTCTCTTCAAATCAATCCAAAATTCATCACTTAACATTCTTAAAAAAACCAAGACAAAAAAATTTGGTGAAACACAAGGAACACTTGAAATGTTAAAACAATACATTCTGGTTTTTAGTTAATAACTGCTTCAAGTGATAGAGGCCGTTTAGATGGCCTCGGTTTCGACAGTTCTTTGTTAACACACACGGCAGGACAGTATTACATCTTCCATGCAAGTCCGCTTCAGTGTTAACATCCACATGAAAACTTCCACCCTATTCACTATGCAGAAGACTATTCATAATCATTTGCAGAGTGAACAGTCAAGAGCTTTGGGCCATGTAATATGAATGTATTACTGTGATCAGTGGCGCACCGAAGGGGGGGGCTTTAGGGTTAACCCCCCCCACAAGCCTAAAAAAAAAAAAAAAAGAGAGAGAGAGAGAGAGAGAGAGAGAGAGAGAAAGAGAGAGAAATAGGATTGTGGTTCATTCACAAATAGAAGAGAAAGAAAAAAAATCTTGCGATCAGCTAAGAAAGGGGGTTCACGGCAGGGGTTTGAACCGAACCGAACCGCGAACCGTAAACTGCTCCGAACCGGCCATTTTCCTGAACCGTGAACCGAACCCGAACCGCATTAGGTAAATTTCATGAACCGTGAACCGAACCGCTTGGGCGGTTCAGAAATTTTTGCGAACCGCGAACCGAACCGAACCGATATTTTGAAAATCTCCAAACTGGCAGTTGAACCGGTTCGTATGCGGTTCAAAATTTGAAGTAAATTGGAGACGTGTGATCTTTAGACAGGAGGTCTCTGGTCTGCTGAACATTTTATCCTGCTTAAAACACTCATTGATTTTTAATTTGGCTGCTTCAATTTTATTATTTTTATTCGATATTTGAACCATTTAAATAAAAAAAAATAAAAATTAGGAAGTAAATTGTCATAAAGTGAACTTAATGTGATTTTTTAATAATATTCCATCGCTCCGGAGTGGTTCCTCACGACCCATCTGTGCCGGTTCGGAGCGGTTTTTTACGACTCACCTGAACCGGTTCGGAGCGGTTTGCTCGTTGAAGGTTCGGTTTGAACCGGTTCAGCAGATTTCAAAAACCCGAACCGAACCCGAACCACTTTTCAAAATTTCTTGAACCGCGAACTGAACCGTTTATGCGGTTCATCAACTTTCCGTGAACCGCGAACCGAACCAAACCGATTTTTGGTCGCGGTTCAAACCCCTGGTTCACGGTGAACAAATTCCATATTATCCGCATTTGCTTAAGAGTTATTCACTATAGCGGGGGGGGGGGGGGGGGGGGGGGGGTAAAATCTAACCCCTCGGTGAACCCCCTCCGTGAATATTCCATGGCTTATTCATCCTCATTCCTTTTGCCGCTTCTCCCTCCAATTACCATGAGTCTAGAGCAACGATTTCATGCTGGCAAAATCAAAAATATATTTCAACATTTCAATTTTACTGTAATGAAAGTACCGTAAAATTCAATCTGAAGGTCAGGAATATTGAAAAAATATCACGGGGAGGGCCCCCGGACCCCCCCTGCCCCTCTCGGTGAGCCCCTTGGTGAATATTCCATGGCACCTTCAATCACATTTCACTTGACTCTTCTCCCTCCAATTATGAGTCGAGAGCAAAGATTTCATGCGGGCAAAATCGAAAATATGTTTCAACATTTCAATTTTACTGTAAAATTCAATTTAAAGGTTAGGAAAATTAAAAAAAATTCCGGGGGAGGGCCCCCTAACCCTCCCTCTCAGTGAACCCCTCGGTGAATATTCCATGACTCCTTCAACCACATTCCACTTGACTCTCCTCCCTCCAATTATGAGTCGAGAGCAAAGATTTCATGCAGCAATTAAAATCGAAAATATATTTGGGCATTTCAATTTTAATGTACATGAAAGTACTGTAAAATTCAACTTGAAGGTAAGGAAAATTGAAATTTTTTTCCGGGGGAGGACCCCCGCACCCCCCGATTGTCCTGAGGGGTATTCCATACCCCCAGACCCCCCGGAATTTGAGTCGTACCAAACCCCCCCCCCCCAGGCAAATTCCTCGGTGCGCCACTGATTGTCATACATTGTAATTAGTCAATCTTTTACTATTCACTAATTACAATAGTTAACTCGAGTTTATTGCACAGCAAAAAGTTCAGATGATTCCCGCAGTGAGCAGGGTCAATGTTTTCACAGGAATGGTACAATGGATTACACACTTGTATACAAAGAGCTTTCAAGACCAAAGCTATTAGAAACGGCTCGAATAATACTATTTTGATTGATGTGTTGCTGACTTCGTCAGAGTGAAGAGTCCGAGCCCAAAATTCAAAACGCTTCAGCTCCTGCCCACAAATTCTTAAGTTAACTCCCAAAGTGTGGGCTCATTTAAACAAAAGACTTACCTCTTAACCTACTTAAACTAAGAAACTTCTCATCCAATTCATTTTCTTGAGAGGCTCCTTCTTCCGACTGAACACTGTTCTCAACACTGGTTTGCGTCTCCAACGTGGCCGTTGGACTGTCTAGAGCCATGTACTGAAAGGCGAAAAGTGAGAAAAAATTAAAATTGATTCTAAGTAAAGCTAAGATCTTTGGCAGAGAACCAAGTTTTGGTTTTGACCAAAGGATCTAGGATTACAAGTATGTTGTTTGCACCAACGATCCCTATGCTGGAATTTACAAACAACAAGATATTTGTTTCAAACAACAAGATGTTTGTTTCATTAGTGAGATTGTTTGCAACTTTTGGACACTGGCACAGGCATCTTTAACTGAAGACGACTGGAGGTTGTTTCAAGTTGGTTGGCGTCTGACAGCTCTCAAAGCAATACTCCTATTTTCTGGAGCTCATTCCATTTTTCAGAACTTAATTCTAATTTCGTAAGAGTCAGTTTAGAACATTTAAATTTTGGAATTGTTCAGTTTTTCACGAAACTTGGAAGGTTTTTAGAATTTTTCCTATTTCGAGCACTTGCACTCTAAAGTTAAGAGATTTGAGCCTCCAAATTTTGCAGGAATCGCCCCGCTGACCGTCTCAACATCAATGTTTCAAGATAAATATACTACATTGGCGGATTCAAAGGAGGGGTAAAGACTCCTGTTCGATGAATAAAAAAAGGAAAGAGGGGAAAGACGCCTTCAACTAATCAATCGTTGTTTGATTGTTTGATCGATCAAATCACAAGATTGCCACGGAATCATGATAAGTACATAATTGGTACCTGACCACATTTCTGCAATTTTGAGGATGGCAGACATACAGCGAACTTTATTATGAGGTTCATGTGAAGATTTTCACCCTAACCGACAGCTGTGTATTTTGTAATCTCACCCAAACTATTTGTTCAACACCAATGATGCACCCAGACCACAGAATTTGTACTAGTTCTACAAGGTGGGGGTGATAAAGTAACTCAACAGTGAGAGACAAACGCTCCTCACAGGGTAGAAGTGATTTCGTTGACTTTGGCGTTCGGTTTCCCCTGACAAGTTCCAAACCTCAAAGCTTCACCGAAATCTAAAAATCAAATTCGCTTATATGTACAGTGAGTTGGGACTAGATTAATAAAAAACCAATTGTGGATAGAGCATCTAAAAAATTTGCAGACATGCAATAGTCAGAACCTAATCGTTGAAGGAGAAAGTGATTTATTAGTTAGTCTCTTTGCGAAATCAAACCTCAGCTTAAAGAAAAGTCTTAAAAATTTCAAAATTCGCTATATAAGTTATTGGGTACATAGATTAATGGAAAACAGAAGGAGAGTGAGCAATTAAAAAATTTGGAGAGATTTTAGCTCTGTGTAAATGTTATAAGTAAGAGTTTCGCTAAGCTAGTAATCCTATAATTCTTGCTTATTCGGCTTAGAGCGCTGTTCGTTTGGCCTTGTTTAAAACATAACGAAGATGGCCCCTAGCGCGAGATTAAGGGTTACTGTCGCAGGCTGGGCTTCCCCGTGGTTGAAAAACATTGTCTTATGGAGTATATAAAACTGTTTCAAAAGAATGTTATACGGTTATAGCTAATGAGCAGCTTATGCCAAATTGGATTGACGAATTTACGAAGTTCGGTCAATTCCGTGATATTTTCGATGAAGTACGGCAAAGAGGTTATGGGTGAAAGTAAACTGATCGATGTAACTGATATTGAAAGGATGTTAATTGACAATTCGGTTTAAATGTATTATCAATAATGTAAAATATGTGGCTCGACACGTATTCAAGAATTAAAATAGGTTTGAAGACAGCCCATAAGAGCTAATGTATTTTGGTATAGCTTGGGAAAGTGCCCTGCCCATCGGCCGTCAAGAGGTTCGCTTTGCCCTGCAAAGAGTAGCAGGGCCAGTTTCTTCTATAATGTCTTCCTGTTACTCCCTTCCGTGCGAGGTTTTCAAGCAATAAGTGTCTAATGAACATCGCTGCCAAATCACTGGTGATTTTATTTCCTTTTATTCTATGCTCTTTATACTTGTATTATTCTGTGATACTAGACTTTATACACTGTCATTACCGAGGTATACTTTTTTTTAAGCTTGTAACATGTTAACTGTCCAAAAATTGTATGATCACAAAGACTGATTAGCCTTACCTCAAATCCAAAGTTTCATCCAAATCCGACGATTCAATCAGGATTCCCCGCCATTTTTATAATTAGAATGAATTGTCATTACCGTAGATCCCCCCTGATCCCCCCTAATGAAACACGATCTACGGTAATTTGGTAACACGAAAAACCACTGATCTACTCCTATTAGTTTTAACTGTAGGAGTGAGCTTTTGCAATTCCATTTAAATGGACTTTAGCTTGAATGGGGTTGTTGTAGAGGTCGGAATTTTATGTTTTTGATTACAGATTCTGAAAACGTTCGCCGAGTAGAGCATTTTCGTTTTTCTTGTTTTTTTCCTACGACCAATAGAAGCCGAGATAATCGACTTTGAAGCATCGCCAATAATTGCATCATATATACTAATTATTGCGCAATCCAGTGCACTACGGTTCTCATATCTCTTAAACTTCCAAAAATAACCCTATCGACCTATACCTCATTTTGAAGCAGAAGTCAAACGGAATCGTTCTGTGCAAATCTCAGGTCTCTAACTGCTGTCGTTCCAAAATGGCGGGTTTTTTATTTTTATATTCTGACGCCATCTTAATATTTGGATCGGCGCCATTTTGGAACGACAGCAGTTAGTGACCTAAAATTTGCACAGACCGATTCCGTTTGACTTCTGCTTCAAAATGAGGTATAGGTCGATAGGGTTATTTTTGGAAGTTTAAGAGATATGAGAACCGTAGTGCACTGGATTGCGCAATAATTAGTATACATGGTGTCCCAGACCACCCGTGTAGGTACTTTTTCTCAAAAACGGCTGGGAGTAGAGAGCTGAAACAAAAAAGTCAGATAGGGGATTGACCCCAAAGAATTCAATGAAAATATTTTCAAAGCCCCCCGAGGCCCCCCAGGGGGGTTTTGGGGGGGGTTCGAAACACATTTTTCCATTTTTGGCGGGAAAAAGCCTATAAAAGGTACAAAAATAAGTTCAGATTCTGAAAGAGCAACTCATTGCCGACATTTTTACTCCAGTAACTTTTCCCAGAAAACCCCAATTTTTGGGGTTATGGGCCCTTTTGGGGGGAAATTTTCATTCGGCTACTGTGACCACACTATTCAATATTTTTCAAAAAACTGAAATCCATCTAAAAGAAGAGATAAAGACCTTTCGATTGATGTGCCACATAATACCTAAAAGTGAAAAATTAAGGCCCCCAGGCAGATTCCAAAATTTGGGGGTCTTTGGGCCCCCCCCCCCCACGTGAAAAAAGTCAAATAGCAAGGTATGGCTTGTGATACATCGATCGAAAGCCCTCAAAGAGTAGAATAAGATGGCGCAATTCAAAATCGTCTACAATCATTACTTTCAAAATGGCGGCCATTTGAAAATTTTGGGTGTTCAAAGGAAAGTCTTGGGGAAGGAGTCCAAAGATGAACGATACATACATTAAAAGGCCTTAAAAAAAGCAAACGAATGGCGCAAACCGCAAATCAATCCGCCGCTTCAATCAAAAGTTATGACCGATTGAAATTTAAGCAGCCTTAAATAGGCCTTATTGAGCCCTTTAAGTTTCAATCGGTCATAACTTTTGATTGAAGCGGCGGATTGATTTGCGGTTTGCGCCATTCGTTTGCTTTTTTTAAGGCCTTTTAATGTATGTATCGTTCATCTTTGGACTCCTTCCCCAAGACTTTCCTTTGAACACCCAAAATTTTCAAATGGCCGCCATTTTGAAAGTAATGATTGTAGACGATTTTGAATTGCGCCATCTTATTCTACTCTTTGAGGGCTTTCGATCGATGTATCACAAGCCATACCTTGCTATTTGACTTTTTTCACGTGGGGGGGGGCCCAAAGACCCCCAAATTTTGGAATCTGCCTGGGGGCCTTAATTTTTCACTTTTAGGTATTATGTGGCACATCAATCGAAAGGTCTTTATCTCTTCTTTTAGATGGATTTCAGTTTTTTGAAAAATATTGAATAGTGTGGTCACAGTAGCCGAATGAAAATTTCCCCCCAAAAGGGCCCATAACCCCAAAAATTGGGGTTTTCTGGGAAAAGTTACTGGAGTAAAAATGTCGGCAATGAGTTGCTCTTTCAGAATCTGAACTTATTTTTGTACCTTTTATAGGCTTTTTCCCGCCAAAAATGGAAAAATGTGTTTCGAACCCCCCCCAAAACCCCCCTGGGGGGCCTCGGGGGGCTTTGAAAATATTTTCATTGAATTCTTTGGGGTCAATCCCCTATCTGACTTTTTTGTTTCAGCTCTCTACTCCCAGCCGTTTTTGAGAAAAAGTACCTACACGGGTGGTCTGGGACACCCTGTATATGATGCAATAATTGGCGATGCTTCAAAGTCGATTATCTCGGCTTCTATTGGTCGTAGGAAAAAAACAAAAAAACGAAAATGCTCTACTCGGCGAACGTTTTCAGAATCTGTAATCAAAAACATAAAATTCCGACCTTTACAACAACCCCACTCTAATCAGAACGGAAACTCTAATTCATTTTGAAACATTCTTTACTTCGGGCCGCCATGTTCGAAAGTGAGTATCTTCGGCAATCTTCGGCAGATCTTCGGCAACTGGCCGAGTTGTGATTGGTTGTATAGCCTGAAAAAGCATGTCCGCCATCTTGAGAAGTGAGTAGGCTCAGTTGCCAGTTTGTGCTGGTAAATTCCAAATCTTGTTTCCATTGGCTCTTATGGGAGTTTCCCTTCTGATTGTATTATTCTGTGGTTACATGGTACTGAAGGTCAAAATGGGGCTATTGCACACTTTTGCTTTAAGCGATTTAATAGTCGATTGAGGCGTAAAAACCTCAAAAAATAACGATGGCGGCACTAAAAACTTCCAAAATCCACTCCTAAACTCAATAAACGCAGTTATTTGCGCGAGCATAATGGTGGCCGAAGGCACTAACAATGGGAGATTCCTATCTTAATTTTGTAACTCTTTCTATGTTGACAAAGATGATTCACAGAGTAATGGGTCTGTTGCAAACTTTTGCTACAACGATAAAGAGTGTATTATCGTATGTAAAATCGCCCGAAAAGTCCATTGGTGGCATCAGAAAGTCATGAAATGCGATAATAAACTCACAAGAGACGTTTAATGAAATCCAAGATGGCGGTAAAATATCGAGCAATCTGTATGCATGCACTTTTAACATCCAAGGATTGCCAACGTTGACAATCTCACGCAGCTTCAGAGGTTATGTGTTTATTTACGTTGTGATTGGGTGTGATCGATATATTGTGAGGTTGGCTATCCTTGAATGTTCGCGGTGCATGCATATAGGTTGCTCGATATTTTACCGCCATCTTGGATTTTATTAAACGTCTCTCGTGAGTTCCATACTGCATTTTATGACTTTCTGATGCCACCAATGGAATTTTCACGCGATTTTAAACAAAAAATTGCACATGTAAAATGCTCTACTTGATGAGTACTTTCAAGAAAAAATACGAATTCACAATCAAATAAACCGGAAGTCGACTTTTAGGCACCTTAACATTTTTGGCGGGAAAACCCCCATTTCTCAAAATTTTCAAATGGCAACCCCCATCTTTTAATACCTCATTCGAAAAGGCGTAAAAAGTTGTGCATTTTGGCGCAATCAACAGTCCGATATCATTTTTCTAATTCGATGTATCGAAAATCGAAGTTCGATTTAGACCATTTTTCGACCCAGTAAAAACCGGAACCTATCGTGTGGTACATCATTTAAAAGCACATACTAAACCAAGAATTTTAGTGCAAACCGGAAGTCAATACCTTTTTTCGCGGTCGAGATATCGCAAGTCAAAGTCTAGTCTTTGGTTAGGGCCTACCTTAAACTTACAAAATCCGTTTTTTGACGGTTTTCGGCTGTTTTCTCTGAACAGTCGAATATTAGACAAAAAATCGGACTGTCAGCACCTGCCATAAACAGGCCAAATTGGTTCTAAAATAAAGACGTACTTAACTATGCAAAGAAAAAATCATATGTAATTTGGAGTTGTATTAGTAAAGTAGGTGAAACAGAAACCTGTAATCTTTACTGATACAACTCCAAATTACATATGATTTTTCCTTTGAATAGTTACGCCTTTATTTTAGAACCTGCAATTTGGCCCGCGTTTATGGCTCAAAAAATCGAACAGGGTGCAGACAGTCCGATTTTTTGTCTATAGTTCGTTTGTTCAGAGAAAACAGCCGAAAACCGTCGAAAAACGGCTATTTTCGGAGCCAGCGAAAAGTGACGCCATCCATCGGATTAAAATTTTCGGGCGTTTGCCATGGAATCATCTTAACAATGTATTCTAACACAAATGGGTTTGAAATGAGAAATGACCGCTTTTTTTTTTTTTTATCTGCAAGTTGCAACCGTACAAGAGTTAGCCGGTGCAGGAGGGGGGGGGGGGCTTTCGCCACACCGCCACACCCTGTAGAGGGTACCAGACGAAAAATTTGACAACGCTTTGCAACGGCACTCAGCAGAGTAATCACTGGAGCATCCTTGCATCCACCGTTGGGTCAATCGGTTATTCGGTTTTCGTCTTCCGACTTTCCGAGTCAAAGTTTTTCGGGGAAAAACCGGGCTTCGTGAGGAAATCCGGATTTGGCATACAAAATATTTCCAGTGGAAGTAATTCTTTCAGCCATTTCGGCCAGGGTCGGACTGGGCCCGGGCCGCTAGGGCCCCGATTGCGGCCCAAAGTTTCGCTTTTTGAGGCCCAAGGGGGGGCCCCCCAGGGGGCCTTCGATGGGGCCCCGAATTAAAAAGGAAAAAATTTTGGAATGAAAAAAAGAATAAAGTATCAAAGAAGACAGTAAATAGATTACTCTGAAGGATACCATTGTAAGTAATTAGATTGCTTAATATAAGGATTGAAATGCATCGAGACTGGGGCCCAAATCTATCTTTCCAAAATGCGGACCGACATTTGGAAAGTCTGGGGCCCCCCACGTTTTCAAAAAGGGGCCTTCGAAGGATTAAAAAGGGGCCCCAATCGGGTGAAAAAAGGGCCCCCGGTCGGGTGAAAAACGGGGGCCCCCCAACGGTAAAAAAGGGGGCCCCTTAGTCCCCCCAAAAAATATCGAAAGAATAAACTGGGAAAAAAATATAAAAACTGGCAAGAAAAAAAGAAAAAAAGACAATTCGTGTAATTGCAAGCGAGAGGGGATCTTAGGAGTCTACCATTATGTCTTATATTTTTTTAAAAAAAAGTTTTCCTTTTCCTTCTTTTCAAATCAAAACTTGCTAAAATGTTATCTCTATCTAAATAATTTCTCGGTTTTTCACAAATGAAACCTTAAAAAACTCATTAAAAATTTGGGGTTTTTTGGACGTAAAATTTTTAAAAATTTTCCGGGGGGGGCCCCCCACCCCCCGTCAACACCGGGGGGGATTCCATACCCCCCCGACCCCCCGGTAAGTGAGACACGTGAAAACAGATGGCGTCACTTTAAGCCCCCCCCCCCCAAGAATAATCTAACTCCCCCCCGAAGATAATAAGTTATTTATCCTGGACTAGAAGCCGCAGCCGAGCATATGCTCTAGCAGATATTTGGGTGGGTTTAAAAAAGGGCCAAAAAGGGAAACCCCCTGCGATCTGGATCCTTTAAAAATCTACGTAATAACTAAAAATAAGAAACAGAGAACTTTAATATCAGTTGAAAAAATAGCGTAAAAACTGTTCGTTTTAGTTAATTTTTAAAAATGGTCTGAGGGGGGGCCCAAAAAGGAGGGAGGGGCCCCCAAATTGACCGAGCGGCCCAACATTTAGAGAGCCAGTCCGACCCTGTTTCGGGCAAATCCTTTCGGTTGAATTATTATCGGGGCAATAATCGACATATTGGTGGGGAATCGGGAGAATCCAAAGATTACTTATATCAGATAAATTGCTTTCGGGAGTATACTATCGGCCAAAATGATTTCGGACTATTAGTTTCGGGGGGGAAATGGTATGCTGATTGCAATTACACTGCATTAGCGTTTCAGTCCCAAACAGTCTTGTCTTCAAGGCGCATAAAAATTGCTAAAATCGTCTTCTCTGTCTTGTAAACAGTTTCCTAACCTCATTCCTCTACCTCCGCGCCATATTTGCTCCGAAACTGGAGGGCATCGATATTATTGTCTCTGCATTTGCGGGCGACTCAGCTTTTTAGTGAAAGAAACCTGCCGAATAAGTCATTCCACTTAATTTCGCGTTAATCTTTCATAAAATTGAATCTGTTACATGAAACAAGCCGATCATTTCGTGTATACTGTCGGGAATCGCGACTCCCGCCGGAGTATACTTCATTCACACTTTTCGTGACATTTCGCTGTTTCGCTGGCACGGCCTTTCATATTAGTTCCCTTTGTTCCCTTCATCTCTACAAGTTTTCCACTTAGCACTTGGCCACTTGCATTCATCAATTCCACTCCGTCTTGACGAGGAAGCTGCATTGTGTCTCTGTACGGTTGGTCATAGGATCCAGGCTATCAAGAGCCCTCGATAAAGTTTTTGAGGACAGTCACACCATAGAACTACCTACCAACTGGTTACTCTCTTATCACGATTTTAATTTCGGGTATGTACTCGTGAATTGTTTTCGCTTGTTTTTCAAGATTCAGCTGTTGATTTGACTTGTTAGAATGTTATCAGTCTCATGTTCTGCAGTGGCGTAGACAAGGATTCCGGGGCCCTCCCGCCAATTATTTTTAGGGGCCCCTCTACTTTCACTCCAAGATAGGGGGTTCAGCCCCCCCCCCCCCCCCCCCCCCCGCGTAGGACCTCGGATCTGGGGTGTTTCCCCGAAAAATTTTGGAGATTATAGTTCATCTAAAAATTCTCACCCAATTCATGCTTATCGTTATCGTTTTTATTTCCTTCCTTCTTCTTGTTTTCCTATCGAAGTACTTAAAACTCGCGACTTTTTTTATGGAAAAGTATTTCCGTAAGAAAACGCTAAAACAGTGTTGGAAGACGGAAGATACTTACAAACAAAAAACGAAGGAGAAATGCTATTTCAATAATGAAAAAACTTGCCTTTCTTTACTTTGAAAAGTTTCTCCTTTCATCAGGCCCGGGGCCCCAACATCGTCGGTCTTCAGGGGCCCTCAGAGCCTGGGGGCCCTCCCGCCTGGCGGGGTCCGCGGGGGCCTTATCTACGCCACTGATGTTCTGTGATTCAGAACCTGGGATTTAAATTCTCGAAACACATATGTAGAGCTCATTTCATGAAAGAAGGCCGATGACGGATCATGTGGCTCGCTGCGCAAAGACGTGTTTGCGTTCTTACACATGCGCGAAAACGCAAACTCGTCTCTGCGCTGTAAACAAACCTAACTGTCATCGGCCAACTTTCATGAAATGAGCTCTACCTACTGTTCCATCAATTTAGGGGTGAATTATCGTGCGTTAAAAAATCATAGATCCTTAACATTCATCTATGCAGTGAGAAAGCGTACAATTTGGCAATGTTGCATTTTGTCAATTAGAACCCGTGAAGAAGATGGAACATTCAGGTATGTGGTGAGCACCCTTGAATCCGACTTTTAGTATGGGATCTAATAGATAAAATGTTATGTACTAATTTAACTTGTACATCTCATCACTGCATCGGTGCATTCAAAAATTCATTAAGGAAGAAGACTGGGGCCAAATAATGTTGGGACTTTTTGGCACTGAAAAGCGGTCATTGGTAGATGACTGGTGTTCGCTTTTGAGGGCATTCAATCCCTTGCTAGTAGCACCATTTGTGAGCTCCAAACATTATGTTGCTCCTGGCCACTGCTATCTCTTAACATTTCCCAAGACCCACGAACAACAGGTCAGTCCAGGAGGCGGTCCATACCAACGTTTCTGCGCTACGCGAGTGCATTCACCGTTGGCATTTCGCACTACAGCTGTTGATTCCACTCAGAGATTACTAAGCCTAAGAGATATGGCACTTCCTATCTCCGCCGTGTTAAAAAACCGTTGGCCGGGCTCTGTAAAAAACGCCTGCAGAATGGCCGTGATACAACGTGCAGTCCGCTGGTGACCGTAAACATTGTTATTATTCATGTTGTTGGAAATGAGGTTAGATTCTCTGCAGCATCTGAATGTTTGTCACTTAATGGCCGATAGGATGATTAAAGTGGCTTAGATTTTCAGATTCACGTACAAAATGTACTCAGAGCTCATTAAACTTCCCAAACACTTTATTAATCTTATTAATTTAGTTAGTGGCGTTGCTGTCAAATCTCATTCAAACAACAACAGTAGTAACAATGTTTACGGTCACCAGCGTACGCCACATTGCATACTTCGTAGGAGTCGAATAACACTTTTGAATCGTTATGCCATATCTCTTAGGCTTAGTAATCTCTGATTCCACTGTATGAACCACATATCGAAAAAGGTGTGATATGCTACAGACTGGGGAAACACTTGCATCGGAACGCGTTAGCCGCCTTTTTACTACAGGACTGACCTGTTACTAATACAGGTCTTGAAATTTCCTATCCAGTTCTGGGTCAGTGTTAGTTTAGGGCACCTTATGTATGAATGAAACCAGAAAGCCGATCGGGAACGTCGTTGTTTTAGCAATCAATATAAGTTTTAACTATCGATGAGGATTTATCTTTAACTTTTCGGGCAATCGGGAACCGCGCTCGATAGATACGTAACGATGAACGTTTCATAGTTAAGATTTCCGATGTTGCTGTCTGTCCGGAAGAAACTGCAAAAAAGATTGACCAATCGTAACACGACTTTGATCAACGGGAAAGGAATGAAGAAGAAAAAGCACGTCTCACTTTGTTTTGGTGCCTGTTTTTGTGAACATAATCTATGTTTGCGCGCTCATATCTATCTATTCTATTCCCCCCCTGCAGCGGTGATCTACTTATTTTATTCTTTCGTTCGAAATCTTGTGTAAGTTTTTTGTCGGGATTTGTGCTTTCTCTGTTTTATCACATTAATTATTATGGTGATTTCTACTGTGAATGCGATTCGCCTCTACTTCTCGCACTCGCTCGCAAAAAGCAACAAAAAAGCCATTATTATAGGCACACGAAACAATAATAGAAAAAAAAAAACCAAGAACACACAAGACGCAACACTTGGCGGTATGGTACTCGTACTTGACACTTGTTTTTCCCGAGGACGAAAATAATATTGTAATGAAAAGAACATAACCTCAAATCAGTCTAAACACACACTCTTACCGATCGTTAAAGCCTTAAAGGTGGCCCCCTAGGTACCTTTATATATCGATGGACTTATCAATTGCATTTCGAGTTCCCGATCACTCCATAAGCGATATCTATCGATGGTTTCGTTTATTACGGTTTATAACTATTCCTTAACCATCAATCAACAAGTTCCCGATCACTCCATAAGCGATATCTATGGATGGTCTCGTTTATTACGGTTAATAACTATTCCTTAACCATCAATCAACAAGTTCCCGATCAAGCTTGGAGACCACGCACTACCTATCTTGCACATAGAGGCAACTTTTTCTTTGAGGTCGCAACAAAGTTCCTGTTGATGAGTTGATCAGCAACAGAATCAAAGAATTCATAAACATATGTACTTGAATAAAAATATCAGTTGATCAGCAAAGGAATCAAAGAATTCATAAACATATGTACTTGAATAAAAATATCATCACAAATTGTTATGTGGCGTAGTCACTAACATTGTCTACTAGCATGCAGAGTTATTTTAAGGGACAATTCTAGCGAGCCTAAGCTACTCATATAAACTCCGTCCACTAGGTAGTTTGAATCCAAAACTTAAGAAGCAAGTCAGTGTATTTATTTTCTCTGAAAATGTCCCAACTTGATGATGTTTGAGTCCTCAGCTATGTTCAAGTTGTTACAGCGAGATGACTAATGACACTATTATAAAATCGAGAGGTATCATGAAAAATGAGGGAATTTGAAAGTTAAAAATTGTTGTTTGACACCCTAGATGGCATTACATGCAGCTAGTCAGTGGTCTCATTATTTTATTAGAAGTTAATGAGGCGGATGAAAAAATCTTCCACATCACGAGAGGCGAGAGGTGAAATTTTCTTACCCCCACTCTATTGCTTGAGCAGTGAGAGATATCGTCTCACTGCCAAATGATTGGAAGGAGGGCGGAGACTTTGAGTCAGTGTTAGCTGTGTGTGTAGGGAGTGCTACGGGTGTTATTATCTCGTGCATTTGAGAGGGTCAAAATATTTCCCCTCTCGCCGCGATGTGGAAGATTCTCTTGCCGGCCTAAGTACCTCTGATGTGATCTCTAGAAGTTTTCAAATTTTTAATTTCTGGTTGTGTTACTCTTTTCTGTTAAGCTTTCAAAAATCAGGACTCCTCATCTGGCAAAACTTTCCAAGACCATCGAAACCACCAAGGAATTTCAGAAGAATCAAAACTTGAAGCAGTAGACTTGTAATTGAATGAAAGAAGGTAACGATCTATCAACCCATCAAGGAAGGTCAGTTGGTAAGTTAGGGCTCAGTCAGTTAGAGGAAGTTTACTTGATCGAAAAGTCCTAGTGGAAGCAATGAAAATAATCTAATCATACTTAGTCTGTACCAGTGGGATTAGATAAAGGAGAAAAACTTAAGGAACGACAGAAAACTCCGGGGGAAAAAATCTCACCTCGACACACTTTGCTGTCACAGGAATCATTAAGTAAGTCACTGCAGCAGTAACATCAAGAGTCTTTGAATTATTTATTAAGTAGAGTAAAATAAAGGGATAACTCATCTTGTCTATGAAGAGAATTCTCCAAAAATGTCTGAATTTCAGCGGGAGATTGTAGATAATATACCCTACACAGAAGATGCGGAAGACAAAGATATTGAATATAGCAATAATCCATTTCCAGCTTCAATGTTAGCATTGGAATGGGACGAACCTGGTGCACCGCTTGAGTCAGTCTGTGGTAGCTCCACAAGTTTTCCGATAGAGCAAGAAAGTAACATGATCTCTGACAAAACGAAAGAAGGGGAGGATACAAGTGAGTGTCATGATATACCCCCAGGGTATTTGTGTGTACCAATGGTCTCGGAGAGTAGTCTTCCTGGAGAGGGTGCTGTCGAAAATTTGTCAGACAAAGCAAAGGTAGTAAAAAAAAAAAAAGAACGAAAACGTAAGAAACCTGGTCGAAAGAGGACGGAGCCTTTAAATCCGATATTGAATTACACTGAAGAGAAACGATTTGCGTGCGCAGAGTGTCCTGCAAGATTTATTTTGGAAGATACATTGATCAAGCATTTGAAGCAACATGTGTATGAAAAACGTTATACTTGTACCCATTGTAATATACAATTTTGTCATAGAGGCAGTCTGAGCACACACATAAGAAAACATACAGGCGAAAAACCGTTTGAATGCGCTCATTGCTGTGCAAGTTTCTATCAGAAAAGTCATCTGAACGAACACATTAAGATACACACTGGTGAAAAACCCTTCGAGTGCCCTCATTGTAGCGCTAAATTCTCGGAGAAAAGCAATTTGAATAGACATCTAAGAAGGCACACTGGTGAAAAACCCTTTGCATGCACCTATTGCCCTGCTAAATTCCCGCGTAAAGGTTCTCTGAATAGACATCTAACAGTACACACTGGTGAAAAACCCTTTGAATGCACCCACTGCACTTCCAAATTTTCTAGAAAGACTAATCTGAAAGAACACATAATGATACACACTGGCAATAAACCCTTTAAATGCACTTATTGCAACTCCAAATTTTCTCGGAGGACCAATCTGAATGAACACATCATGATTCACACTGGTGAAAAACCCTTTGAATGCACTCAATGCGATGCAAAATTTTCGCGTAAAACCAAGCTTTTTAACCATATGAGGACCCAACATGTACTCACTTCAATTTAGAATTCTTGTTAAGATAAACTGGTTCTTCAAAAGTAACTCCTCCCCCACCTTTGACCTTTTTTTGGGGCTCAAAGTATTCTTCCCTGAAACTACTAGATCAGTTTATCGTTTTGCACCCAATTTTGTTGATTTTCAACCAGTTGAAGGTATACATTCTTGAAAATGGGTTGAGACTGAATTTTGACTTTTGGATGTTGTGAAAACAAAAAATTATACCGACCTGCGGTTTGCACGAAAATGTTAGGTTTCTTACATTCTTTCTAACATTGTATCCCAAAACAGGGAGTTGCCATTTTTAAAAGTCAAGGTGACCCCCCTAGGGTGTGGGTTATTGAAAATAGTATCCCCAGGGAGTGCCATAAGTAAAATTAAGAATGGAGCACACCAGATCTATGTATATTGATCAGAGGAGAAGTTGGGTCGGGCATTGCTTTTGAATTTAATCATGTTGTAATTTTCTATTGAAAGCAGGCCGAGCACTTACATCAGGATACTTACTGTCATAAAACCGGTGGAATGTACTCATTGCTTTGTAAAACTTTCTTGAAAAAGCTGTCTGAAATGATAGTTTGATGCTTGAGAAGGCACATTATATTGCTTGTTAACCTTTAACCCCTGTAATGTAGCAAAAACTTACATTAGCGAGCATTGTAGGTCTGTGAGATTCCCGCTTCCCGTTGGATTTCTTTTAATAATGCTTTGGAGTGCGGTGAACACAACAATGCGTTATGCGTATTGTAAAGAGTATTTAGATACTTCTCTTGGAAAAATCTTTGTATTCTTTACTTCTTCAGTACAGAATTTAGTACAGAATTTTACAGAGGAATAGTAAAGTGAAAGTTTGTTGTGTGGAACATCCTCCAAGTGGAATATCTAGCTAAGTGGAATTTTTTTTCAGCACTGTGAAACCTCCCATACTCTGACCACAATTTCCCAAGCGGAACTTTCACTAAGTGGAATTTTTTTTGGGGCAGGACTAAGGAACTTTCACTGTTGATTCATAGGCTCATTTTGAATAATTGAGAACATTTTAGGGAAGGTGCCTGCTTTACTTGCAAGTACCGCACGCCACTGAAAACGCAATATTATTTTGAGTTTTGTTATATCTGTTAGTCCGTTTTATGAATGCGTCTCGTATAACTGTTTTGAATTTTCCAATTAGTTGAGATTGAAGTAAAGAGACAGGAGCCGAAAGCCAAACTACGAGGGGAGTTCGGAAAGTAAAGATATAAGGCCTCTGTATAAGACATGACAACAGGTATCAACCAACCAACAATGGAATCTTATCTAATATACACTAGAGATGGGCTGTGCTCAGTCGGAGGTCTATTGGATCATTACCCTCTGAGACATCAGCGTTTTAGTGCATGGTGTTTGAATTTTCTCCCGCCGGAAAATGTAAAGTTCTGCGTGCAATACTCCGGACATTCACAAATGTTCAGACTGCGAAATATGATCTGCAAACAGTTTTTCAGTTACCAAAGGCAAAATTTGGTGGAAATGTATCAACAAATCGCATAAGTGTATGCTGACAATAACGCGCCGAACCAGTGAAATGTTGCCATATGTTGCCGAGAACTGAAACCGAGCCAGTAGGTGAGTGACGGCCTGCTTGAAAAGAATGAAAGCACCGCGAAGCAAGGCAACCATCCATCGTAATGAATGAACTTATTCAACTTGTTTATACAAATATTCATTGTATTAAAAGCTTTATGCTCAAAAAGTTCTACTCTTGAAAACAATTCTTTAAGAAATCATCATCTCTGTAAAGCAGGATTGTTGGAAAGCTCATGAATTTCCAGCACCATTTGGCAATGTTTTACCGGTTCGTCGCCATGTTACTGTCCACTTGGACTATCTTTTAACAAATTTCCGCCGAATTTGTGCTTCTGGTGACTAAAAAACTGATTGCAGATAGCATTCCACACTTTGAACATTCGCGAATGCATATTCTGCATTGAGAACTGTACGTGTGGAACTTCGCAATTTCTGGCGGAAGAAAATTCAAACACTAATGCGCTAAAATGCTGATTTCTCAAGAGTGAAATGATCCAATAGACCTCTGACTGTGCACAGCTCATCTCTAGTGTATATCAGATGAGAATTCATCGTTGGTTGGTTGATATCAGTCGTCAGGTCTTATACAGAGGCCTTGTATCTTTACTTTCTGAACTCCCCGCGTAATTTGACGGAAATTAATAGAAATGAGAGAATGTTTAGACTTTGACTTATACGTTTGAATTTGATGTACTGTGCCAATTCAACTTATCAATCAGCACTTGAGGAGTAAAACTTTTTCCTCTATCACTATCTTATCTTAATGATCCTTGAGTTGAATAAAAACTTTAGGAAAGTTGATGTAGCAGAGGGGGGGGGGGGGGGGGGGCTTATCCATAAAATAACTCTTGAACTTTTCTACTTGGCTATTCTGACTTTGAATTTTAAACATGAGAAAACTTCAAAGGTGTTTTTCTCAAAGCAGAATTTTCTGACATTTGCGGGCTGATCTTTGAAATCAGTGGATAAAACTGATAGACTGGATAAATGAAGAGCTCCTATTGGTCCCTCTAAAGTGTTTATCGAGTTATATACCTCTGCAACCAATGGGGCTATTGCACACTTTTGCTATAAGCGATTTAATAGTCGATTATGGCGTAAAAACCTCAAAAAACAACGATGGCGGTACTAAAAACTTCCAAAATCCACTCCTAAACTCAATAAACGCAGTTATTAGCGGGAGCGTAATGGTGGCCGAAGGCACTAACAATTGGAGATTCCTATCTTAATTTCGTCACTCTTTCTATGCTGACAAGGATGATTCACAGAGTAATTAGTCATCAGAGTGATGATCCACATCCGATGAATGGTACCGCAACACCAAGTGACACCGGTGTCAAATGAAAGTAGTCTCTTATTGGTCACTTCTTGATGGAGTTTCAGAATTGTTAGATGGGAATCTCCCATTGTTAGTGCCTTCGGCCACCATTACGCTCCCGCAAATAACTGCGTTTATTGAGTTCAGGAGTGGATTTTGGAAGTTTTTAGTGCCGCCATCGTTATTTCTTGAGGTTTTTACGCCATAATCGACTTTTAAATCGCTTATAGCAAAAGTGTGCAATAGCCCCATTATCCCTCCGCTACATTCGGTAAGCTATCGGCTGCTTGAAACATGCGGATAAAACCTGATAACTTACCGAATGTAGCGGAGGGATACTTGGGAGTTATCAGGTTTTGTCCGCATGTTTCAAGCAGCCAATAGCTTACCGAATGTAGCGGAGGGATACTTGGTTGCCGAGGTATATAACTCGATAAACACTTTAGAGGGACCAATAAGAGCCCTTCATTTATCCAGTCAACCAGTTTTATCCACCGATTTCAAAGATCGACCTGCTGCTCTTTTTAGTGTATCCAGTGTCAATTTGGATCAGTGAGTTTGAGGGATGCGGCTGAAACATCACCAATACCGACATGAGTATGCAGGAAGCACTTAAATAAACGACATCTATGAGTCTGTGAGACTCTCTGTCCTTTGAGACAAGGATTTTTTGTGCACGTCAGTCAGCAAAAATGTGTTGTTGCTTGGTGTACAAGCTCTAGAGAATTCTAAGTGAGAGTGAAGAAGTTCCGAGATCCTTATCATGGATTATTTTCCTGCTGCAGCAAATTAAAAGTTTCATGAGTCCTCACAGACCTACATTGAGGATTCAGAGTTAAGATATTTCTCACAGTATTTATTGTAGTTTTGTTCACTTGTTCTTTAATTTTACTATGATTTTTTTCTTCAATTGTTTCTTTTCTCAAAGACGCAAAAGGTAAATATCTATTATTTATCTATACCCTTCAATTTTCCTGTGAATTACTTATGTTGTTTATTTTAAAAATGATTTATTGCAACCTAAAATGTTTGCCTTTAGTTGGAGGATCTTCCGTGTAAGAACTTTGTATGAATGTATTCAAAGACTTTTTAATCCATTAAATAAATTTTGTATGCAAATTTGCCTGAGTATCAATTTTAATGGCTTTTCCTCTTTAACTGATTGTGAGATCATTTCTGAAATTGAATAAATAAAAAAGCTGCGACTTGTTCGCGATTTGTTGAGTTTTTTTAGTGCTTTTTTGGTAGTAATATTCACCACGTTAGTTGCATAACCGCCCAATTGAAGGCACTACGAAATATCGTGATCCCCCCCCCCGGAAAAAAATTGACTTGTTTTTGTTTGATGATCTTTTTGCACTTAATGCTTAACCGCCTCACTACCGCCGCGCCGCACTATGGAGCGAGTCAATGGTAAGGGTCGGACATGGGGCCAACAAATGAAATTCGCAATCTCAACGACCCTTTTGCTGTAAACTAGAGTCCCTTGATGGAAATATTGTAAAGGGAGTACCGACACGAGCTCAACGAGTTGTGATTGGTCGTTAGTTTTAGGCTCTCACGGAGTCGAGCAGGAGTCGACGACATCGAAGGCTCCACACGAAAGGAGTTGATTCGTAGAGGAACGTATGGGAACGGACCGGAATGCCGGCAAATCCGCCAGTCCACCACTGGTCCACTGTCAAACTTAACCTTCGAATGCGTTCACGCCTGGTTCACGCGGTCGACAAAATCGACTCCTGTCCAGTGGCGTCATTTCGGGTTCGGCTTGGGGGGGGCAAAAATGTGATGACCTTTTTTTTTTTTTTTTTTTTTTTTTTTTTGCTCATCAATGTTATTTTACACACTCTACAGTCCTGCATATCCTATATTTACGGCCCTAAATTCCAACGAAACTCGTTACTGACCGCCAAATTTTAGCTCAAAACTTTTTTCTTCTAAAAAAAAAAAAAAAGGTCATCACTTTTTCACTTTTGGCCGACCCTTGGGGGGGGGCAATTGCCCCCCCTGCCCCCCCGCAAATGACGCTACTGCTCCTGTCAAAATGCATAAAGCGTCGTGTCGGTACTCCCTATACAATATTTCCATCAAGGGACTCTACTGTAAGAATGACAGTTGAATACCTCTAGAAAGTATTTCTGTGATTGATCGGCCATTTCCCCTTACGGAATTTGCATGCGGGTGGCCTGAAGTTGACATTGAAGCCGCTACGGAAATTTGAGTGTAACATTCGGTGTTATATTTATCATTGTAACTTTTTTGCGCGCGCGTCTATTAAAATTGGATTGAATCAACTTATTGCCCTTGCAAAGGCGAAAATTTGGTACCCTATTTTTATAGTTTATAATTATTTTTGGTCTTGAAAATGTGGTTTTAATGGAGCTATCAAAAAAGCTTGAATTGTGAAAAGTGAGCATGTTTTTAACCATGAATTCGCGTATGAGCTCTTAAGTACTGTTTTCTAGATACCTTAAGTAAGTAGAATTTCCAAAAATTGGCTGCAAGTTTTTGCAAGTTTGGCTGTGGGGCCATTTTGAATCTGATGAGTCGTGGCGCGCGGCAGGCTGGCCGTCACACTATGGACCCAAGGTATATGGAGAACAGAACAGGTATGGATAACACTCGACTCAGGGGGCATGGCCACTTGGGTAAAAGCGACTTCGCCGCCATCTTGTCTCCTATTTACACCGTGTATATCTTGCATTGTTGTTTAAGGTTAGGTTTGAAGGGGAAGATTATCTGAAGTAATACTTTATTATTTTAAACAATGAAAGGTAATTTTTATCTGTAAATGTTAATTTTTTGACTATAGAATGGATTAACATCATCAATTAGGTTGTTCATTTTCTTTTTCAAGATGTGAAATCTAAATTTGAATCGCGCGGTCAGAAAAATGGCGGCGGAGTCGCTTTTTTCACAACCAATCAGAGCCAAGCTCAGAGTGTTGTCCATACCTGTTCTCCATATACATTGTATGGACCGGACGGCCAATCTATGAATAGACTCGTAACCGAGTCGCCATAAGACGCAAAAAGTGCGAGTGAGGGACGTTTTTCGTAAAACGGTCTCTCTCTCGCACTCGTCTTCGCTTACGGGAACGACGGAGAAAACGGACCGAACCACCATAAGACCCATGAGTGCGAGTGAGAGACCTTCTTCGTGAAACCCTCTCTCTCTCGCACTCGTGTTTGCTTACGGGAACGACGGAGAAAACGGACCGAACCACCATAATACCAGTGAGTGCGAGTGAGAGACCTTTTTCGTAAAACGGTTTCTCTCTCGCACTCGCGTTTGCTTACGGGAACGACGGAGAAAACGGACCGAACCACCAAAAGACGCAATGAATGCGAGTGAGAGACCTTTTGCGTGTAACGGTCTCTCTCTCGCCCTCGTGTTCGCTTACGGGAACGATTGGGAAAACGGACCGAGTCACCATAAGACGCAATGAGTGCGAATGAGAGACCTTTTTTCGTAAAAAGGTCTCTCTCTCTCACACTCGTTTTCGCTTACGGGAACGACGGAGAAAACGGACCGAACCACGATAAGACCAATGAGTGCGAGTGAGAGACCTTTTTCGTGAAACGGTCTCTCTGTCGCACTCGTGTTCGCTCACGGGAACAATTGTGAAAACGGACCGAGTCACCATCAGACGTGCAATGAGTGCGAGTGAGAGACCTTTTTCGTGTAACGGTCTCTCTCTCGCACTCGTGTTTGCTTACGGGAACAATTGGGAAAACGGACCAAACCGCCATAAGACGCAATGAGTGCGAGTGGGAGACCTTTTTCGTGTAACGGTCTCTCTCTCGCACTACTGTTCGATTACGGGAACGACGGAGAAAACGGTCCGAACCATCATAAGACCAATGAGTGCGAGTGAGAGACCTTTTGCGTGTAACGGTTTCTCTCTCGCACTCGTGGTCGCTTACGGGAACGACGGAGAAAACGGACCGAACCACCATAAGACCAATGAGTGCGAATGACAGACCTTTTTTCGTAATACGGTCTCTCTCTCGCCCTCGTCTTCGCTTACGGGAACGACGGAGAAAACGGACCGAACCACCATAAGACCCATGAGTGCGAGTGAGAACCCTTCTTCGTGAAACCCTCTTTCTCTCGCACTCGTGTTTGCTTACGGGAACGACGGAGAAAACTGACCGAACCACCAAAAGACGCATATGAGTGCGAGTGAGAGACCTTTTGCGTGTAACGGTCTCTCTCTCGCACTCGTGTTCGCTTACGGGAACGATTGGGAAAACGGACCGAGTCACCATAAGACGCAATGAGTGCGAATGAGAGACCTTCTTTCGTAAAAAGGTCTCTCTCTCCTCTCTCTCTCTCTCTCTCTCTCTCTCTCTCTCTCTCTCTCTCTCTCTCTCTCACTTCACTGGTTTTCGCTTACGGGAACGACGGAGAAAACGGACCGAGTCACCATAAGACGCAATGAGTATGCGAGTGAGAGACCTTTTTTCGTAAAAAGTTCTCTCTCTCTCGCACTCGTCTTCGCTTACGTGAACGACGGAGAAAACGGACCGAACCACCATAAGACCAATGAGTGCGAGTGAGAGACCTTTTGCGTGTAACGGTTTCTCTCTCGCACTCGTGTTCGCTTACGGGAACGACGGAGAAAACGGAACGAACCCCCATAAGACCAATGAGTGCGAGTGAGAGACATTTTTTCGTAATACAGTCTCTCTCTCTCTCGCACTCGTGTTCGCTTACGGGAACGATCGGGAAAACGGGCCGAACCGCCATAAGACGCAATGAGTGCGAGTGAGAGACCTTTTTTCGTAAAATGGTCTCTCTCTCGCACTCGTGTTTGCTTACGGGAACGACGGAGAAAACGGACCGAACCACCATAAGACCAGTGAGTGCGAGTGAGTGACCTTTTTTCGTAAAACGGTCTCTCTCTAGCACTCGTATTCGTTTACGGGAACGACTGAGAAAACGGACCGAACCGTCATAAGAGGCAATGAGTGCGAGTGAGACACCTTTTTTCGTAAAACGGTCTCTCTCTCGCACTCGTCTTCGCTTACGGGAACGGCGCAGAAAACGGACCGAACCGCCATAAGACGCAATGAGTGCGAGTGAGAGACCTTTTTCGTGAAACGGTTTCTCTCTCGCACTCGTGTTCGCTTACGGGAACGACGGAGAAAACGGTATTTTGTCGCGTCGAGTCGATCGTTGCTCTGAGTGCACGGAGCAGTGCTATCGGGCTGTGCGCTTCCGGCGAAAATTCGATTTTACTCGTTTCCCTTGTGTCATATGAAAAAAACACAAGTGATCAAAAATGTTTTTTTTGTTTTGTTCCATCAGATTCTTTTCTTACTTTTCTCATTTTCTTACGGAGCACTAAAAAATTATTCAATTTAAAATTTGAACCCTCCTCAAAACCCCCTTCTTGGCTCTTTCGGGAATTTTCGACCTCCGAATCGGAGAGAACGCCTAAAGTTACCCCCGGAAACCAATTTCCATCCATTTTTACCTAGATCCGTCGCTAGAATCGAAGAAAACCCGTTTTTTTTTTTACAAACTTCGGGGGGGGGGGGGGGCTATATACATTAATTTTTATGACGTGTTTTTGAGTTAAAAATAAGACTCTCTTTCCCCTTTAAACGTGGGTTTGAAATTGCTGTCTTTTCGAGTTATAGTGTTGCAAAGTTTCCGAAAAACAAATTGAAAAATTGTCACAACTCCCTCGTGAATTGTTCTAAATGCTCGTAAATGAGTTCACTGATGTAATTTTAAACGCTCTTGCCGATTTTGGCTGTGGAAATGCTATGTGCAAAAATTTGAGGGGAGTTTTGTGGGTTTTTCTTGATTTTTCTCATTTTTTTTTGGCCAAATTATGTAAAAACATGCTTTCGGTTGCATTAAACTCAAAAACGATTAGCATGATTCAAAAGTTCGTAATAAAATATGCATTTTTGTTCATAACAAGTTTTTCCATTTCGCAAACCATTTCCGAGAAAATCGTCCCTGATGTTGGAGAAGTCGGCCAAGAATCGACAAAATCGAAGAAAAGGCGATTATTGGCCGACTTCTACAACTTCAGGGACGATTTTTTCGGAAATGGTTTGCGAAATGGAAAAACTTGTTATGAACAAAAATGCATATTTTACTACGAACTTTTGAATCATGCTAATCGTTTTTGAGTTTAATGAAACCGAAAGCATGTTTTCACATAATTTGGCCAAAAAAAGTGAGAAAAATCAAGAAAAACCCCCAAAACTCCCCTCAAATTTTTGCACATAGCATTTTCACAGCCAAAATGAACTTCAGAGTACCATTTACGAGCATTTAGAACAATGCACGAGGGAGTTTTGACAATTTTTCAATTTGTTTTTCGGAAACTTTGCAACACTGTAACTCGAAAAGACTACAATTTCAAATACATATACAGGGTGTTTCAGACCACCCGTCCACTATCTTTTTAGCGAAAACGGCGCAAGATAATGAAATTCTGACGAAACTTTTCCAATGTATATCGACCCCAAAGATTTCAGGGAAAATATTGCCGACCCCAAAATACGGCCCCTAAGGGCCTATTTGGGCCCCTAAAAAGGGCCAAATTGCTGTTTCTCAATGTTTTCTTATGGGGCGGGTGTTTTTTTATTTCAGAAACGAATTGTACGCCTGAAAATAAGCATATTTTGTTCAGGGCATTATTTTCAAAAAATGGCCTTTTCTCAAGTTAGGGGCCGTTTTAAAAAAAAATAGGGGCCATTTTGAATCGCTCGCTGTGACCTTGAAAATTGACGGATTTCAAAAAACTAAAAATATTCTGAATCAGCAGATCAAGGGCTTTCATTTGATGTATCACAACCTTATTTTCTGCGAAAAGATATTTGGGACCCCCTCCCCCCTAAATTTTGGGGCTTTGGGGGCCGCTACGAAAAAAATTTCAAATAGCAAGGTATAGGTTGTGATACATCATTGAAAAGCTCTTGAAAAGACGAAAAAAATGGTCTAAACCGGAAGTCAATCCGATCATTTTAACGAGAGTTACGGCCTGGCCTCTCCCCCTCAATTTTGGGGCTTTGGGGGCGGGGCCCTTTTGAGTAAAATTGGAAATGGCAGGGTACAAATTTTTAAAATCATTCGAAAGCCCTTAAAATGACAAAGAAAATAGTCCAAACCGGGTCTCAATCCGATAATTTTAACGGGAATTACAGCCATTCAAAGATTTGAAGTATTTTTCTCGTATTCGCGGGATTTTGTGTTTTCTATGGCCTCCTCGATGAATCCTTCGCAATACGAGAAAAATACTTCAAATCTTTGAATGGCTGTAACTCCCGTTAAAATTATCGGATTGAGACCCGGTTTGGACTATTTTCTTTGTCATTTTAAGGGCTTTCGAATGATTTTAAAAATTTGTACCCTGCCATTTCCAATTTTACTCAAAGGGGCCCCGCCCCCAAAGCCCCAAAATTGAGGGGGAGAGGCCAGGCCGTAACTCTCGTTAAAATGATCGGATTGACTTCCAGTTTGGACCATTTTTTTCGTCTTTTCAAGAGCTTTCCAATGATGTATCACAACCTATACCTTGCTATTTGAAATTTTTTTCGTAGCGGCCCCCAAAGCCCCAAAATTTAGGGGGGAGGGGGCCCCAAATATCTTTTCGCAGAAAATAAGGTTGTGATACATCAAATGAAAGCCCTTGATCTGCTGATTCAGAATATTTTTAGTTTTTTGAAATCCGTCAATTTTCAAGGTCACAGCGAGCGATTCAAAATGGCCCCTATTTTTTTTTAAAACGGCCCCTAACTTAAGAAAGGGCCATTTTTTGAAAATAATGCCCTGAACAAAATATGCTTATTTTCAGGCGTACAATTCGTTTCTGAAATAAAAAAACACCCGCCCCATAAGAAAACATTGAGAAACAGCAATTTGGCCCTTTTTAGGGGCCCAAATAGGCCCTTAGGGGCCGTTTTTTGGGGTCGGCAATATTTTCCCTGAATTCTTTGGGGTCGATATACATTGGAAAAGTTTCGTCAGAATTTCATTATCTTGCGCCGTTTTCGCTAAAAAGATAGTGGACGGGTGGTCTGAAACACCCTGTATATGGGGAAAAAAGTGTTATTTTGACCTCAAAAATACGTGGTAAAAAGGTTTGCTATGAATTTTGGGACACCCTGTATATGTATTAATTGGCCTTATCTCGAAACGGATTTTGCGCTATGTGGTCACACATCTCTCTGCAAAATATGAATAAGGGGGGAAAAAAGGAAGAAAACTCGGTAGGAGATGGAATGGAGCTCAGAATACTACTTTTGCAATCGAATCAGAGATGGAGCTTATTATTACTTCACAATTGATCGTTCACCTCTTTTGATGACTCCCTTATCGGCCCGACAGTGAATTGATAATGAGCAATTGGATGATAATGTAAATGATCCGTGACTGCCTCTAGTTAAAGTGTTGCCAGATTTCCGTTATAAATCCGTATATTTCACATTGATTCTTATGGGAAACATACGGCCTAAACCCGTATTTCGGGCGACACTGTCTTTTAGTTGAGAGTCGTGGGTTACGTATAACATAACCCTATAAAGTATAAACATTAACCGCGGCTCTGCTCTGTTACAATCTTCTCGAAATTTGAATGATGAGTTAAGAAAGAAAACGACCACTCATTGTCAGTCCTCTCTTCCAATATCGATCAGATTCACGTGTGTTGTTTTTCGTCTGGTCTCATATTTCGCCCGTATCTATCATGTCGGTCGTAAGGAAAATTATCACATCGGCTTCGGCACCAAAGCCTGTGGGCCCGTACAGGTAAGTTAATTTTATATAAAAATTAGAAAAAGAAAGAAAAAAAAATTATCCCGACATTTTTCTTTCGCCCGTTCTTCATTCGCAAACTTTCTGTCATTGCAAAAAAGCCTGGACAATTTTGGAATATCCCGAGGGTACCTATGTAGCATAAAGGAAAAAACCTGGAATTGTCAAGGAATTAGATTTTCATCAGGTAAAACATAGATAACTACGCTTAACAAGGGAATATAGGTAATAGATCGTCACAAGCCATTTTTATCAAGGAATTAAATCCAAAACTTGCGGGAACCAAATCAGTGCATCAATTATCATCTCTGAAATGTCTAAATTTATGAAGTTTGAGTCTTCACTCTTCATAGATGTTAAGGTGATTCTATGGCAAACTCCCGAAAATTTTAATCCGATAGATGGCGTTACGTGTCGCTGGCTCCGAAAATAGCCGTTTGTTGACGGATTTCGGCTGTTTTCTCTGAACAGACGAATAATAGACAAAAAATCGGCATGTCAGCACCTGCTTAATTTTTTGCTTGATTTTTTGAGCCATAAACGGGCCAAATCGGTTCTAAAATAAAGGCGAAAGTATGCAAAGAAAAAATCATGTGTAATTTGGAGTTGTGTCAGTAAAGATTACAGGTTTCTGTTTCACCTATAATTTTAACTGATACAACTCCAAATTACACATGATTTTTTCTTTGCATAGTTTCGCCTTTATTTTAGAACCAATTTGGCCCATTTATGGCTCAAAAAATCAAGCAAAAAATCAAGCAGGTGCTGACATTCCGATTTTTAGTCCAATATTTGTCTATTCAGAGAAAACAGCCGAAATCCGTCAACAAACGGCTATTTTCGGAGCCAGTGTCAAGTAACGCCATCTATCGGATGAAAATTTCCAAGAGTTTGCCATAGAATCACCTTGAACCTTTTTTTAAGCATAAGATGTGATTTCATAACATTAAGAAAAAATCGGGGGAGAGGCATGGATTTGAAAGTTTAAAATTGCCTCGTACCCGCCTGCATCACAGTTGTCTGCAAATTGAATTTTTCATCTCTGAAAAGTATTCTGTTACTTACTTATACATTCATTTTATTATCTTTTCAATTCTTTAAGGTAAATAGGCAACTTTTTTTACATACGACGCGACGCAGGAACTGTTTTGAATACGTATTACATGCGGCTCTTCCCGCGATTCAACACTGTATACTGCTCTTTATGTCAGAGGCGAATCCAGAAAGGTTTTCGTGGGGGGGGGGGCTTCTCCCCTCCCTAAATCCGTCATTGCTTCATACTGTGGAGTTACAAAGGTTTTCATTATTATGCTACTATATACAGGACAGGTCCCAAATTTTGTCTGGCGCAGTATCGGCTCAAAATATACACTGCCCCGCAAAAAAACCGGCGCACCTGGCGCGCTGGATCATTCCGCTCGAAAATGCGAAAAAATTGCAAAATTTAAAATCGTCATAACTTTAGAACTAAGAGAGCTAAAAATATTTCAAGGCCAGTGTCGGATTTCTCATACTCTCTAGTTTTTTATACATAAGCTTAAATTTTCTTTTGGTAATTTTTCCGCCCGTATGATGAGTTTTTCCAAACCCTCGCGAAAACTGTTTTTTTGGAGCACATCTGTAAAAAGTTACTCAAACTTCTCACATCTCTTTGGGATAAAGTAGCATAGATAGACAAAATCTGAGGCATGCATCAGAATCCTCAGAGTCAGGGCTATCGACCTAATTACCTCAGTTTTGTCTACAAAATTTTTTTAAGGTCGGAAAATGCACATTTCCGAGACCATGTAAAGACCGCTTCTGAACACACAGTTTACACATGCGAAAAGATGTTAAAAGTTCAAATCGTCATAACTTTTGAACTAAGAAAACTAAGAATATTTCAAGGCCAAGGTCGGATTTCTCATACTCTCTAGTTTTATATGCATAAGCTCAAATTTTCTTTCCGTCATTTTTACTCCCGGATTAAGAGTTTTTCCAAACCCTCGCGAAAACTGTTTTTTTGGAGCACATCTCTAAAAAGTACTCAAACTGTCCACATCTCCTCGGGCAAAAGTACCATAGATAGACAAAATTTGAGACATGCATCAGATTTCTCAGAGTCAGGGCTATCGACCTGGTTACCTCAGTTTTGTCTACAAAATTTTTTTATGGTCGGAAAATGTACTTTTCCGAGACCATGTAAAGACCGCTCCTGAATACACAGTTTTCACATCCGCTCAAACATGCGAAAAGCTGAAAAAAGTTTAAATCGTCATAACTTTTGAACTAAAAGAGTTAAAAATATTCCAGAGCCAGGGTCGGATTTCTGATACTCTCTGGTTTTTATTCAGTAGCTCAAATTTTCTTTCGGTCATTTTTACGCCCGTGCGAACAGTTTTTCTAAACGCTCGCGAAAACTGTTTTTTTGCAGCACATTTCTATTAATGTTCAGAAGCGGTCTTTAAATGGTCTCGGAAAAGTGCATTTTCCGACCATAAAAAATTTCTGTACACAAAATTGAGGTAACCTGGTCGATAGCCCTGACTCTGATAGATCTGATGCATGTCTCAAATTTTGTCTATCTATGGTACTTTTGCCCGAAGAGATGTGGACAGTTTGAGTACTTTTTAGAGATATGCTCCAAAAAAACAGTTTTCGCGAGGGTTTGGAAAAACTCTTAATCCGGGAGTAAAAATGACGGAAAGAAAATTTGAGCTTATGCATATAAAACTAGAGAGTATGAGAAATCCGACCCTGGCCTTGAAATATTCTTAGTTTTCTTAGTTCAAAAGTTATGACGATTTGAACTTTTAACATCTTTTCGCATGTGTAAACTGTGTGTTCAGAAGCGGTTTTTACATGGTCTCGGAAAAGTGCATTTTCCGACCTTGAAAAATTTTGTAGACAAAACTGAGGTAGTTAGGTCGATAGCCCTGACTCTGAGGATTCTGATGCATGTCTCAGATTTTGTTTATCTATGCTACTTTATCCCAAAGAGATGTGAGAAGTTTGAGTAACTTTTTACAGATGTGCTCCAAAAAAACAGTTTTCGCGAGGGTTTGGAAAAACTCATCATACGGGAGTAAAAATGACGGAAAGAAAATTTGAGCTTATGAATAAAAAATTAGAGAGTATGAGGAATCCGACCCTGGCCTTGAAATATTTTTAGCTCTCTTAGTTCAAAAGTTATGACGATTTTAAATTTTGCAATTTTTTCGCATTTTCGAGCGGAAAGATCCAGCGCGCCAGGTGCGCCGGTTTTTTTGCGGGGCAGTGTATACAGGGTGTTGATTAAATTAGTTTCCACTCGGGTTTTTTCGAAAACGGCCGCGAATTTCAAAAATCGCTGAAACACGTGTCATATATTTTTGAGGGGGACATCTTTTTAGGGGGTCGCCGTTTTTGTGGCCTCTCCTGGGGGGCCCCACGACCCTAAATCCCATATTTCAAATGGGGACCCCCCAATTTTATTTGATATTTGGAAAGAGAATAAAATTCTAAGACTTTTGGTGCAAACCGGAATTCGATATCGTTTTTCGTTTTCGATATATCGAAGGTCAAAGTTCGATATGGACCCATCTTCAAAAATCTGTAACTCCTCTTTGAATAATCTGAATTGAAAAAACTTTGGGTCTAAATTGCTCTACAGAGCAAGGTCTTTTCAAAGGAAACCACGCATTTTCCAAAAAAAATTATTTCAAGGGGGTTTTTGGGCCCCTAAATTTTTTTGAAAATTTGAAAATTTTTAGAGGCTGTAAAAAAGAAACGACTTCAAATTTCAAAAAAATGCTGAAACATGGGCCCCATTATTTCAAAGGATACATATTTTCTTAAAAAGATGTCCCCCTCAAAATATATTACACGTGTTTCAGCGATTTTTGAAATTCGCGGCCGTTTTCGAGAAAACCCGAGTGGAAACTATTTTAATCAACACCCTGTATAAGACGAATAGTCTGAGATTTAACTTGAAAGTTGCGTGCGGCATGGTTCCTACTGACAAAGGAGCATCCTACGCGGTTAAACTCTTGGCGTATTGCAATTTTAAGAAATAAACACCCCCCCCCCCCCCCTTCCCCACCCTAGTCCACAGTTCTACCGGGAATCTTTGCTGGTTGTACTTACGTGCATGTTTCAGACTCACAATCAGTACCTACACAGATTGTAAATTTTATATTGTTTCGAAGGAGATTCTGACCAGCTTTGATGGGGGGGGGGGGGGGAATGTTAATTCTTACGAGAGTGCACCATTTATTAGTATCATTTTGAAAAATCTCCTTTCATCATACAGAATGTTGAAAAACTGTTCCCGAATATTTCAGGGGCGGATTTTACAGGTCAAAATAAGACTTTTTTTCCCCTATCAACATGTGTCCGGAAATGTCCCCCTTTTAAGCTACAGCCCACCAAAGTTTTAAAAAATTGACGGTTTTTTGGAATAGCGACCATTATTATAAACCAAATGCCCTAAAATTGGTATGTATGTCTCAGGGTAATTTTATGTGTTAAATCTATTAATGACCTCGAGAAATTTAGAAATTCAGTCTGATTGTACTTTTCACGTAATTTTGTAACTTTAACGGAACGAATTTTATGTTACAGACTAAAAATTTGAAGAATAATTACCGAAATCAGATGCGAAAAACCCTCAGAAAGATTTTTGGTCCTCTTTGTTTCCTTCGATACGACGCGTTTTAAGCGAGATAATCGCTGCATAGTGTGGAAAAGTCAGCGCTTTTACCATAGCGGCCGGCCCGAAGAAGCAGCGGAGAGCCGGGTTGCCTACTAACTGCCGCTTTCCATGGTAAAAGCGCTGACTTTTCCACACTGTGTACATAGCAATTATCTCGCTTAAAACGCGTCGTATCGAAGGAAACAAAGAGGACCAAAAATCTTTCTGAGGGTTTTTTGCATCTGATTTCGGTAATTATTCTTCAAATTTTAAGCTGTAACATAAAATTCGTGCCGCTAAAGGTACAAAATTACGTGAAAAGTACAGTCAGACTCAATTTCTGAATTTCTCGAGGTCATTATTAGATTTTACACATAAAATTACCCAGAGAAAACCAATTTTTAGGACATTTGGTTCATAATAGTGGTCGCTATTCCAAAAAAACCGTAAATTTTTTAAAACTTTGGTGGGCCGTATCTCAAAATGGGGGCATTTCCGGACACATGTTTATAGGAAATAAAAGTCTTATTTTGACCTGTAAAATCTGCCCCTGAAATATTCGGGAACAGTTTTCCAACACCCTACATTTCAAATGTTGTCGGTCTTTTTTTTTTTTTTAAAAAATTATTTATTTCCCTCCTTCCGCACCGCCAACAATATTCTAAATGGAAAGAAGACTTACGAGCACACCTGTCTTTTTGGTGGGCTTTTAATCGCTGACAAGGCGCAGGGCTCTCAAAACGTCCCCTCTGCTCTTCCGGGGCACCGTCAATGTAATTTTTAATGGGAAAGCAGACTTACGAGCAGACCTGTCTTTTTGGAGCGCTTTTAATCGCTGAAAAGGCGCAGGGCTCTCTAAATGTTCCCTCTGCTCTTCCGGGGCACCGTCAATGTTATTTCAAATGGAAAAACACTTTAAATGTATGTTCTAAGCTTCATTTAACATTTTCCAGGGTGGTAAGAAAGTCTTCATTTCTATAGGTGCGTACCTACCTTCATAGTTTAATCGAAATTATATTAAATAAAAAATGTGAAATGTGATATGAATGTGAAATGCTTTGATTAAATTTGATTAAAAAAAAGGAAAGAAACTGAGGGAGAATAAATTGTGAAAGTGCAGTACGAAACAAACTGAACAAATTAATGATGCCAAAACGAACGGAGTCCTGGAGACTTAAAAAGCGCCTTCACTTTCGAAGCTGTACCATACCAAGACCCACATGTCGGAGTAGTTACATATCCGACGCAAGGTCACCCCAAGAGTTTCTGGGACCAAAATATGTTACGTCCTCAAGCTCCTGCTCGCAGATGATTGGTGAGCACTTACGGGGGGTATAAACCACACGCAATCATATAGGTAGGTATACTTGAGTAGGTACGCACCATCCAACGTCTTTCGAAGGACCGCCAGGCGTCAAGCCGCAACATAATTTGATCCCTGATGAAATAAGTGCTTAGCTTGACGCGGTCCTCCGAATTATAAAGACGTTGAATCTTTGATCTTTAGGATGGCGTGCATTAAGTGTAGTGCGGGGGACCGCGAAGACCGTAAAATACGCCAAAACATATTTTCGCCAAGAAAAAATAACCAAAATCCCCACCGTGATGACAAAGCAAAATACGGGGCTCTTCTTTCTGACGCAGGGCTGCCGCGAGCCGATTTCAAAAGATACGCACGATCGTATCCAGTCTAGTACGAATTTCAAGAAATAGTATGCCGCAAGATACGCTCGTCAGAATATACGCAAATGAGAAATTTTGCACAAATTACACGCAAATTACACGAAATTTTCCAATTTACACTCTAATTATGTGAATTTTCCAAATTATATGCAAATTATACGAATTTTCACCAATTTTCTAAGACCTGCAGCATTCACTGTTCAAAGATTTTGATTTACTCATACAAATTTAGTTGAAATTTTTGGTGCATAGAGACGAAGATTTCGAAAAAGTACGCCGATTGTACGCTTGATTCTAAACTATACGCAATTTTCTAGGATACGCGGGCTGGTACCCAAAAATTGAAATTGTACGCGTTGGATACGCGACTTTCATACATCGTAACTCTATCCTAGGCCGAAGAAAATAATCTCCGTCAAATTTTTTACTATTTTTTAACGAAAATTCGAAATTTTCGAAATTATACGCCGATTATACGCACAATTCTAAATTATACGCAATTTTCCAGGATACGCTGTCTGGTATCCAAAACTCAAAATTATACGCGGAGGATACGATTATACGCGATATGGCAGCCCTGTTCTGACGGAATGGCTCGCATCCCTGCTCCCTACAGGCCATACCTACTCGATCGCGGCTGAGGCTTGTTAAAATTTCGATTGAAAAGGGTGAAATGGGTCTGTTGCAAACTTTTGCTACGACGATAAAGAGTGTTTCATCGTACGAAAAATCGCCCGAAAAGTCCATGGGTGGCATCAGAAAGTCATGAAATGCGATAATAAACTCACAAGAGACGTTTAATGAAATCCAAGATGGCGGTAAAATATCGAGCAATCTGTATGCATGCACCTTTAACAACCAAGGATTGCCAAAGTTGACAACCTCACAGCTTTAGAGGTTATGTGTTTATTTACGTTGTGATTGGGTGTGATCGATATTGGTAGCGTTCTAGAATTCAACCATTTACTGCATCCGTGCAAAAAAGATTACATTACCCTGTGATACTGTATATCTATGTACATTGGAAAGTGCTGCTATTCATAATCTTTTCTGCATCGAGACAATAAAGGGATGAATTCTAGAACGGTACCATTGTGAGGTTGGCTATCCTTGGATATTCGTGGTGCATGCATACAGGCTGCTCAATATTTTACCGCCATCTTGGATTTCATTAAACGTCTCTCGTGAGTTTTATACTGCATTTTATGACTTTCTGATGCCACCAATGGACTTTTCACGCAATTTTACATGAGATTGAACACTCTATAGCGCTGTAGCAAAAGTTTGCAACAGACCCATTATTACAGGTGCCATGTATTAATGTAATTTACATGGAATAAAATTACCTTAAAATAGAATTTTTGCTCATCATGATTTATTTTGAAACAAAAATTTATTTGCAGCCAAGCAGTGCTTGTCGACAAAACGGTTTACGTGTCAGGGGTTTTGGGAATCAATCCTGAAACCAGCAAACTTGTCCCAGGAGGTGCAGCCGAACAAGCGAAACAAATTTTCAAGAATATGGGAGCGATTTTGAAAGAAGCAGGAGGCAGCCTTCAAGATGGTAAGCGACAAGCGTATCATCTCTAATCTGAAACCCCCACTGGCGCAACCAGGATATCTTCCATCTCTCTCATTTCCCATTTGAATGTATGAGTAGGAAAAGGACAGAAGGAGGGGGTTTTATTCCCTTGTCCGTCCTTGTCTAACATACGTTTCTTAATGGAGAAAAGAGAGAGATGAAGAAACTCTCGGTGCGCTACTGGAAACCCCCCTTTCTTTAATAATGATCTTTAGCTCTTATAGTCTCATCTTTTTTTCAAATCTTAACTCGTCTTTCTTCAGAAATAGAACTGTATGTTGTTCACCACTGGCGCAACCAGGATATCTTCCATCTCTCTCATTTCCCATTTGAATGTATGAGTAGGAAAAGGACAGAAGGAGGGGGTTTTATCACCTTGTCCATCCTTGTCTAACATACGTGTCTTAATGGAGGAAAGAGAGAGATGAAGAATCTCTCGGTGCGCTACTGTTGTTCACTATAGAGTCCCTATATGTAGAGAGTTAAGACAAGAGGGTAGTCAACTTCTGATTGGTCGATGAATTTTAGGCTCTACGAACGCCGCCATTGGATGCGATTTTGCACTTTTGTTTTGTTTATCAACAGTCTTTTACAGCTAGATAAAAGAGGTAATTTGCGATGAATCTGTTAATTTTAATCATGATGCATCACAAGAATGTCTATAAATCTCAAAAGAATCATTAAAAGCGTTAATACATGTCGATCAACAAAAGCAGGGAAAGATTACGTCGTTACAAACTTGGCGGAACTGTAATCTTTGCACTGGAGCAAAACACAACAACGGCCTCAGAATGTAAACAAATATGCAAAATCGCATCCAATGGTGGCGCCCATGATTTCACTTGTCTTAACTCTCTACATATAGGGACTCTAGTTCACTAAAAAAGTACTTTTAACTGTTTTTTAGTTAATAAAATTGTGGACACCACTTAAAAACTGTTAGTTTGACTGTTTAAATTAGTCAAATTAACACGGCACGGAGTTAGTTAAACTATTTTAAAAAGTTGAACTAACAGTTTTTAAGTGGTGTCCTGTGTCCATACTTACTTTGAACTAAAAAGCAGTTAACCCGCCGCCAGTCGCGCCCTAAAAACTTCCGCGAGTAGTCGCGCGGGGTCGTTTTCGACCCCAAAGTTCTTTCGTCCCATTTTACCACCGTCATTAAAAATTTTGATTTCAACCATGCAAAATGGTAATGAGTATGTATTTTTAAAGCTTTTCACATGAAAACTCGATTTGAAAAAAGAATTTTACGTTCAGTAATTGATATATTGTAATCTGTATCGGAAAACCCCCAAAAATGTGACTTTTCCCAGATTTTTATCAGTCAGCTGCCTTTAACTAGTTTTGAAACTTATAAATCGAGGTTTTTTTACTTCTAGGCACTATAGTATATAATTTCATGAAAAAAAAGTATGGGGTTGTGGGGGCAAGTTTTTGAGATATCCCCCCCTCAATACCCCTCCTATATTTAGTCCTAAAATTTTGGATATGAAACAAGTAACCAACTGAAAAACTTCATTTTTTACCGAATGAGATGGAAAAAACGCCAATTAAGGTTAGCAAGATTCCATCAACCAAAAAACAGAATCGAAATTGAGGATTTAGGGGAGGGCTGGAGGGGAAAAAGGGGTGGGGGTAGCAAAGAGGAGATACTTAAATTTTTTTGCTGTGATCTTTTTGGTTTTCGTACTTGATTCCAGGTACCCTTTTACACCTCTCTTCCGCTTTCCCCCACCTTCCCCCTTCATTTCCCATCTCATTCCCTTTTTCCCCTCCCCACCTTCCGCCCCCACGTGAAATAATCAAACTTTCGCGGGAAAAAAAACACAAAAATTTATGATCAGTGGCGTCGCTTGTAATCTGGCAACGCCCCATTTCGTCGATTCAAATGCATGAAAAAGGCCAAACTAATGGAGGGGCGAAGTGCACTCCCTCGAATCGACACTTTGTGCGGGTTTGAATGGACAAAACGCGGTGCTGCCAGATCGCAAGCGGCGCCGCACTGATTTATGTAAAAATTGATACGTAACAAATTGGTATAAACGAGTAATTTAGAAAAAAACTTTAAGAGCAAACATTAGATTTGCTAAAAGTGTTGTAGTAAGTAAAGAAAAGTAAAAACCAACGGCAATCACATCACGCGAGTGCAAACACCGCACAGAATCCACGTTTACGTTATGTTCACTCGGTCACATTTTATGAACGTGAGTAGTCGCGCGGGGTCGAAAAGGACCCCAAGCAACTTTGGCGCGTCCGTGCTTCAAAACGAATGATTGAATTAAGTTCATATTTACAGAGTGGATAGTCCAAACCCTTGAAGGAAGGTACTGAAACGGACGAGCTAAAACCTTCAAATTTTCATGGACGAATTTGCATTTTTCTGACCCCTGGGGTCGTTTTCGACCCCGCGCGACTGACGGCGGGTTAAGTAAATTCAGCTCTTTTTTTTCAGTGTAGGTATAGTGGTATGCGGACTCCGAGGCTCACTTTTATAAGCCCCCGTCACACTTACGTTGCTTCGAAGTGTGTTGCTGCTTGTGAGCGCTGAAAGATTCTTGAGTCCCCCTAGTATATTGATTGATGCGTTTTTTTATTCTCCGGAGCGCGCACCGGTGCAGCTCCAGTGCATCGGAGTGTTTTTTATTTTGGTGCTCCAGCACCGGAGCGCACCGAAGTGTTGTTTTATTAGCGGTGCGATGCGCCTGGAGCTGCTCCGGTGCAAGCTCCAGTGTATCGGAGTTGAAGACCGATGCACTGGAGCTGCGGAGCTTCTGCATGTGACCTGTGCTGCACCAGACAGCTTTGGAGCAGCTCCAAAAGCTCCGGGTTATTGCACCGGTGCGGATTCCGGGGAATAATAAAATAAAAAAAAACGCTTCATATAGGGACTCTAAAAGATTCGAGTGTTGCTAAATCTGGCGAGAAATTCATAAATGTCACAATGCAAGTTAAACGGAGAAATGCGTATAATTTTACTGTATGCAAAACGGCGCACAGTGGGGCTGAAATGACCTATTTGGTGGTCAAACATCAGAAAGTTGAAGTGTCTTGAATTTGTCGTTTAAAAGCCCCCAAGACTAAATTTTACAGACTTGAACCACTTTGTAACATATGAGTCAAGCTGGAAATTGTACACAAAATCATCAGTTCATCGTGCGTCAAAATAAAAATTATTTAAGATTGCCAAATTGCAGATTTGAAGTGACTCTTGGAGTGACTTTGAAGTGACTTGAAGAAGGTCTCAAGTAAAGTCTCTGAACATGGCTCTGTTGAAAGCTTTTGCAATACCAACCGTTACAGAGGGTCGATTTTTAAGTAAAATCGCGTGAAAAAAAAAAAAAAAAAAAAAAAAAATCACATTGAAAGCATCAAGAAGTCTCAAAATCCACTCACAAACTCAATAAATACATACGTTTGGCGAAATTCAAAGATGGCGGTCGAATGATGCAGGTGACAATGGGGGGGGGGGGGGCGAGTCTCATCTAATCGGAACTTAAGTTCCGATTTCCAGCATAGAAATTTCTATGCTGAGAAAAGTGATTCCTCATAGGAAAAGCAGCAATAGGTTGACCCGCTCAATTGACCACCATCTTGGATTTCTCTGAAACGCCTGTCTTGATTTTGAGACTGTTCATGCTTTCATTGTGATTTTCACGCTATTTTACATTGGAATCAATCGACCCTTCATAACGCTGTACCTAGCAAAAGTTTGAAACAGAACCATTGAAGGGCCGAATATGGCGTTGGTTAAACCCCAAAAAAATAGGGCAAGCCCTTGGCCCTTCCCTCTAGTAAAAGTTTTTCATTGGCGGCCAATGCCATGTATGGTCCAACTATCCATGAATTCATTGGCGGCCAGTGAAATCACTGGTCGCCACCGCATGTTTCATTGGTTGCCAATGAAAGTTTCACTGGTTGCCCATGAATTTGCATTGGCGGCCAATGGAATTTTCATTGGCAACCAATGAAATATGGAAATACAGACTGTTTTAGTAGAGCGATATATCGTATCGATTGCCGTCCGAGGGCCTCTGGTTCCAAACAAACTAATGTAATTTCCCCATAAGCGGATTTTTGAACGGAAATTCAGGGTATTAAATCAAACAATTTATGCGACCTTTTTGCGATTATGAATACTCCGTCCTCGAAAATGCTTACTTAATTTTGCCTGGTTCCACCCGTAAAACTGCCGGAATCAACAAGATATTACAGATAAAACGATGCGTTTGGAGGTTGGAATCACCCAAATGTTATTATTGTTGTTGTGGAATTGGCGGGATTTCGGGCTATTCTAACCTACAAATGCAACATTTAATCTGTAATATCTTATTGAATTCGGCAGTTTTAGTCAAGGAACCAGGCATAATTAAGCATTTTTGAGGACGTAGAATTCATAATCGCAACAAGGTCGCATTAATTGTTTCATTTAATACCCTAAATTTCCGTTCAAAAGTTCGCTTATGGGGAAATTACATTGAACCAGAGTTTGTTTGGAACCAGAGGCCCTCGGACGGCAATCGATACGATATATCGCTCTACTAAAACAGTCTATACATGGATAATTTGGACCACATCGCATTAGCCGCCAATGAAAAAATAGGGCAAGCCCTTGTTTTTCATATTTCTTTTGCAGGCTGTTTAGATTGCCACGCGTTAATTTTTTTTTTGTTTTTTCTTTTGTTTGTTTGTCCTAGTGGTGAAGGCAACGATTTTACTTGCTGATATGAACGATTTTGCCGCCATCAATTCAGTCTACTCTGAAAGTAAGTTATATCCGCAAAATTCGCTGAACCCTTAGAGAGTGTGTCGTTGTCGATGGTACATACACAGAATACTCTAATCAGAACGGAAACTCCCATAAGAGCCAATGGAAACAAGATTTGGAATTTACTGGCACAAACTGGCAAATGTGCCTACTCACTTCTCAAGATGGCGGGCATGCTTTTTCAGGCTATACAACCAATCACAACTCGGCCAGTTGCCGAGGATCTGCCGAAAATTGCCGAAGATGTTCACTTTCGAACATGGCGGCCCAAAGTAAAGAATGTTTCAAAATGAATTAGAGTTTTCCGTTCTGATTAGAGTATTCTGTGGTATAGGTATACCTACAAATACTTACTTTTTAGTGGGAAGAGGGAAATTTAAAATTGACCAACCAGACGTCGGTTTCAAGTTTAAAAAAGTAATTCTAGCCGAATTGACTGTTTTAATAGAGTGATGTATCGCATCGATTGCCGTCTCAAGGACCTCTGGTTCCAAACAAACTGATTCAACGCGCATTTTTCCCGTAAGCGCATTTTTGAACAGAAATTTAGGCTCTTAAGTAATTTATCAAACATCATGCAACAAGATATTACAGATTAAACGATGCATTTGGAAAACAATTTTTTCAATGCAAAACATTGGTACCTAACTTGTGAAAAACCTACGACAGTTTTTAATTCATCAATAGTAGGTATACTTGAAGTCAAATTTTGCCGAGCAGGACACCGTATCTTGCAAAATTTAACGGACAGCATCATAAGCTGCCAAAACCATTCTGTTGGAAACAATTCGTGCGGCAATCGGTGATTTTCCCACAAGGTTGGAAAAGTACGTCGAAGGAAATCGTGTACTTTGGGCACTTTGAGCACTTGTTAGTGCAGTTGCAAGTAAAATTGTGTGATCAATTGGTTATTTTACACCTACTATAGAGACATATTTGTTTGCCCCCAAACCATCATTTTTTTACCATTTTTCATGTTTCTCCTGTCTCAAAATAAATAAAAAAAAAAAAAATGATTCTTTAAATGCAAAATTGAGCGTAAATTGGCCCTTATTTGACCTTTTCTCAATATTTTCGCTTAAGTGTGCGCTTTAGTAAAATTTTTTTGAATCTACCTAAAGGATAGAGTGCCAAAAAATTTGAATTCTCAGAATATATACACTGCCACTTACAAACTATCAGGTACTTGGGTCCCCCCCCCTTCAAAAACCTCGTTAATGCGATGTGACAAGACAATAGTTTTGAGCATGCTATGTACAGCGTATCGTTTTCAGGCAGACTATAGCTAGAGCCGTTTAATGTTTTCGTCTCATCCTCTCCCTAGCTCTGTCTTTTGATTATTATAAGATTTGAAATTCAATGCAAGACAAGGACCTCACAAACTGATATTTATTGTCTTATACTTACTGATCATAAAAATTTCTTTTCCAGATTTCCAACAACCTTACCCGGCTCGTTCGACATTTCAAGTTGCTCGACTACCCATGGTAAGTATTTCATCCTCCTTTCATACATATATGTATTCTACGTTATACGTACTTCATTCGTCGCATTAATACTATTATGAAAGATGATAACATATAAATAAGTGTGAAATAAGTGGCATTATCAAGACAGGTTTTAATAATAATAATAATAATAATAAAAAAAACCAAATCCTTCAAGGTCATTTGGCCAGCCCAGCCCTCAGTCACATTCGGGTCCCACATAACAATAAGTCAATAAGTTCGTATTCTGTAAAATGTGCTCTCATCATAGCGGTAGAGGCGTACTTACTGGCCCAACAACGGGCGGATGGGACATTTTCCTGTAGGTTCCGGCCCTATTCGGGTCGGCCGGGCCGTACAAGGCATAAAGGAGGGGGAAGGAAGGAAAACTTAAGAGGACTGAAATGAAAAAGACAAGTAATAAGTAGAGAAATCGAGGTGCGATGCGTTTTTTTATTCTCCGGTGCGCGCAGCTGCACCGTAATGTACTTTTACTCCGGTGCTCCAGCACCGGAGTCACCGGAGTGTTGCAAGGTAGATTAAACAAGGTATGTGCAACACTCGCTCTCGCCGCCCGCAGCCGCTTCAAGCGCTAGCACTTTTGCAAAAAAATGACGTCGTGTGGGTGAAATCTAGTGGCGCGCTGTTCAAAAGTGCGTTGGACAGATGAATCATTTCTTACTGTAAAGGGACATTGTTGAACTTTTAACTCTTAATTTATCAACTCTGAAAACAGAAATCTAAAAATTGACCACTTCTACTATCTTTTGTTCGACACATCCCTAACTAACAAAATTAACACATACATTTCAAACCTCCCGCTTCATGAAATGTGACGTAGTGCGGGTGAAATCGTTCTGATTGGCTAACGAGCTTTGAAGCGGCTGCGAGCGGCGCGAGCGAGTGTTGCACATACTAGAGTCCCTATATGTAGAGAGTTAAGACAAGAGGGTAGTCAACTTCTGATTGGTCGATGAATTTTAGGCTCTACGGACGCCGCCATTGGATGCGATTTTGCATTTTTGTTTTGTTTACCAACGGTTTTTTACAGATAAAAGAGTTAATTTGCGACGAATCTGTTAATTTTAATCATAATGCACCACAAGAATGTCCATAAATCTCAAAAGAATCATTAAAAAGCGTTAGTACATGTCGATCAACAAATGCAGGGAAAGATTACATCGTTTCAAACTTAGCGGAACTGTAATCTTTGCTGTGGAGCAAAACACAACAACGACCTCAGAATGTAAACAAATGTGCAAAATCGCATCCAATGGCGGCGCCCATGATTTCTCTTGTCTTTACTCTCTACATATAGGGACTCTAGCACATACCTTCTTTAATCTACCTCGGGAGTGTTGTTTTATTGGTAGCGGTGCAGTGCACCTGGTGCTGCTCCGGTGCAAGCTCCAGTGTATCGGAGTTGAAGACCGACGTACTGGGACTTACTCACCTGGGGGTGGGCCCCTACCAAAATCGGTGACCCCCTTAAAAGACGTCCCCCTCAAAAATATTTGACACGTGTTTCAGCGATTTTTGAAATTCGCGACCGTTTTCGAAAAAAACCCGAGTGGAAACTATTTTAACCAACACCCTGTAAATGAAAGAGTCAAGACTAGAGTCCCTAAACATATATGAAAGAGTCAAGACACGTGAAGTGAAGAAGAAGAAGGGGTCTGAGGAGCCTGGAGGGGCGCCTCTTGTTAACAATTTTATCCAACGATCTTACAGTTTACAGGTAATAATTACAGGTTTTAATTTACAGTGAAGAGTAATGCGTGAATTTTATTCTGTTCCGAACGTAGGTACTTTTATCAATTTCAATAGAAAATTTCATCAGTACCAGCTGAAAATGCCGAAAGTTTCCAGCGGGGCAGGTTGTTCCATGAAGATGTAAACAAGAGGCGCGCCTCCAGGCTTCATAGACCCCTTCTACTTCTTCAGTTTTCAGCAGCCAATCAGAGATGGAACCTCGTATGGCGAGACTCTTTCATATTTAGGGACTCTACTCCTTCCTCTCCCGGAAGTTCCCGCGGACCAATGGAGAATGGTAACTGGAAACCGTGCCTCACTTTTGTGGACGCATTGGGACGAGCCTTCATTTTTTAGGGTAGACTAAAACGGTACAGTCGCGTACGAATAGTTAACTCCTTCTCAACTCTGCAACGCGCAGTCAGGCACAGATACCGCTGTTTGATAGAGCAGAGGTCGTTTCACGAAAGTTGGCCGATGACAGATGGGTTTGTTTACTGCGCAGAGAAGAGTTTGCGTTTTTGCGCATGTGCAAACGCATCAAACACGTGTTTGAGCAGCGAGCCGCACGAACTGTCATCGTCCTTCTTTTGAGAACAGTGTTGCCAGATTCTGCGGCTTTTCCTATGTGTTCTTATGGGAAAAGCCGCAAGATCTGGCAACATAGTTTGAGAAACGAGCTGTGCAACTCCAAATGCCAAATGAGAAATCAATATAGGAAATCTACGCAGATGAATTTTGAGACTTAGGTACATACTGCAGTGAGTATAGCCGTATATGGGTACCAAATAAATATAATACTTAAAATCGCACAATCCTGATCATAACACTGGTACCTATAGTTCATTTGTGTGTTTTTTATGGTTTCTACAGCAAGTTCGTTTAACAATATATGCGTTTATTTATTTACTTATTTATTTAGTTTTATTTTTTTCCTAAGGATACGCAGAAAAACCCTGAACGACATCTATTTCCTTGAAAATAATCCTTTAATTTTGGCATTATTTATCCAAAACTGAGAAATATTACTTGAAAAACGCTGTGAATTTATAGAGGCGCAGTTTGTTTACGATACACATTGTTTTTTTTTTTCCACAGGACGCGATGGTCGAAATCGAGGCTATTGCTCACCTGAAGTGATCCACGCGCTACCCCTGCGTGTGAAATTGGAAGATCCCACGATGACTATAAAGTCGCAAAATCTTCGCCATTTTCCATTGACATAAAATATGTTTTAGTTACGCTGAGCTCCAAAATGGGACCCAATGAATCATGCGATGAATTTTTGCCGCCCAGTGGTTGATACCATTTCTTGATCATCCAATTCTCAGTGCATTGTATCCGGACTCAAAATTTCCATCGACCTTGGTTTATTGAACACGAATTCTCATCGAGGTTTCATTACGTAGTAATATACCGCCACAGCCGCGCATTAGCGGCTCGTGCTACTTGGCAACAATGTTTTCACTCCATTTGAATCTATGTCCAACAATCGATTGCTGGTGAAGCGCTGCTTCACTTTCGAATCGATTGTTTTACATGCAATCAAATGGAATGAAGACATTGTTGCCAAGTAGCACGAGCCGCCACTGCAGCCGCGTGCTAATTCTGATTCCATGTCTCTATGTTGTATTCTATGTGATTGTGATATATTTTAAAAATAGGTACTTAATATTTTAAGGGACAAATCAGTACCGTTCTGAGATTTTTCATATCACTGATTCGTACAGTACCGATATATATGTAGTATGCCCAAATTAAAATCTAACTAAGTAACAATAAGTAAAGTACTATTAGATTAAGAGTGTTTTATTTTTATAATGGACCCATCTGCATACTTCCGTAGCTCCCGGACTTTAAAAGCGACCAACCTTAAAACTATTTTCTCTCTCTTCACTACCTTCTATATTTAATAAATTAATTTTGTTACTATTTTTGTTATTGTTTTTCATTATTTTTTTGTTGATGTCGTTAATCTGAATTAGAGTTCCTATATTTAGAGAGTTAAGACAAGAGGGTAGTCAACTTCTGATTGGTCGATGAGTTTTAGGCTCTACGGATGCCGCCATTGGATGCGATTTTGCACTTTTGTTTACAATCGCAGTTGTTTACCAACAGTATTTTACGGATAAAGAGTTAAATATCGACGAATCTGTTAATTTTAATCATGAAACGCCTCAAGAATGTCTAAAAATCCCAAAAGAACCTTTCAAAGCGTAAATGGATGTCGATGCACAAAAGCAGTAAAAGATTACATCATTAGAAACTCAGCGGCACTGTAATCTTTGCAGTGGACAAAAACACAACAACGGCCCTCAGAATGTAAACAAATGTGCAAAATCGCATCCAATGGCGGCGCCCATGGTTTCTCTTGTCTTAACTCTCTAAATATAGGAACTCTCATCTGAATATGCCTCTTTACCTAATTAGGTACAATGTAGGGAATGGTCTCCGTTGCGAACTTTTGTTTTAGCATTATGGTGGGTTAAATCCTATGTAAGATCGAGTGAAAAAGACATTGAAAGAATCGGAAAGTCTCAACATCCACTCACAAAATCAATTTATACGATCAAAAGAATAAAAAACAATCTTTCAGATTAATGAATGAACTTTGCCTAATTATTTTAAATCAAATTCAAAGATGGCGGTTGATTGAGTGGGTGACGAGGGCAATGGCGGCTCGTGAGATTTGGCAACAGTGTTTTTATCCCATTTAAATGCATGGAAAACAATCGAAACTCGAGGAGGCTGCCAGCCTCCGCTTGAATCGATTTTTTACCTAAGTTTAAGTGGAAAAAATGCATGGTTGCCAAATCTCACGGGCCGCTACTGGACAAGGGGGAAACTGGCATCTAATCGCAACTTTCCATGCTCAGAAAAGTGATTCATCATACTGCTGTGTTACCGAAGACAGCAGTAAGTGCAAAATCGACATTTTGAGAAAACTGACTATGAAGTTTCAAACCTAAAATTAATGAGTTCAAAATCCTCCGTTTTTCATGAAAATTTCAGGAAACACCACTCAGGGTGTTTGAAATCGTTGAGATGATCAAAAACCGACAGATTTTGTCTTCAACTAAACGCAAGACAGCAGTAAGTCCTATAAAACCAATGGAAAAATTAAGGTAGACGGCGACGCTGCGTTCGCGCTCTTACTGCGCGCTCTCTTCCGTGACAGTGGAATACGCCGAAATACATGCACGGCAGGAGCAAGCTGAAGCGCGACTTACTGCTGTCTTGCGTGCGATAACGTAGACTTATACTGCTCTTGCTTGCTTAACTTAATAGCAATTTTCTCGTAGGGACTTACCGTATATTACCTAATATAAGCCGCACCCGAATTTTCGGTCCGGAAAAATGGGGGGAAAAATACTCAAAAATAAGCCGCACCCCCGACATTTTTAAAAAAATAGCGCCGGAAACCGGCCAAAATTATACAGAATGAAGTAAAAAAGCTTCTGAAAACATAACATTTATTACATTGAAACAAAAAAAATTACCCATGAGATCATCTGTTTAAAATCGGGATATTTTTTCCGCGTGCGCCGCGCGCCGAGACGAGACGGAACTGGAGCGCCACGCGCCGCGCCGCACACTGGGGCCGACTGAGGAAAAAATCCCTAAAATGAAGTATGCAGGGGAGATAAAACCATTCGGTAGAACTTTAGTCCAGGGTATGTAGGTTGATATCCAAACACAGTTTTATCCAAAAAAAAATTCAGAAAGGAGAAAATAAGCTCTGAGCTCAGCTTATCTGAAAATGCAAAATTTCAGGCATTTTTTTTATGTTTGATTTTTTGATTTTTGCACTCTTGCTTTAGATATTGACAAATATCTCTAAGCATGTCTCGAAAGTGCGTCTTTAGAGCTTTCGATTCATACGTAGGAAGTTTAGAAAAAAATATTTCAAAGTGACGAAATTACTTATCTAAGTGGGAGGGTAAAGATTAATCAAATTTAAAGTTCAATGGATTCGCAAAAAAAAGCTCCAAGAGGCTCCAAGTTCTAATATTGATTTTCTGATAGTCAATACCATTAGGAAGAAGCCCTGAAAATTTAAACTGCTCTTTTCGTGCACTTTTGGAGATATCGATTTTTTAATAAACAGGGGTCCGATTTTTTTACATGTTTTTTCACGTAAATGCAAGTTCTGCGCGCGGGCATCGCAGTTGAAAGTTAAATAAGAAATGGCAAAACTGTTCCCGCACCTGTTTCGATGAGAAAAAGTGTGGTGAGCAAAAGCAAGGTATCCCATGTAGGCATAACAGCTGCTGCAAAATTGTAGAAATTTACCATTGTTGCCAAATGTTGCATTAAAATTTAAAAAAAAAATACATGGAGTAAAATGGAAAAAATTTAAAGCCACGATTTGGCTACACTGGATTTCATCTACTTAAATGCAAATGTGAAGTCTTACATGCATGTTTCTTTTAGACTCTCAATTCTGGAAAAATTGAGATTAACTTTGAAAGTTATGCGTGATGTTATCTCAATTTTTGTTCTTAATAAATACGGAGCTTACTGATCATCCTTGTTATTGGACAATTTTGGAGCCCCCTGCCCCTAAAAATGACTCCGAAATGTTGGTTTCACGGATACTTACCATGGGTAGCTAGAATAAGTCCTCAGGGTTTTAGTTTCCATCCCATTCTTCAGTTTTATGAGCATTTTCCTCAAAATTTAGTAAACTTTCACTATTTTCAGGTGGTTTTTTGCCAATATCTCTCTAACAAATTAAGGCAGAGAAATGTTCTTTGCACCAAAAAGCTTAGTTTTTCATGCTGGTTTTACAGGTATGCCACATGATGAGGGTTTCAAAAAACCAAAAAATCATTTGGGGGAGGGGGCCCCCAATTTTGAGAAAATATGTCATCCATCATTTTTAATGGCTGGAGTATGACCCCTGAGTCCACACAAGCTCACATACAAAATTTCATTGAAATCCGTCGAGTAGTTTTGGAGTTACAGAATTATTTCCGATTTTCATACAATCGGCTCCACAGTGCGCCGCAGCTGAGTTGAGTGATTGGTGGCGCGAACAGCGAAAAATCACGCGAGAATGACCCGAGAGTGAAGCCGAGGTCCAAGGCACACCACGATTTTCGGCCTTTTTTTTTTTTTTTTCTCTGGGAAATCCTCTTGTATAAGCCGCACCCGGATTTCGTACTGGAAAAATCGGGTCAAAAAGTGCGGCTTATATTCGGTAATAATACGGTACTGCTTTTCGACAGCTCTCGTTTATTGCGAAAAAGGCATATTCTGCAACTTTCTTTAGGTTCAACAGATTCTACAGACTTAAATACCTTGAATTTTGAAGAAAACTCAATTTTGAAAATTTGTGACTTACTGCTCTTTACGGTAACATTGCAGCATAGAGCAAGCTAGCAATGATTGCTCTCCACGGGCAATCCATGGGCGTCATTTAGGGGGGGGGGGGCTGGGGAGGGGGCAATTGCCCCCCCCCCCCAAGGATTTGAAGTCAGGCTCAAAAACTGGCACGAATTATATTGATGAGCAAAAAAAAAAAGGTCATCCGATTATTGCCCCCAATTATTGCTCTTTGGCTCTAAAATTATATTGATGAGCAAAAGAAAAATAAGGTTATCCGATTTTTTGCCCCATCCAGGCCGAAAATTATAATGATGAGCAAAAAAAAAAAAAAAGGTCATAAGATTTTTTGCCCCCCCCCCCCCCCCCCCCCCAAGCCGAACTTGAAATGACGCCCCTGTAGCAATCTGGAAATGGACGAGACTCCGCCATCATGACCCTTTCTGCTTTCATTTGTTCGCCATTATTGAATTTTACTTAACTTAACTTAGGCGCATTAATTGAGTTTTTTGCACTAGAGGATTTTGAGACTTTTCGATGCTTCATTCCAATTTGATTTCCACGTGATTCTACTTACACCAGAGAAGACTCTCTCTATAGCTGCAGCAAAAGTTTGAACCAGATCCTTTACACCGTAAGCGTGCAAGGTATATGGAAGAAGAACAGGTATGGACAGGAGGCGGGGTTTAAGAGGCTTTCGAGTTTTCCCGCCAAATGATGACGACATACGCTTGCTTAGGCGATGACGTAGCCGTCACCTACTGCAGTAGCGAGAGATGGGGATCACGGGAGAGTGAGTGAGATAGTTTGGAACGGTAGGCGAATTTTATCGCGACCGTCTAGAACATCTGTGACGTAGCCGTCACCTACTGAGATAGGCTTCGCCTCCTGTCCATACCTGTTCTTCCATATATACCTTGGTAAGCGTGTGTCGGTGCATCCAATCATTTCGGCAATTTTGGGTGATGTTTTTGAAGGTATGCACTTCACTTTCGTACCAATAATTTTTTTTCTCATGCATTTAAGACCACTCGATAACTCACTAAAAACTGACGTAAAAAAATATCCAATTTCAGGCACTTGATAAATAGAAAAAGGTAATTTTAAATACATTCCGGGCAAAACCTAAAAAAAGGAGGTTGAAAAAGACCTAGAGAGAAAGTTTCTGCAAAAAAAACTTGCACAATGTTGCATATTTTTATCCAGCAACAATTTGAAGTCGACCCTTTTTTTATAAAATAAACTTCAATAACCCGGCAAAAAAAAATGCTATATCGACCCTTAAGTTTGTGCCAAAATTCTTCATTTTTTACGCATTTTCCAACCATAAACCGCGCAACAGGAGTTTCAAGTTTAAATTGGAAAATTAACCAAAATCGATTTTCAAATATTCAAGAGCACGCAAATATTTTTGGCCAGGTTTTTGGGGGTAAATACTCCTACGTGCGTCGTGTCGGTACACTCTGCACTATATGTCCCAGGGCTGCCGTTTTGCGTATAATCAATGCTATTTTTCTATTCACCGATGATTCCACCAGTTAAGAAAAGATTACACAGTTCAGTTCAGTGTATGACTGCAATGCACGAAAATACTCTGATCTGTAATCTTTCCTTAATCGGTGGAAACTCCGTTGATTAATTAAAATATCCGCAAGTTTTTTAAAGTCATCGACGACTCCACCTGTTGAGGAAAGATTACAGATGTGAGTATTTTAGTTTATTACAGTCATGCTCTGAACTGAACTGTGTAATCTTTTCTCAACCGGTGGAATCATCGGTGAATTGAAAAATATCATTCATTATACGCAAAACGGCAGCCCTGATATGTCCATCAAGGGACTCTAAATAATTTTCTTGTGCGTACGTGCATCAGGGAGCATCCGAGTTGGCCCGAATTGCCAAATCCGAGTTGGCCCACGGCTTGAAAAACTTTCGCACGAGTTGGCCCAAGCCGAAAACAATAGAAGAAATAAAAATACATTTAAATGTTGTACTGTGGCAACGTCGCTTACCTCTATGATAGGATAGATTAATGGAGCGTATAGTTAATGAGACTGATGGCAATGATCTTAGGTTGACAGAAAGTTCTTAAATTCTGCTTCGCAAAGGGCAAAAGCAATGTAAAAGAACTTTCTCCCTCCCTTTGCCCTTAACAAGTACATTTCACCCTCCCGTTGTAAATTCATAAGAAAAACATTTTTAATAAATAAATTGTCCGTGAGAAAATGTCGTCAAGAAATTGAAAAAAAATTGGGGGTGTTTAAATACCGCCGCGTCAAAAAATTCATATCACACCGAAAAATATATACTAAAAAATAGCTAATGCACTTTTTTCTTAGAAATTGGTAAAAATATACCGGAAACTTTTCTAATGAAAGCAAGACGATCGTGATTTGACGCGTACTCCTCCACACCTTCAAGTAGGAACTCTTCCTTCTTCGTCTGTCGTTTAGTTGCAGGACGAGATATTTTGGAGGCAAGTTTAATAGAGGTGTCAGCCTGTATTTTTATAAGAGTTTTGATGAAACAAAAAATATTTGGATGAGCACAACTGAACTCGGCATTTAATTTGGCATGGTTCACAACCGTTCGTTGTCCAATCTTCATAGGTTGAATGAGAAGCCCACATTCCTGGGGGGGGGGGGGGTCGCAATCAGGCTGAATGTACGTTTTCAACACATAATCAAAAAAATTATTTAGAGGTACAGTGGGAGAAGCGGTAAACCAAAGAAATAAATCAGAACTGAGCTAATTTCTGAATCTTATAATTTAAATTCGATTGACAAACTCTGATTTTCCTCTTTCGTAAAATGCCACGTTGCCAAGTGCTCTCTTTTTTATGTATTTTTGTTGTCTCTTGGGCCAACTCGGAAACGCTGTTTTTCCAAACAGGGGCCAACTCGCGGGTATATGCGGCGAAAAAACGGCTTGGGCCAACTCGGACTTTTTGGGCCAACTCGGAATCACCCGTGCATCACACTACTGGATGGACCCAAGAAGTTGTAATCCCCTCTCTTTCCTCATTAGAATGCGTCTGTTAGAAAAGGATGGGGGGAAGGGGGGGGGCGAAAACCACGTGACTGCCCCCCCAGATCTGTTTTTTTCTAACCCACGCATTCTAATGAGGAAAGAGAGAGAAGGATGGATTCCTGGATCCGATTGTTCGTGATGAAATATGTTTACCTGTTAATAATAGAGCACCGAGCGGTGAAAAATAGAGGGCACTTAGACGCTCACTTCCATGATGTCCTATTGACATTGGATCAACTTTGGGGTCCTGACGCATCTAGTATGCTATGGGGCGGTTACTTAGCATTAAGAAACCGTAAATATTTTTATTTTTTGATGAAATTTTAAGTTTGGGTTTTTGGCGAGGGTTTTGAAGCAAATACTCCTACGTGCGACGGCCGGCGCGGGTTACGTAAAATCGCTGACTAAGGACTTATGCTAACAGTTCCAATTTTTTTTTTTTATCACTCCTAAGTGTACGCTGCTCACTCTATTTTATTATAAAAGGCAAACAGAAAATAATATTTTTCTTTACGGTTGTTTTTTTTTTTTTTTTTTTTTTTTTTTTTTTTTTTTTTTTTTTTTTTTGCAATATTTATTTCGAAAAAAGAAATTCATAACAAAGAACAAAGTATAAAATTAGGAAAATACAAAATCAATAAGTAATAAGTTGGGACAGTCGTGAATGTAATTTGATTACTGCTCAGGACTTTGTTAGAGTTTCAATAAAACTTAACATTTTAAAAAGAATCAAAGAAATTAAATCAGATTTGCTTGAAGCAAAAATCAAAAACTGCAACAATAAGCATAACATAAAACGGACAGTTTCAATTGGAGAACCTCAACATTTTTCATCATTTTCGTTTATTCAACATTTTCTCATGTATAAAATTTCAAATAAAAACTCTATTCAGCCAGACTTTTCAGAAACCCTTCGGATCTTTTAATTTGCTTTTGAATAACTTATGTCCTCTCTCAAAAATCAAATGACGACTTTTTTGCAGGCGAATCCACGAAATTAAAATTGGCGTCAAGAATCGATACATATTAAATGATTATTCCGAGTTTCTTAAGATGAAGTGATTTTTATCAACAGTTTGCTTCAAAACGTATAATAATAATAATAAAAAATAAATAAATAAATTGAAGTCATCGTTTTTAAATTTCTTTACAATATAATATTTGTAATCGCAATTACCAGCTTTTGATCTTTGCCTTTTCTCATGCAGTCACGACGTCATAAGTCCATTTTTCTTTTCTAAGTTTCTACATTATTTCCAATATATTTGTAGAACCATATTTTAACCCTTTATGGACCAAGCCTGAGTATACTCGTTTTTCTCCTCTAGGCTATTTCACATTATTTCAGTCTTCATTCCAGATAAACGCGACTATCCATTGAAGCACGTATACGATAAGCTTTCGCCGCGAGCCTTCAATTCGTCGTATAGGCAAATCCAACTCCCCCAAGTACGAACAGTTAACTACCTTCCTATACATATAAACGATACAGTGGCGTTCTAATGAACTAACCTGATCCTTAGAGGGTTAATATGAACTTATTTAAGTAATTTCAAGAACTTATTTCTGATCGTCAAATTCGATGTATCGATACCGCCCGCTGTGGATAAACCTTGAGCCGATGACATTTAAACATTTCGAAATCTCATAAGAATTTAGAATGAGGCGACTAAAAAATGTGTGTTGTTCTCTGTTCTTTAAGGGCATGCTTTTTTATTATTGCGGGAAATTATGGTATAGACACCTAGATACATCACCGAACATACTCTAGCATTCCCCGCTGATGACGATAAAATTAAATACTTACATACTATTAATAATAAATATATCCAATCAATTGAGATTGAACATAGGCTGAAATCAAAACCAGAACAAGGTACCAAATAGTAAGTGATTGGTTTAACTTAATACTTAAAAAACAAAAAACAAGAGAACTGACGGCACAAAAAATCAACTTCAATCATCAATCATGTAAACGTAATAATGAACCAGGCTATTTGAAGGTCCCCTCCAGGATCGATTCTCTTTTACAGATTTTTATGAAGTGATTTCAAAATATCGTGCATGGAATCACGATCCGCAATAAACCGACAACGATAAATACCTATAGTAAAAAAGCAGCTTTCTTGTGGCCTCTTAGAACTATCAGTTATACAATTAGACTTTATAGCTCACAATCAGTAGAGGCAGATATATTTGCATTGCTCGCGCCATTTTATGACTTTGATATATTTGCATTGCTCCCGCCATTTTATGACTTTGATATATTTGCATTGCTCCCGCCATTTTATGACTTTGATATATTTGCATTGCTCCCGGCATTTTATGACTTTGTGCTATCTGCTCCAAAACAAATGGTATAAAACGACAACCACAGAAGTGAATAGGTACTTTAGGTACCTACTCACGGTCACGCCACCGGTGGCGAAGCGTGCAATAGGGCTATTGCACACTTTTGCTATAAGCGATTTAATAGTCGATTATGGCGTAGAAACCTCAAAAAATAACGATGGCGGCACTAAAAACTTCCAAAATCCACTCCTAAAATCAATAAACGCAGTTATTTGCGCGAGCGTAATGGTGGCCGAAGGCACTAACAATGGAAGATTCCCATCTAATAATTCTGAAACTCCATCAAGAAGTGACCAATAAGAGACTACTTTCATTTGACACCGGTGTCACTAGGTGTTGTGGCACTATTCATCGGATGTGGATCATCACTCTGATGACTAATTACTCTGTGAATCACCCTTGTCAACATAGAAAGAGTGACGAAATTAAGATAGGAATCTCCCATTGTTAGTGCCTTCGGCCACCATTACGCTCGCGCAAATAACTGCGTTTATTGAGTTTAGGAGTGTATTTTGGAAGTTTTTAGAGCCACCATCGTTATTTTTTGAGGTTTTTACGCCATAATCGACTGTTAAATCGCTTATAGCAAAAGTGTGCAATAGCCCCATTTGGCAACGTCACATTTTTTTCCATTTGAAACCATGCGAAACATCGAATTCGAGAGCAATCGCTACACCTCTATATATAATAATTCAATATTTTTTATGGTTTACGATAACGATAAAGTTTAAATGGAAGTACAAATAAACGTCACATTTGTCTTGTTATCGAACTTTGCTCAAGTCTAAACTCTGAAGACTATTTTCCATACGTATAAACTTACAAGTATATATTAAAAAAAAAAAAAAAAAAAAAAAAAAAAAAACACCTTGATTGCATTTTTTTCATTCAGTTTCAACGCTAAAACTGGAAAGACAAATGCGGGGTTAGAATCCTTTCAATTAATTTTGCAGGACTGACAACAATTTCCTGAAGAGGAGCACACTTACAGCTATTCAGTTAATAGGAAATTTGATTTCTAAAGGAAGTTGGTTGTTTTCAACTGACCAAACTGATCCGGTAGGGGCTTTCTGCAGCACATAAATCAGAGCTCGGCCCACGTTTTGCACCCTGCGAATCAAATTATTCAAAATTTTATTAAAATCAGAGTCAAATCGAAAACACGCAGTTCAGCCATTGGCAAATACAGGAGGGGGAGCGCGAAGGGGGCGAACGCCCCCTCGTTCGGCCAAAAAAGGGGGAGGAAGGGGGAAAGAAAGAGAAATAAAGAAAAAGGGAGTCACCACGAGGGGGGGGGGCAAAATATCCCAAGTTCAACACCCCCCCCCCCCTTCGCGAGGGCTGGATCCGCCATTAAGTTTAGTACAATCACCTTGGCCGATATTTTTGACCGGTTCCAGATGTATAAAGAAAATGTGTTCTAGCTGACGATATTCTGCCGGTACAAAATGTGGGGGAGACCGGGGCACCATGGGTCCCGGGGCACCATGGGTTTTTGCTGGTTCAGTGACTTTCAATATAGTTAGGTTGGCACTACCGCTGTCAAGTGATCATTATAAGTGGTTATGTTCACCCATCCTGTTTGTTATGATTAAACTTCATATCAAAGGTGAAAAAATGGGATTGAAAATTTCAGAAGGAAAAAATCTACTTATTTTGATGCGACAATTTTTTTTTTTCAAGTGTCGTACTACTCTTCAGGCAACTCCAGTCAAACATTTTTTTCATCCTTACACTCGTAAGGAATTTCCCTCAAAAGAGGGAACAGTTATCTCAATTATTAATAGGTTAGATTTTGCCTTTATCTTGTGAACCCCTATATCGGGGCACCATGAGTCCTTTCAATCGGGGGCACCATGGGTCTTCAAATACTCCAATACTTTAATGATAACAAACTTAGTTATCTATTTTCTCTTTCTGTTTGTTTTAGGTATGGTTCGTAACTATAAAAGAAAGTCCCAAAAGCGGCTTTATGACCCTGAATAATTTAAAAAAAAATATTTTTGACTGATTCTTTAACAATTTTTTTTTGCGAACCAATTTTAGTGCAATTTTGTTCCAAAATTATTTAGCTATTTTTTTTTTTTTATGTTAAATACTTGAAGATTAACTTCTTTTTAGAAAATACAACTTTGGTCGTTTTTTTTTGTGAAATTCTTGTTGCTTTTTTAATCGATTTCAGTATTCCTTTTCTGGACCCATGGTGCCCCAAGTCCGAACCCATGGTGCCCCGGCCCGGGGCACCATGGGTTTTTTTTTTTTTTTTTTAATTTTTTTTTTTTGAGCAGACATGTTAAAATTTTTCAAAAACCATCATAGATTATGAAAGTATACAGGGTAGTCTCTTTGTAAAAAAAAAATGGTTGATGGCATGCAATGCTTTCTCTGCTTTTTTTAGCTTCAAATAAAAAGGGCCCATGGTGCCCCGGTCTCCCCTACCTATCAAGTTCTACGACTTGGTTTTGAGTGCTGCAGATTGCAGGTAATAGCGAACAGTTAATTATCGTTATTATATTTGAAGTTATCTTAAATCCAACTTACAATTGTTGCTGATTTAATGTTTTGGGTAATGCAGCCTCGTATTCCGGTGTTTGAAGGGTCTTCTTCCAGTCATTTTCTGGTATCATTCCTGTCTTGGTCCCTCCAGGGCAGAGAGCGATGAATCTGACTCCTGTCATGTTCATGTGGAATGGACTCTGCATTTGGGAATAAGGAGTCATTTTAGAATTATCAGAATCCGCATAAAAGGAAGAATTCCCCTTAGTAAATAACATATTACACACTCTCAATCAGGCCCGGACTGGCTCACCTGAGAGGGTGCGGGACGGTGGACTAGGGGGGCGCCACCCAACGGGGGGGGTCTGGGGTATCCCATACCTCCAAGTAGGAAGGGGGGTGCGGGGGCCCTCCCCCGGAAAATTTGTTTGATTCAGAATCCGCCAGAACGCAATTTTAAGCCATTTCTAAGCGATCAGATCAGTCATTAAGTCAGCTCGATTCTTCGCTTTTCATGAATATATTCGACCTTTTAAGTCGTCAATACGGAATCCCGCGGGGAAAAAACTAACAGAAAAGTATAATTATGAGCTTAGAAAATCTATGAAAAAAGAGGAGAGAATATGAATGCGTAGTTTCTGGACCTTCGAATTTTCGTTTATAGTTTCCACCAAACGACTCTATATTAACAGAGGAATCATGTTGATCAAGGAAAAAATAAACTCACATTTGATGTCAGACTGATTTAAATATACTAATTTTTATTTTTTTAAATTTTTTAGGAGCTGCTATCAAAATGATAATTTTTTTCCCAGTATACATCAAAACTTTTTAGTCAGTATAGGCAGTGGCGTACCGAGAAATTTTCCTTGGGGGGAGGGTGTTAGTACGACTCAAATTCCGGGGGGTCCGGGGGTCCTCCCCCGGAAAATTTTTCAATTTTCCTGACCTTCAGATTGAATTTTACGGTACTTTCATGTACACCCAGTAAACATTTCCGGTCTTACGAGCATCTTGAGCTGATCTAAGGCAATTGACTAGATAGTCTAGAAGTTCTGCATTTTACCTGCAAATGTCCGCCTGTTTCGGATCTTCTAGTGATCCGCACAGATGATCTTGACATGGTCTGGAGGATATCTGAAGACGACAGCCTGGATAGCTTTTCAAATTGTATTGCAGACAACTGGGAGAGGTTCCCAAGTTATTGTTTTTCAGATATCTTCAAGACCATGTTAAGATTATCTGCACGAATATCTTGAGCATATCTGGAAGTTGTCTTGTGCACAACTGGGAGGCTGACCCGGGTTGATATGACTATCAGATATCCTCCAGACCATGTCAAGATTATCTGCGCGGATCGCTAGAAGCTTCGAAACAGGTGGACATTTGCAGGTAAAATGCAGAACTTTTAGACTATCAAGTCAACTGACTTAGATCAGCTCCAAGATGCTCATAAGATCGGAAATGTTTCAAGATTATTTGCACGAATATCTTGAGCATATCTGGAAGTTGTCTTGTGCACAACTGGGAGGCTGACCCGGGTTGATGACTATCAGATATCCTCCAGACCATGTCAAGATTATCTGCGCGGATCGCTAGAAGATTCGAAACAGGCGGACATTTGCAGATAAAATGCAGAACTTTTAGACTAAATAAACAGCGCACTCTGGGTGGTGATTCTTGTAACTCATTATAAAGTTATTCCATCTAGATTGGTACCGCATGTTGCAGAGTCCTGGATAGCACATTACACACATATTATTAGCTGTAGAAGAGATACATTGAAGCAGGGGCGTGCCGTGGTTTCCAAAAATGTGGGGGGCAATAATGCAATCTTGCCATCCTCCGCGAACAAAATGAAAAATTAAATGACCTTTATTTTTTTTTTTTTTTTGAAATTTGAACTTTTTTTCTTCTTTTCTTTCTTTCTTTTCTTTCTTTCTTTTCTTTCTTTCTTTCTTTCTTTCTTTTCTTTCTTTTTTTCTTTTTTTTTCTTTTCTTTCTTTCTTTTTTTCTTTCTTTTTTTCTTTTTTTTTCTTTCTTTTTTTCTTTTTTTTTCTTTCTTTTTTTCTTTTTTTTTTTTTCTTTCTTTTTTTTCTTTTTTTTTTTTTTCTTTCTTTTTTTTCTTTCTTTTTTTCTTTATTTTTTTTTGGTTGATCACCCTGATTTTGCCGCCCCCCGAAAGGCAAGGGTATCCAGCCCCCCCCCCCCCCCCTTCTCGACACGCCCCTGCATTCAAGATACATACACAGAACATACACAGAAAGAGTTGACAAAGTATACCAGAAGTTCCGAGATTTGAACCTGGGCCGCTGCGGTGGAAGCCAAGTACTTTACCCGATGAGCTACGCCGGCTCGCGTAGGAATGGAGCAAATTAAACATATTTAAAGGAGTGGAATCTTCATACTCGTATAATATCTGGAGAGTATGGACTTACAAATCCAGAATTGAATATCTTCAGAATATCTGGAGATTATCTAGACTTACAAGTCCAGAATTGAATATCTTCAGAATATCTGGAGAGTATCTGGAATTACAAGTTCAGAATTGAATATCTTCAGAATATCTGGAGAGTATCTGGACTTACAAGTTCAGAATTGAATATCTTTAGAATATCTGGAGAGTTTTGGACTTACAAGTCCAGAATTGAATATCTTCAGAATATCTGGAGAGTATCGGGAAATTACAAGTCCAGAATTGAATATCTTCAGAAATCTGGAGAGTATCGGACTTACAAGTCAAGAATTGAATATCTTCAGAATATCTGGAGAGTATCTGGAATTACAAGTCCAGAATTGAATATCTTCAGAATATCTGGAGAGTTTCTGGACTTACACGTTCAAAATTGAATATTTCAAAATATCTGCACAGTATCTTATTTAAACTTGTTAGATGTTGATATTGAGAAGAAACTTCCGGAGCACAAGAAGCATGTGCCGTATAAAGTTGTCTCCAAAAGAACTGAAAGTTATCTAAATTTTTTCGTGTGTTTTCCAACATCTTGCAGTTATTTTGCAGATATGTTTCGGCGCGCATATTTTTTTGAAGTCCTTTCAGACATCTTTTATGCCCAGATATTCACAAGACCCTTTGAGACGGAAGTTTACTGGGCAGTAAAATTGAAAAGTTCAAAATATTTTGATTTTGCCCGCATGAAATCTTTAGGCACTAAGTGGAAGTGGATGAAGGAGCCATGGAATATTTCGGGGAGAGAGGTTGTTTTATCGCCCATAAGGAATGGGCTGTGCATGGATTGCCTTCATTTTTTCAGGGTGGTTGAGCTATTCACGGGGAGTCTAACTATGGTCTATTTTTTATTTTAGCAACCGGGGGGCGGGGGGTCGGAGGTAAAACGGTTTTTTTGCAATAACTTTTGAACGGTTAAAGATAACAAAACCATTTTTTTTTTTTTTTTTTTAAATGAAAGATCTTTTAAAGGTCCATCTTTTGCTGTGTATGATGTTTCAAAAATATTGAATTTTAGTTTAGTTATTGCATTTTCAAAATTTTGGAAATTCCAAAAAAATAGATTTTTGAATTTTTTTTACAAGCGGATCGCACTGAGGAAAACAAAAAACCGTCTCAAAGAAATTCCTTTCTTTTCCAGTTAAAATGAGCTAAAGTTCGTTTTCGAGAAATGATTTGTCACAGAGTTATGAATTTGTAAAGTGTCAAAAATAGCTATTTTTGCGTTCTTTGCGGTTCTTAGTGGGGGGGGGGGGCGATCCTGCTCGTCTCTTACACGTTAATTACGGCGCAAACCATGCCGCCCTCGGTTCATATGAGTTATGGGACGGAGGGCGCCCTATGACACATGATATTTGTGGTATTCAAGTCACCGAAAATTAGACTGCCAGAATCGCGGCTTTCCGCTGCTTGTTTTTTTTTGCGGGGGGGCGCCGGGGTGCCATGGACAGAGGGCGCACCGGGCTTCTGCCCGGTGGGCCAGTCCGGGCCTGCTCTCAATCCAGGGGGAGGCCGGAGGGGGGTCGAGGTGGTCAAAACCCTTTTCTTCTTTCGTCGTCAGATTTTCACACAGAAAACTTCATTTTATGCGTTTTATGAGGAATTTAGACTTTTTTTTTACTCTATGGACAATTGCAAGGGTCTGAAATTTTGTGTTTTTAACGAAGAAAATGATAGCACAGAATACTCTGATCAGAACGGAAACTCCCATAAGAGCCAATGAAAACAAGATTTGAAATTTACTGGCACAAACTGGCAACTGTGCCTACTCACTCCTCAAGATGGCGGACATGCTTTTCAGGCTATACAACCAATCACAACTCGGCCAGTTGCCGAAGATCTGCCGAAGATTGCCGAAGATGCTCACTTTCGAACATGGCTGCGCCCGAAGTAAAGAATGTTTCCAAATGAATTAGAGTTTCCGTTCTGATTAGAGTATTCTGTGATGATAGTACTTGAGCTGAGAACAAATATGCAGAGCTGAATTTACACTTTTGCCGCCCATGGGCCACCTGACTATTTGCCGCTTCCTCTAAGCCCAGACTTTCTGGGAGATCTGGGGCACGTGACCCTCCAATTCACTGTCTTCTTCCCGGAAATTTTCAACATTTTTACCTCCAATAATGCGAAATGACACGATTTTTAGAAAGCTTTCCCTTTTCTTTACACGCAAAATGAATGAAATTCTCGTGGTGATAACGACACAGTTTTTGTACAGCGTTGTTTCAGGCACGAAAATCAGCACTAAGCGTGGTTTCCGATGATACGCAAGGCTACGCAATTAAGCACCTATACGGAGTCGAACTACATAGGAAGCATGTTATCTTTCAAAAATTTCCATGCAAAAAAAAAAAAAAAAATTGAGTTTTTTGAGATACGGGTATCCACCCCCTAAATAACCCCCAAGGGGTGGTTTTGGGGACTGATATTTTCCCCGAATTTTTTGGGGTCGATATTCGTTACAAGTGTTTTACCGAATTTTCATATTTGCCTTAGTTTGGCCGCAATAAAAGCTGGTCAGGTGGTCTGAAACACCCTGTACATACATATCCTATATTATATTTGTAAGAATGAAGCTAAGTTCCTGGAGAACCGTTGCACCGTTCGGTAGGGGCCTGGTACCGATCGGCAGGGCTCGGCTTCAATGCTTCGGGAAAAATTTAAGTTTTTCCGTGCGGGCCCCGCGTCCCTTTTTAAAATGCTAAAAACTTTTCTCTGGAAAAGTTGTGCGAGTGCGAAAAGGATGCGAATCAGTTCGTTTTGCAAGGGTGGGAGAGAGAAGCGAGATTTTGTCATCCTTTTTTAAATGCATACGTGCGGACGAGCATACGATTTTTTACGCGTGTGAGCGAGA
>VMOF01000320.1:56779606-56989227 GCA_011764245.1 Trialeurodes vaporariorum | reverse complement strand
AGATGGCATTACATGCAGCTAGTCAGTGGTCTCATTTTTTTATTAGAAGTTAATGAGGCGGATGAAAAAATCTTCCACATCACGAGAGGCGAGAGGTAAAATTTTTCTTACCCCCACTCTATTGCTTGAGCAGTGAGAGATATCGTCTCACTGCCAAATGATTGGAAGGAGGGCGGAGACTTTGAGTCAGTGTTAGCTGTGTGTGTAGGGAGTGCTACGGGTGTTATTATCTCGTGCATTTGAGAGGGTCAAAATATTTCCCCTCTCGCCGCGATGTGGAAGATTCTCTTGCCGGCCTAAGTACCTCTGATGTGATCTCTAGAAGTTTTCAAATTTTTAATTTCTGGTTGTGTTACTCTTTTCTGTTAAGCTTTCAAAAATCAGGACTCCTCATCTGGCAAAACTTTCCAAGACCATCGAAACCACCAAGGAATTTCAGAAGAATCAAAACTTGAAGCAGTAGACTTGTAATTGAATGAAAGAAGGTAACGATCTATCAACCATCAAGGAAGGTCAGTTGGTAAGTTAGGGCTCAGTCAGTTAGAGGAAGTTTACTTGATCGAAAAGTCCTAGTGGAAGCAATGAAAATAATCTAATCATACTTAGTCTGTACCAGTGGGATTAGATAAAGGAGAAAAACTTAAGGAACGACAGAAAACTCCGGGGGAAAAAATCTCACCTCGACACACTTTGCTGTCACAGGAATCATTAAGTAAGTCACTGCAGCAGTAACATCAAGAGTCTTTGAATTATTTATTAAGTAGAGTAAAATAAAGGGATAACTCATCTTGTCTATGAAGAGAATTCTCCAAAAATGTCTGAATTTCAGCGGGAGATTGTAGATAATATACCCTACACAGAAGATGCGGAAGACAAAGATATTGAATATAGCAATAATCCATTTCCAGCTTCAATGTTAGCATTGGAATGGGACGAACCTGGTGCACCGCTTGAGTCAGTCTGTGGTAGCTCCACAAGTTTTCCGATAGAGCAAGAAAGTAACATGATCTCTGACAAAACGAAAGAAGGGGAGGATACAAGTGAGTGTCATGATATACCCCCAGGGTATTTGTGTGTACCAATGGTCTCGGAGAGTAGTCTTCCTGGAGAGGGTGCTGTCGAAAATTTGTCAGACAAAGCAAAGGTAGTAAAAAAAAAAAAAGAACGAAAACGTAAGAAACCTGGTCGAAAGAGGACGGAGCCTTTAAATCCGATATTGAATTACACTGAAGAGAAACGATTTGCGTGCGCAGAGTGTCCTGCAAGATTTATTTTGGAAGATACATTGATCAAGCATTTGAAGCAACATGTGTATGAAAAACGTTATACTTGTACCCATTGTAATATACAATTTTGTCATAGAGGCAGTCTGAGCACACACATAAGAAAACATACAGGCGAAAAACCGTTTGAATGCGCTCATTGCTGTGCAAGTTTCTATCAGAAAAGTCATCTGAACGAACACATTAAGATACACACTGGTGAAAAACCCTTCGAGTGCCCTCATTGTAGCGCTAAATTCTCGGAGAAAAGCAATTTGAATAGACATCTAAGAAGGCACACTGGTGAAAAACCCTTTGCATGCACCTATTGCCCTGCTAAATTCCCGCGTAAAGGTTCTCTGAATAGACATCTAACAGTACACACTGGTGAAAAACCCTTTGAATGCACCCACTGCACTTCCAAATTTTCTAGAAAGACTAATCTGAAAGAACACATAATGATACACACTGGCAATAAACCCTTTAAATGCACTTATTGCAACTCCAAATTTTCTCGGAGGACCAATCTGAATGAACACATCATGATTCACACTGGTGAAAAACCCTTTGAATGCACTCAATGCGATGCAAAATTTTCGCGTAAAACCAAGCTTTTTAACCATATGAGGACCCAACATGTACTCACTTCAATTTAGAATTCTTGTTAAGATAAACTGGTTCTTCAAAAGTAACTCCTCCCCCACCTTTGACCTTTTTTGGGGCTCAAAGTATTCTTCCCTGAAACTACTAGATCAGTTTATCGTTTTGCACCCAATTTTGTTGATTTTCAACCAGTTGAAGGTATACATTCTTGAAAATGGGTTGAGACTGAATTTTGACTTTTGGATGTTGTGAAAACAAAAAATTATACCGACCTGCGGTTTGCACGAAAATGTTAGGTTTCTTACATTCTTTCTAACATTGTATCCCAAAACAGGGAGTTGCCATTTTTAAAAGTCAAGGTGACCCCCTAGGGTGTGGGTTATTGAAAATAGTATCCCCAGGGAGTGCCATAAGTAAAATTAAGAATGGAGCACACCAGATCTATGTATATTGATCAGAGGAGAAGTTGGGTCGGGCATTGCTTTTGAATTTAATCATGTTGTAATTTTCTATTGAAAGCAGGCCGAGCACTTACATCAGGATACTTACTGTCATAAAACCAGTGGAATGTACTCATTGCTTTGTAAAACTTTCTTGAAAAAGCTGTCTGAAATGATAGTTTGATGCTTGAGAAGGCACATTATATTGCTTGTTAAACCCTTTTAAACCCCCTGAAATTAGCAAAAATTTACATTAGCGAGCATTGTAGGTCTGTGAGTTTCCCCGCTTCCCGTTGGATTTCTTTTAATAATGCTTTGGAGTGCGGTGAACACAACAATGCGTTATGCGTATTGTAAAGAGTATTTAGATACTTCTCTTGGAAAAATCTTTGTATTCTTTATTCTTCAGTACAGAATTTAGTACAGAATTTTACAGAGGAATAGTAAAGTGAAAGTTTGTTGTGGGGGAACATCCTCCAAGTGGAATATCTAGCTAAGTGGAATTTTTTTTCAGCACTGTGAAACCTCCCATACTCTGACCACAATTTCCCAAGCGGAACTTTCACTAAGTGGAATTTTTTTTGGGGCAGGACTAAGGAACTTTCACTGTTGATTCAAGGCTCATTTTGAATAATTGAGAACATTTTAGGGAAGGTGCCTGCTTTACTTGCAAGTACCGCACGCCACTGAAAACGCAATATTATTTTGAGTTTTGTTATATCGGTTAGTCCGTTTTATGAATGGTCTCGTATAACTGTTTTGAATTTTCCAATTAGTTGAAATTGAAGTAAAGAGACAGGAGCCGAAAGCCAAACTACGAGGGGAGTTCGGAAAGTAAAGATATAAGGCCTCTGTATAAGACATGACAACAGGTATCAACCCAAAAAAAAAATGGAATCTTATCTAATATACACTAGAGATGGGCTGTGCTCAGTCGGAGGTCTTTTGGGTCATTACCCTCTGAGACATCAGCGTTTTAGTGCATGGTGTTTGAATTTTTTCCCGCCGGAAAATGTAAAGTTCTGCGTGCAATACTCCGGACATTCACAAATGTTCAGACTGCGAAATATGATCTGCAAACAGTTTTTCAGTTACCAAAGGCAAAATTTGGTGGAAATGTATCAACAAATCGCATAAGTGTATGCTGACAATAACGCGCCGAACCAGTGAAATGTTGCCATATGTTGCCGAGAACTGAAACCGAGCCAGTAGGTGAGTGACGGCCTGCTTGAAAAGAATGAAAGCACCGCGAAGCAAGGCAACCATCCATCGTAATGAATGAACTTATTCAACTTGTTTATACAAATATTCATTGTATTAAAAGCTTTATGCTCAAAAAGTTCTACTCTTGAAAACAATTCTTTAAGAAATCATCATCTCTGTAAAGCAGGATTGTTGGAAAGCTCATGAATTTCCAGCACCATTTGGCAATGTTTTACCGGTTCGTCGCCATGTTACTGTCCACTTGGACTATCTTTTAACAAATTTCCGCCGAATTTGTGCTTCTGGTGACTAAAAAACTGATTGCAGATAGCATTCCACACTTTGAACATTCGCGAATGCATATTCTGCATTGAGAACTGTACGTGTGGAACTTCGCAATTTCTGGCGGAAGAAAATTCAAACACTAATGCGCTAAAATGCTGATTTCTCAAGAGTGAAATGATCCAATAGACCTCTGACTGTGCACAGCTCATCTCTAGTGTATATCAGATGAGAATTCATCGTTGGTTGGTTGATATCAGTCGTCAGGTCTTATACAGAGGCCTTGTATCTTTACTTTCTGAACTCCCCGCGTAATTTGACGGAAATTAATAGAAATGAGAGAATGTTTAGACTTTGACTTATACGTTTGAATTTGATGTACTGTGCCAATTCAACTTATCAATCAGCACTTGAGGAGTAAAACTTTTTCCTCTATCACTATCTTATCTTAATGATCCTTGAGTTGAATAAAAACTTTAGGAAAGTTGATGTAGCAGAGGGGGGGCTTATCCATAAAATAACTCTTGAACTTTTCTACTTGGCTATTCTGACTTTGAATTTTAAACATGAGAAAACTTCAAAGGTGTTTTTCTCAAAGCAGAATTTTCTGACATTTGCGGGCTGATCTTTGAAATCAGTGGATAAAACTGATAGACTGGATAAATGAAGAGCTCCTATTGGTCCCTCTAAAGTGTTTATCGAGTTATATACCTCTGCAACCAATGGGGCTATTGCACACTTTTGCTATAAGCGATTTAATAGTCGATTATGGCGTAAAAACCTCAAAAAACAACGATGGCGGTACTAAAAACTTCCAAAATCCACTCCTAAACTCAATAAACGCAGTTATTAGCGGGAGCGTAATGGTGGCCGAAGGCACTAACAATGGGAGATTCCTATCTTAATTTCGTCACTCTTTCTATGCTGACAAGGATGATTCACAGAGTAATTAGTCATCAGAGTGATGATCCACATCCGATGAATGGTACCGCAACACCAAGTGACACCGGTGTCAAATGAAAGTAGTCTCTTATTGGTCACTTCTTGATGGAGTTTCAGAATTGTTAGATGGGAATCTCCCATTGTTAGTGCCTTCGGCCACCATTACGCTCCCGCAAATAACTGCGTTTATTGAGTTCAGGAGTGGATTTTGGAAGTTTTTAGTGCCGCCATCGTTATTTCTTGAGGTTTTTACGCCATAATCGACTTTTAAATCGCTTATAGCAAAAGTGTGCAATAGCCCCATTATCCCTCCGCTACATTCGGTAAGCTATCGGCTGCTTGAAACATGCGGATAAAACCTGATAACTTACCGAATGTAGCGGAGGGATACTTGGGAGTTATCAGGTTTTGTCCGCATGTTTCAAGCAGCCAATAGCTTACCGAATGTAGCGGAGGGATACTTGGTTGCCGAGGTATATAACTCGATAAACACTTTAGAGGGACCAATAGGGAGCCCTTCATTTATCCAGTCAACCAGTTTTATCCACCGATTTCAAAGATCGACCTGCTGCTCTTTTTAGTGTATCCAGTGTCAATTTGGATCAGTGAGTTTGAGGGATGCGGCTGAAACATCACCAATACCGACATGAGTATGCAGGAAGCACTTAAATAAACGACATCTATGAGTCTGTGAGACTCTCTGTCCTTTGAGACAAGGATTTTTTGTGCACGTCAGTCAGCAAAAATGTGTTGTTGCTTGGTGTACAAGCTGTAGAGAATTCTAAGTGAGAGTGAAGAAGTTCCGAGATCCTTATCATGGATTATTTTCCTGCTGCAGCAAATTAAAAGTTTCATGAGTCCTCACAGACCTACATTGAGGATTCAGAGTTAAGATATTTCTCACAGTATTTATTGTAGTTTTGTTCACTTGTTCTTTAATTTTACTATGAATTTTTTCTTCAATTGTTTCTTTTCTCAAAGACGCAAAAGGTAAATATCTATTATTTATCTATACCCTTCAATTTTCCTGTGAATTACTTATGTTGTTTATTTTAAAAATGATTTATTGCAACCTAAAATGTTTGCCTTTAGTTGGAGGATCTTCCGTGTAAGAACTTTGTATGAATGTATTCAAAGACTTTTTAATCCATTAAATAAATTTTGTATGCAAATTTGCCTGAGTATCAATTTTAATGGCTTTTCCTCTTTAACTGATTGTGAGATCATTTCTGAAATTGAATAAATAAAAAAGCTGCGACTTGTTCGCGATTTGTTGAGTTTTTTTAGTGCTTTTTTGGTAGTAATATTCACCACGTTAGTTGCATAACCGCCCAATTGAAGGCACTACGAAATATCGTGATCCCCCCCCCCGGAAAAAAATTGACTTGTTTTTGTTTGATGATCTTTTTGCACTTAATGCTTAACCGCCTCACTACCGCCGCGCCGCACTATGGAGCGAGTCAATGGTAAGGGTCGGACATGGGGCCAACAAATGAAATTCGCAATCTCAACGACCCTTTTGCTGTAAACTAGAGTCCCTTGATGGAAATATTGTAAAGGGAGTACCGACACGAGCTGAACGAGTTGTGATTGTTCGTTAGTTTTAGGCTCTCACGGAGTCGAGCAGGAGTCGACGACATCGAAGGCTCCACACGAAAGGAGTTGATTCGTAGAGGAACGTATGGGAACGGACCGGAATGCCGGCAAATCCGCCAGTCCACCACTGGTCCACTGTCAAACTTAACCTTCGAATGCGTTCACGCCTGGTTCACGCGGTCGACAAAATCGACTCCTGTCAAAATGCATAAAGCGTCGTGTCGGTACTCCCTATACAATATTTCCATCAAGGGACTCTACTGTAAGAATGACAGTTGAATACCTCTAGAAAGTATTTCTGTGATTGATCGGCCATTTCCCCTTACGGAATTTGCATGCGGGTGGCCTGAAGTTGACATTGAAGCCGCTACGGAAATTTGAGTGTAACATTCGGTGTTATATTTATCATTGTAACTTTTTTGCGCGCGCGTCTATTAAAATTGGATTGAATCAACTTATTGCCCTTGCAAAGGCGAAAATTTGGTACCCTATTTTTATAGTTTATAATTATTTTTGGTCTTGAAAATGTGGTTTTAATGGAGCTATCAAAAAAGCTTGAATTGTGAAAAGTAAGCATGTTTTAACCATGAATTTGCGTATGAGCTCTTAAGTACTGTTTTCTAGATACCTTAAGTAAGTAGAATTTCCAAAAATTGGCTGCAAGTTTTGCAAGTTTGGCTGTGGGGCCATTTTGAATCTGATGAGTCGTGGCGCGCGGCAGGCTGGCCGTCACACTATGGACCCAAGGTATATGGAGAACAGAACAGGTATGGATAACACTCGACTCAGGGGGCATGGCCACTTGGGTAAAAGCGACTTCGCCGCCATCTTGTCTCCTATTTACACCGTGTATATCTTGCATTGTTGTTTAAGGTTAGGTTTGAAGGGGAAAGATTATCTGAAGTAATACTTTATTATTTTAAACAATGAAAGGTAATTTTTATCTGTAAATGTAATTTTTTGACTATAGAATGGATTAACATCATCAATTAGGTTGTTCATTTCTTTTTCAAGATGTGAAATCTAAATTTGAATCGCGCGGTCAGAAAAATGGCGGCGGAGTCGCTTTTTCACAACCAATCAGAGCCAAGCTCAGAGTGTTGTCCATACCTGTTCTCCATATACATTGTATGGACCGGACGGCCAATCTATGAATAGACTCGTAACCGAGTCGCCATAAGACGCAAAAAGTGCGAGTGAGGGACGTTTTTCGTAAAACGGTCTCTCTCTCGCACTCGTCTTCGCTTACGGGAACGACGGAGAAAACGGACCGAACCACCATAAGACCCATGAGTGCGAGTGAGAGACCTTCTTCGTGAAACCCTCTCTCTCTCGCAATCGTGTTTGCTTACGGGAACGACGGAGAAAACGGACCGAACCACCATAATACCAGTGAGTGCGAGTGAGAGACCTTTTCGTAAAACGGTTTCTCTCTCGCACTCGCGTTTGCTTACGGGAACGACGGACGGAGAAAACGGACCGAACCACCAAAAGACGCAATGAATGCGAGTGAGAGACCTTTTGCGTGTAACGGTCTCTCTCTCGCCCTCGTGTTCGCTTACGGGAACGATTGGGAAAACGGACCGAGTCACCATAAGACGCAATGAGTGCGAATGAGAGACCTTTTTTCGTAAAAAGGTCTCTCTCTCTCACACTCGTTTTCGCTTACGGGAACGACGGGAAAACGGACCGAACCACGATAAGACCAATGAGTGCGAGTGAGAGACCTTTTCGTGAAACGGTCTCTCTGTCGCACTCGTGTTCGCTCACGGGAACAATTGTGAAAACGGACCGAGTCACCATCAGACGTGCAATGAGTGCGAGTGAGACACCTTTTTCGTGTAACGGTCTCTCTCTCGCACTCGTGTTTGCTTACGGGAACAATTGGGAAAACGGACCAAACCGCCATAAGACGCAATGAGTGCGAGTGGGAGACCTTTTTCGTGTAACGGTCTCTCTCTCGCACTACTGTTCGATTACGGGAACGACGGAGAAAACGGTCCGAACCATCATAAGACCAATGAGTGCGAGTGAGAGACCTTTTGCGTGTAACGGTTTCTCTCTCGCACTCGTGTTCGCTTACGGGAACGACGGAGAAAACGGACCGAACCACCATAAGACCAATGAGTGCGAATGACAGACCTTTTTTCGTAATACGGTCTCTCTCTCGCCCTCGTCTTCGCTTACGGGAACGACGGAGAAAACGGACCGAGTCACTATAAGACGCAATGAGTGCAAGTGCGCGACCTTTTTTCGTAAGAAGGTCTTTCTCTCGCACTCGTCTTCGCTTACGGGAACGACGGAGAAAACGGACCGAACCACCATAAGACCCATGAGTGCGAGTGAGAACCCTTCTTCGTGAAACCCTCTTTCTCTCGCACTCGTGTTTGCTTACGGGAACGACGGAGAAAACTGACCGACGACACCAAAAGACGCATATGAGTGCGAGTGAGAGACCTTTTGCGTGTAACGGTCTCTCTCTCGCACTCGTGTTCGCTTACGGGAACGATTGGGAAAACGGACCGAGTCACCATAAGACGCAATGAGTGCGAATGAGAGACCTTCTTTCGTAAAAAGGTCTCTCTCTCTCTCTCTCTCTCTCTCTCTCTCTCTCTCTCTCTCTCTCTCTCTCTCTCTCTCTCTCTCTCTCTCTCACTTCACTGGTTTTCGCTTACGGGAACGACGGAGAAAACGGACCGAGTCACCATAAGACGCAATGAGTATGCGAGTGAGAGACCTTTTTTCGTAAAAAGTTCTCTCTCTCTCGCACTCGTCTTTGCTTACGGGAACGACGGAGAAAACGGACCGAACCACCATAAGACCAATGAGTGCGAATGAGAGACCTTTTGCGTGTAACGGTTTCTCTCTCGCACTCGTGTTCGCTTACGGGAAGAATTGGGAAAACGGACCGAACCTCCATAAGACGCGATGAGTGCGAGTGAGATACCTTTTTCGTGTAACGGTCTCTCTCTCGCACTGCTGTTCGATTACGGGAACGACGGAGAAAACGGTCCGAACCACCATAAGACCAATGAGTGCGAGTGATAGACCTTTTGCGTGTAACGGTTTCTCTCTCGCACTCGTGTTCGCTTACGGGAACGACGGAGAAAACGGACCGAACCACCATAAGACCCATGAGTGCGAGTGAGAACCCTTCTTCGTGAAACCCTCTAAAAAGGTCTCTCTCTCTCACAATCGTTTTCGCTTACGGGAACGACGGAGAAAACGGACCGAGTCACCATAAGACGCAATGAGTGCGAGTGAGAGACCTTTTTCGTGAAACCGTCTCTCTCTCGCACCAGTGGCGGCTCGTGGACTTTGGTATTGGGGAGGCTGTGGGGGGGGGTCTGGGGGGAACCCCCCTCAGCAGGTAAGGGAGGGGAGGGGAGGGTTCCCGCAGAAACAAAACACACGAACACGAAAACAAACAGGCGCGGCTGGTCCGGCGACTGGCATGGCGGTTATCCGGCTACTGTCTCGGCAACGCTGCGTGAGTCGTGGAGGATAGCAGCCTCCGATACCTTCGTTAGTGCGTGCACAGTCCTTGCTTGGTTGTGTGTGTGTGTGCCGAACTCCACTTGACTGACTCGACCGACTCGGAGAGTCTATGACTCGTCGAGAGGCACAGACTGCGGCACTGCTGACTGCTGTCGTTTCGCGTCTCTGAAATTTCGTTCCCCGCCCGCTTACAACTTCCTTCTCTTGCGCTCTCTCCTAGTGAAGATTGACTCAAGTTTTAGAATCACGGACATTGTGATTGCCTAATTTTAATATGTTGTCTCTCGTTACTGTCTTATCGACGTTATTTTTTCTTCCCTCTGAATGTCTGGGGAGGCACAGCCTCCCTTGCCTCCTTAGGCGAGCCGCCACTGTCTCGCACTCGTGTTCGCTTTCGGGAACGACGGAGAAAACGGACCGAACCACCATAAGACGCAATGAGTGCGAGTGAGAGACCTTTTTCGTGAAACCGTCTCTCTGTCACACTCATGTTCGCTTACGGGAACAATTGGGAAAACGGACCGAGTCACCATCAGACGCAATGAGTGCGAGTGAGAGACCTTTTTCGTGTAACGGTCTCTCTCTCGCACTCGTGTTCGCTTACGGGAACAATTGGGAAAACGGACCAAACCGCCATAAGACGCAATGAGTGCGAGTGAGAGACCTTTTTCGTGTAACGGTCTCTCTCTCGCACTGCTGTTCGATTACGGGAACGACGGAGAAAACGGACCGAACCACCATAAGACCAATGAGTGCGAGTGAGAGACATTTTTTCGTAATACAGTCTCTCTCTCTCTCTCTCTCTCTCTCTCTCTCTCTCTCTCTCTCTCTCTCTCTCTCTCTCTCTCTCTCGCACTCGTGTTCGCTTACGGGAACGATCGGGAAAACGGACCAAACCGCCATAAGACGCAATGAGTGCGAGTGAGAGACCTTTTTCGTGAAACGGTCTCTCTCTAGCACTCGTGTTCGTTTACGGGAACGACTGAGAAAACGGACCGAACCGTCATAAGAGGCAATGAGTGCGAGTGAGAGACCTTTTTTCGTAAAACGGTCACGCTCTCTCGCACTCGTCTTCGCTTACGTGAACGACGGAGAAAACGGACCGAACCACCATAAGACCAATGAGTGCGAGTGAGAGACCTTTTGCGTGTAACGGTTTCTCTCTCGCACTCGTGTTCGCTTACGGGAAGAATTGGGAAAACGGACCGAACCTCCATAAGACGCGATGAGTGCGAGTGAGATACCTTTTTCGTGTAACGGTCTCTCTCTCGCACTGCTGTTCGATTACGGGAACGACGGAGAAAACGGTCCGAACCACCATAAGACCAATGAGTGCGAGTGATAGACCTTTTGCGTGTAACGGTTTCTCTCTCGCACTCGTGTTCGCTTACGGGAACGACGGAGAAAACGGACCGAACCACCATAAGACCCATGAGTGCGAGTGAGAACCCTTCTTCGTGAAACCCTCTAAAAAGGTCTCTCTCTCTCACAATCGTTTTCGCTTACGGGAACGACGGAGAAAACGGACCGAGTCACCATAAGACGCAATGAGTGCGAGTGAGAGACCTTTTTCGTGAAACCGTCTCTCTCTCGCACTCGTGTTCGCTTTCGGGAACGACGGAGAAAACGGACCGAACCACCATAAGACGCAATGAGTGCGAGTGAGAGACCTTTTTCGTGAAACCGTCTCTCTGTCACACGGGAACAATTGGGAAAACGGACCGAGTCACCATCAGACGCAATGAGTGCGAGTGAGAGACCTTTTTCGTGTAACGGTCTCTCTCTCGCACTCGTGTTCGCTTACGGGAACAATTGGGAAAACGGACCAAACCGCCATAAGACGCAATGAGTGCGAGTGAGAGACCTTTTTCGTGTAACGGTCTCTCTCTCGCACTGCTGTTCGATTACGGGAACGACGGAGAAAACGGACCGAACCACCATAAGACCAATGAGTGCGAGTGAGAGACATTTTTTCGTAATACAGTCTCTCTCTCTCTCTCTCTCTCTCTCTCTCTCTCTCTCTCTCTCTCTCTCTCTCGCACTCGTGTTCGCTTACGGGAACGATCGGGAAAACGGACCAAACCGCCATAAGACGCAATGAGTGCGAGTGAGAGACCTTTTTCGTGAAACGGTCTCTCTCTAGCACTCGTGTTCGTTTACGGGAACGACTGAGAAAACGGACCGAACCGTCATAAGAGGCAATGAGTGCGAGTGAGAGACCTTTTTTCGTAAAACGGTCACGCTCTCTCGCACTCGTCTTCGCTTACGTGAACGACGGGAGAAAACGGACCGAACCACCATAAGACCAATGAGTGCGAGTGAGAGACCTTTTGCGTGTAACGGTTTCTCTCTCGCACTCGTGTTCGCTTACGGGAACGATCGGGAAAACGGGCCGAACCGCGGCCATAAGACGCAATGAGTGCGAGTGAGAGACCTTTTTTCGTAAAATGGTCTCTCTCTCGCACTCGTGTTTGCTTACGGGAACGACGGAGAAAACGGACCGAACCACCATAAGACCAGTGAGTGCGAGTGAGTGACCTTTTTTCGTAAAACGGTCTCTCTGTAGCACTCGTATTCGTTTACGGGAACGACTGAGAAAGCGGACCGAACCGTCATAAGAGGCAATGAGTGCGAGTGAGACACCTTTTTTCGTAAAACGGTCTCTCTCTCGCACTCGTCTTCGCTTACGGGAACGGCGCAGAAAACGGACCGAACCGCCATAAGACGCAATGAGTGCGAGTGAGAGACCTTTTTCGTGAAACGGTTTCTCTCTCGCACTCGTGTTCGCTTACGGGAACGACGGAGAAAACGGTATTTTGTCGCGTCGAGTCGATCGTTGCTCTGAGTGCACGGAGCAGTGCTATCGGGCTGTGCGCTTCCGGCGAAAATTCGATTTTACTCGTTTCCCTTGTGTCATATGAAAAAAACACAAGTGATCAAAAATGTTTTTTTTGTTTTGTTCCATCAGATTCTTTTCTTACTTTTCTCATTTTCTTACGGAGCACTAAAAAATTATTCAATTTAAAATTTGAACCCTCCTCAAAACCCCCTTCTTGGCTCTTTCGGGAATTTTCGACCTCCGAATCGGAGAGAACGCCTAAAGTTACCCCCGGAAACCAATTTCCATCCATTTTTACCTAGATCCGTCGCTAGAATCGAAGAAAACCCGTTTTTTTTTACAAACTTCGGGGGGGGGGGGCTATATACATTAATTTTTATGACGTGTTTTTGAGTTAAAAATAAGACTCTCTTTCCCCTTTAAACGTGGGTTTGAAATTGCTGTCTTTTCGAGTTATAGTGTTGCAAAGTTTCCGAAAAACAAATTGAAAAATTGTCACAACTCCCTCGTGAATTGTTCTAAATGCTCGTAAATGAGTTCACTGATGTAATTTTAAACGCTCTTGCCGATTTTGGCTGTGGAAATGCTATGTGCAAAAATTTGAGGGGAGTTTTGTGGGTTTTTCTTGATTTTTCTCATTTTTTTTTGGCCAAATTATGTGAAAACATGCTTTCGGTTGCATTAAACTCAAAACGATTAGCATGATTCAAAAGTTCGTAATAAAATATGCATTTTGTTCATAACAAGTTTTTCCATTTCGCAAACCATTTCCGAGAAAATCGTCCCTGATGTTGGAGAAGTCGGCCAAGAATCGACAAAATCGAAGAAAAGGCGATTATTGGCCGACTTCTACAACTTCAGGGACGATTTTTTCGGAAATGGTTTGCGAAATGGAAAAACTTGTTATGAACAAAAATGCATATTTTACTACGAACTTTTGAATCATGCTAATCGTTTTTGAGTTTAATGAAACCGAAAGCATGTTTTCACATAATTTGGCCAAAAAAAGTGAGAAAAATCAAGAAAAACCCCCAAAACTCCCCTCAAATTTTTGCACATAGCATTTTCACAGCCAAAATGAACTTCAGAGTACCATTTACGAGCATTTAGAACAATGCACGAGGGAGTTTTGACAATTTTTCAATTTGTTTTTCGGAAACTTTGCAACACTGTAATTCGAAAAGACTACAATTTCAAATACATATATATGGGGAAAAAAGTGTTATTTTGACCTCAAAAATACGTGGTAAAAAGGTTTGCTATGAATTTTGGGACACCCTGTATATGTAGTAATTGGCCTTATCTCGAAACGGATTTTGCGCTATGTGGTCACACATCTCTCTGCAAAATATGAATAAGGGGGGAAAAAAGGAAGAAAACTCGGTAGGAGATGGAATGGAGCTCAGAATACTACTTTTGCAATCGAATCAGAGATGGAGCTTATTATTACTTCACAATTGATCGTTCACCTCTTTTGATGACTCCCTTATCGGTCCGACAGTGAATTGATAATGAGCAATTGGATGATAATGTAAATGATCCGTGACTGCCTCTAGTTAAAGTGTTGCCAGATTTCCGTTATAAATCCGTATATTTCACATTGATTCTTATGGGAAACATACGGCCTAAACCCGTATTTCGGGCGACACTGCCTATTAGTTGAGAGTCGTGGGTTACGTATAACATAACCCTATAAAGTATAAACATTAACCGCGGCTCTGCTCTGTTACAATCTTCTCGAAATTTGAATGATGAGTTAAGAAAGAAAACGACCACTCATTGTCAGTCCTCTCTTCCAATATCGATCAGATTCACGTGTGTTGTTTTTCGTCTGGTCTCATATTTCGCCCGTATCTATCATGTCGGTCGTAAGGAAAATTATCACATCGGCTTCGGCACCAAAGCCTGTGGGCCCGTACAGGTAAGTTAATTTTATATAAAAATTAGAAAAAGAAAGAAAAAAAAATTATCCCGACATTTTTCTTTCGCCCGTTCTTCATTCGCAAACTTTCTGTCATTGCAAAAAAGCCTGGACAATTTTGGAATATCCCGAGGGTACCTATGTAGCATAAAGGAAAAAACCTGGAATTGTCAAGGAATTAGATTTTCATCAGGTAAAACATAGATAACTACGCTTAACAAGGGAATATAGGTAATAGATCGTCACAAGCCATTTTTATCAAGGAATTAAATCCAAAACTTGCGGGAACCAAATCAGTGCATCAATTATCATCTCTGAAATGTCTAAATTTATGAAGTTTTAGTCTTCACTCTTCATAGATGTTAAGGTGATTCTATGGCAAACTCCCGAAAATTTTAATCCGATAGATGGCGTTACGTGTCGCTGGCTCCGAAAATAGCCGTTTGTTGACGGATTTCGGCTGTTTTCTCTGAACAGACGAATAATAGACAAAAAATCGGAATGTCAGCACCTGCTTAATTTTTTGCTTGATTTTTTGAGCCATAAACGGGCCAAATCGGTTCTAAAATAAAGGCGAAAGTATGCAAAGAAAAAATCATGTGTAATTTGGAGTTGTGTCAGTAAAGATTACAGGTTTCTGTTTCACCTATAATTTTAACTGATACAACTCCAAATTACACATGATTTTTTCTTTGCATAGTTTCGCCTTTATTTTAGAACCAATTTGGCCCATTTATGGCTCAAAAAATCAAGCAAAAAATCAAGCAGGTGCTGACATTCCGATTTTTAGTCCAATATTTGTCTATTCAGAGAAAACAGCCGAAATCCGTCAACAACGGCTATTTTCGGAGCCAGTGTCAAGTAACGCCATCTATCGGATGAAAATTTCCAAGAGTTTGCCATAGAATCACCTTAAACCTTTTTTAAGCATAAGATGTGATTTCATAACATTAAGAAAAAATCGGGGGAGAGGCATGGATTTGAAAGTTTAAAATTGCCTCGTACCCGCCTGCATCACAGTTGTCTGCAAATTGAATTTTTCATCTCTGAAAAGTATTCTGTTACTTACTTATACATTCATTTTATTATCTTTTCAATTCTTTAAGGTAAATAGGCAACTTTTTTTTACATACGACGCGACGCAGGAACTGTTTTGAATACGTATTACATGCGGCTCTTCCCGCGATTCAACACTGTATACTGCTCTTTATGTCAGAGGCGAATCCAGAAAGGTTTTCGTGGGGGGGGGGGGCTTCTCCCCTCCCTAAATCCGTCATTGCTTCATACTGTGGAGTTACAAAGGTTTTCATTATTATGCTACTATACAGGGTGTACCAGACCACCCGGATAGGTACTTTTTCTCGAAAACGGCTGGGCGTAGAGAGCTGAAACAAAAAAGTCAGACAGGGAATTGACCCCAAAGAATTCAATGAAAATATTTTCAAAGCCCCCCGAGGCCCCCCTGGGGGGTTTTGGGGGGGTTCGAAACACATTTTTCCATTTTTGGCGGAAAAAAGCCTATAAAAGGTACAAAAATAAGTTCAGATATTGAAAGAACAACTTATTGCCGACATTTTTGTTCCAGTAAATTTTTCCAGAAAACCCCAATTTTTGGGGTTATGGGCCCTTTTGGGGGGAAATTTTCATTCGGCCACTGTGACCACACTGTTCAATATTTTTACAAAAACTAAAAATCATCTGAAAGAAGAGATCAAGACCTTTCGATTGATGTGCCACATAATACCTAAAAGTGAAAAATTAAGGCCCCCACGTAGATTCCAAAATTTGGGGGTCTTTGGGCCCCCCACGTAAAAAAAGTCAAATAGCAAGGTATGGCTTGTGATACATCGATCAAAAGCCCTTAAAGAGTGAAATAAGATGGCGCAATCCAAAATCCTCTACAATCATTACTTTCAAAATGGCGGCCATTTGAAAATTATGGGTGTTCAAAGGTAAGTCCTGGGAAAAGAGTCCAAGGTTGAACGATACATGAATTGAAAGGTCTTAAAAAAAGCAAACGAATGGCGCAAACCGCAAATCAATCCGCCTCTTCAATCAAAAGTTATGGCCGATTGAAACTTAAAGGGCTCAATAAGGCCTATCTAAGGCTGCTTAAATTTCAATCGGCCATAACTTTTGATTGAAGAGGCGGATTGATTTGCGGTTTGCGCCATTCGTTTGCTTTTTTTAAGACCTTTCAATTCATGTATTGTTCAACCTTGGACTCTTTTCCCAGGACTTACCTTTGAACACCCATAATTTTCAAATGGCCGCCATTTTGAAAGTAATGATTGTAGAGGATTTTGGATTGCGCCATCTTATTTCACTCTTTAAGGGCTTTTGATCGATGTATCACAAGCCATACCTTGCTATTTGACTTTTTTTACGTGGGGGGCCCAAAGACCCCCAAATTTTGGAATCTACGTGGGGGCCTTAATTTTTCACTTTTAGGTATTATGTGGCACATCAATCGAAAGGTCTTGATCTCTTCTTTCAGATGATTTTTAGTTTTTGTAAAAATATTGAACAGTGTGGTCACAGTGGCCGAATGAAAATTTCCCCCCAAAAGGGCCCATAACCCCAAAAATTGGGGTTTTCTGGAAAAATTTACTGGAACAAAAATGTCGGCAATAAGTTGTTCTTTCAATATCTGAACTTATGTTTGTACCTTTTATAGGCTTTTTTCCGCCAAAAAATGGAAAAATGTGTTTCGAACCCCCCCAAAACCCCCCAGGGGGGCCTCGGGGGGCTTTGAAAATATTTTCATTGAATTCTTTGGGTCAATTCCCTATCTGACTTTTTTGTTTCAGCTCTCTACGCCCAGCCGTTTTCGAGAAAAAGTACCTATCCGGGTGGTCTGGTACACCCTGTATACAGGACAGGCCCCAAATTTTGTCTGGCGCAGTATCGGCTCAAAATATACACTGCCCCGCAAAAAAACCGGCGCACCTGGCGCGCTGGATCATTCCGCTCGAAAATGCGAAAAAATTGCAAAATTTAAAATCGTCATAACTTTAGAACTAAGAGAGCTAAAAATATTTCAAGGCCAGTGTCGGATTTCTCATACTCTCTAGTTTTTTATACATAAGCTTAAATTTTCTTTTGGTAATTTTTCCGCCCGTATGATGAGTTTTTCCAAACCCTCGCGAAAACTGTTTTTTTGGAGCACATCTGTAAAAAGTTACTCAAACTTCTCACATCTCTTTGGGATAAAGTAGCATAGATAGACAAAATCTGAGGCATGCATCAGAATCCTCAGAGTCAGGGCTATCGACCTAATTACCTCAGTTTTGTCTACAAAATTTTTTTAAGGTCGGAAAATGCACATTTCCGAGACCATGTAAAGACCGCTTCTGAACACACAGTTTACACATGCGAAAAGATGTTAAAAGTTCAAATCGTCATAACTTTTGAACTAAGAAAACTAAGAATATTTCAAGGCCAAGGTCGGATTTCTCATACTCTCTAGTTTTATATGCATAAGCTCAAATTTTCTTTCCATCATTTTTACTCCCGGATTAAGAGTTTTTCCAAACCCTCGCGAAAACTGTTTTTTTGGAGCACATCTCTAAAAAGTACTCAAACTGTCCACATCTCCTCGGGCAAAAGTACCATAGATAGACAAAATTTGAGACATGCATCAGATTTCTCAGAGTCAGGGCTATCGACCTGGTTACCTCAGTTTTGTCTACAAATTTTTTTATGGTCGGAAAATGTACTTTTCCGAGACCATGTAAAGACCGCTCCTGAATACACAGTTTTCACATCCGCTCAAACATGCGAAAAGCTGAAAAAAGTTTAAATCGTCATAACTTTTGAACTAAAAGAGTTAAAAATATTCCAGAGCCAGGGTCGGATTTCTGATACTCTCTGGTTTTTATTCAGTAGCTCAAATTTTCTTTCGGTCATTTTTACGCCCGTGCGAACAGTTTTTCTAAACGCTCGCGAAAACTGTTTTTTTGCAGCACATTTCTATTAATGTTCAGAAGCGGTCTTTAAATGGTCTCGGAAAAGTGCATTTTCCGACCATAAAAAATTTCTGTACACAAAATTGAGGTAACCTGGTCGATAGCCCTGACTCTGATAGATCTGATGCATGTCTCAAATTTTGTCTATCTATGGTACTTTTGCCCGAAGAGATGTGGACAGTTTGAGTACTTTTTAGAGATATGCTCCAAAAAAACAGTTTTCGCGAGGGTTTGGAAAAACTCTTAATCCGGGAGTAAAAATGACGGAAAGAAAATTTGAGCTTATGCATATAAAACTAGAGAGTATGAGAAATCCGACCCTGGCCTTGAAATATTCTTAGTTTTCTTAGTTCAAAAGTTATGACGATTTGAACTTTTAACATCTTTTCGCATGTGTAAACTGTGTGTTCAGAAGCGGTTTTTACATGGTCTCGGAAAAGTGCATTTTCCGACCTTGAAAAATTTTGTAGACAAAACTGAGGTAACCAGGTCGATAGCCCTGACTCTGAGGATTCTGATGCATATCTCAGATTTTGTTTATCTATGCTACTTTATCCCAAAGAGATGTGAGAAGTTTGAGTAACTTTTTACAGATGTGCTCCAAAAAAACAGTTTTCGCGAGGGTTTGGAAAAACTCATCATACGGGAGTAAAAATGACGGAAAGAAAACTTGAGCTTATGAATAAAAAATTAGAGAGTATGAGGAATCCGACCCTGGCCTTGAAATATTTTTAGCTCTCTTAGTTCAAAAGTTATGACGATTTTAAATTTTGCAATTTTTTCGCATTTTCGAGCGGAAAGATCCAGCGCGCCAGGTGCGCCGGTTTTTTTGCGGGGCAGTGTATACAGGGTGTTGATTAAATTAGTTTCCACTCGGGTTTTTTTCGAAAACGGCCGCGAATTTCAAAAATCGCTGAAACACGTGTCATATATTTTTGAGGGGGACATCTTTTTAGGGGGTCGCCGTTTTTGTGGCCTCTCCTGGGGGGCCCCACGACCCTAAATCCCATATTTCAAATGGGGACCCCCCAATTTTATTTGATATTTGGAAAGAGAATAAAATTCTAAGACTTTTGGTGCAAACCGGAATTCGATATCGTTTTTCGTTTTCGATATATCGAAGGTCAAAGTTCGATATGGACCCATCTTCAAAAATCTGTAACTCCTCTTTGAATAATCCGAATTGAAAAAACTTTGGGTCTAAATTGCTCTACAGAGCAAGGTCTTTTCAAAGGAAACCACGCATTTTCCAAAAAAAATTATTTCAAGGGGGTTTTTGGGCCCCTAAATTTTTTTGAAAATTTGAAAATTTTTAGAGGCTGTAAAAAAGAAACGACTTCAAATTTCAAAAAAATGCTGAAACATGGGCCCCATTATTTCAAAGGATACATATTTTCTTAAAAAGATGTCCCCCTCAAAAATATATTACACGTGTTTCAGCGATTTTTGAAATTCGCGGCCGTTTTCGAGAAAACCCGAGTGGAAACTATTTTAATCAACACCCTGTATAAGACGAATAGTCTGAGATTTAACTTGAAAGTTGCGTGCGGCATGGTTCCTACCAGGGCATCGGACCGAACCGAACCGTGAACCGAGAACCGCTCCGAACCGCCGAATTTCCGAACCACGAACCGAACCGCGAACCTTTTTTCCACTGAGGCGGAGAACCCGAACCCGAACCGAACCGACTGGCTGAACCCGGTTCGAACCGGTTCGACGGCTTAAAAAAGAGATCTTGTAAAATAACCTGAAAAGGGAAAAGAGCGAAAAGTTTGAGCATTTGCTCTGTGAGTACTCGATGGATCTCAAAATCGCATCCTTTTCGCATAGAAAGATTACACAGTGTCACGCATCTAAACAAAATTTGATGCAACTGAACGTTGATTGGTCCACTGTTTCGTTTGAAGGTATGAGGGTCTCAAAAGTCTGTGGCATGCGAGTCACGTGATACGCGGGCTGCAATCAGCGCCCAATTGATTGTAAACCAGTACATTCTGACTCATTTTGTCATCTTTTAGTCCACTGTTTTTTTCTTTTTCTGAATTCTGAGCAATGTGTCTGTTGCGAAACTTTGCCCCAGCAGCAAATAGGGCTGATTGAAGTATAAAATCAATACAACTAAGCACGTTCAAGATTGTGTGACCCTCTCAACTGCCGCCGCAAATGTTCGAACTCGACCAAATTTACTCCAAACCGAACCGCTCCGAACCGGTTCACAAATGTCTGAACCGGTTCGGAGCGGTCCGGAAAGTCGCGTGGACCCGAACCGAACCGCGAACCCATTTTTTCGTGAAGTGTGAACCGCGAACCGAACCCGAACCGATTTTTGCCCCGGACCGATGCCCTGGTTCCTACTGACAAAGGAGCATCCTACGCGGTTAAACTCTTGGCGTATTGCAATTTTAAGAAATAAACAGCCCCCCCTTCCCCACCCTAGTCCACAGTTCTACCGGGAATCTTTGCTGGTTGTACTTACGTGCATGTTTCAGACTCACAATCAGTACCTACACAGATTGTAAATTTTATATTGTTTCGAAGGAGATTCTGACCAGCTTTGATGGGGGGGGGGGGGGGGAATGTTAATTCTTACGAGAGTGCACCATTTATTAGTATCATTTTGAAAAATCTCCTTTCATCATACAGAATGTTGAAAAACTGTTCCCGAATATTTCAGGGGCGGATTTTACAGGTCAAAATAAGACTTTTTTTCCCCTATCAACATGTGTCCGGAAATGTCCCCCTTTTAAGCTACAGCCCACCAAAGTTTTAAAAAATTGACGGTTTTTTGGAATAGCGACCATTATTATAAACCAAATGCCCTAAAAATTGGTATGTATGTCTCAGGGTAATTTTATGTGTTAAATCTATTAATGACCTCGAGAAATTTAGAAATTCAGTCTGACTGTACTTTTCACGTAATTTTGTAACTTTAACGGAACGAATTTTATGTTACAGACTAAAAATTTGAAGAATAATTACCGAAATCAGATGCGAAAAACCCTTAGAAAGATTTTTGGTCCTCTTTGTTTCCTTCGATACGACGCGTTTTAAGCGAGATAATCGCTGCATAGTGTGGAAAAGTCAGCGCTTTTACCATAGCGGCCGGCCCGAAGAAGCAGCGGAGAGCCGGGTTGCCTACTAACTGCCGCTTTCCATGGTAAAAGCGCTGACTTTTCCACACTGTGTACATAGCAATTATCTCGCTTAAAACGCGTCGTATCGAAGGAAACAAAGAGGACCAAAAATCTTTCTGAGGGTTTTTTGCATCTGATTTCGGTAATTATTCTTCAAATTTTAAGCTGTAACATAAAATTCGTGCCGCTAAAGGTACAAAATTACGTGAAAAGTACAGTCAGACTCAATTTCTGAATTTCTCGAGGTCATTATTAGATTTTACACATAAAATTACCCAGAGAAAACCAATTTTTAGGACATTTGGTTCATAATAGTGGTCGCTATTCCAAAAAAAACCGTAAATTTTTTAAAACTTTGGTGGGCCGTATCTCAAAATGGGGGCATTTCCGGACACATGTTTATAGGAAATAAAAGTCTTATTTTGACCTGTAAAATCTGCCCCTGAAATATTCGGGAACAGTTTTCCAACACCCTACATTTCAAATGTTGTCGGTCTTTTTTTTTTTTTAAAAAATTATTTATTTCCCTCCTTCCGCACCGCCAACAATATTCTAAATGGAAAGAAGACTTACGAGCACACCTGTCTTTTTGGTGGGCTTTTAATCGCTGACAAGGCGCAGGGCTCTCAAAACGTCCCCTCTGCTCTTCCGGGGCACCGTCAATATATTTTTAATGGGAAAGCAGACTTACGAGCAGACCTGTCTTTTTTGGGGCGCTTTTAATCGCTGAAAAGGCGCAGGGCTCTCTAAATGTTCCCTCTGCTCTTCCGGGGCACCGTCAATGTTATTTCAAATGGAAAAACACTTTAAATGTATGTTCTAAGCTTCATTTAACATTTTCCAGGGTGGTAAGAAAGTCTTCATTTCTATAGGTGCGTACCTACCTTCATAGTTTAATCGAAATTATATTAAATAAAAAATGTGAAATGTGATATGAATGTGAAATGCTTTGATTAAATTTGATTAAAAAAAAGGAAAGAAACTGAGGGAGAATAAATTGTGAAAGTGCAGTACGAAACAAACTGAACAAATTAATGATGCCAAAACGAACGGAGTCCTGGAGACTTAAAAAGCGCCTTCACTTTCGAAGCTGTACCATACCAAGACCCACATGTCGGAGTAGTTACATATCCGACGCAAGGTCACCCCAAGAGTTTCTGGGACCAAAATATGTTACGTCCTCAAGCTCCTGCACGCAGATGATTGGTGAGCACTTACGGGGGGTATAAACCACACGCAATCATATAGGTAGGTATACTTGAGTAGGTACGCACCATCCAACGTCTTTCGAAGGATCGCCAGGCGTCAAGCCGCAACATAATTTGATCCCTGATGAAATAAGTGCTTAGCTTGACGCGGTCCTCCGAAAGACGTTGAATCTTTGATCTTTAGGATGGCGTGCATTAAGTGTAGTGCGGGGGACCGCGAAGACCGTAAAATACGCCAAAACATATTTTCGCCAAGAAAAAATAACCAAAATCCCCACCGTGATGACAAAGCAAAATACGGGGCTCTTCTTTCTGACGCAGGGCTGCCGCGAGCCGATTTCAAAAGATACGCACGATCGTATCCAGTCTAGTACGAATTTCAAGAAATAGTATGCCGCAAGATACGCTCGTCAGAATATACGCAAATGAGAAATTTTGCACAAATTACACGCAAATTACACGAAATTTTCCAATTTACACTCTAATTATGTGAATTTTCCAAATTATATGCAAATTATACGAATTTTCACCAATTTTCTAAGACCTGCAGCATTCACTGTTCAAAGATTTTGATTTACTCATACAAATTTAGTTGAAATTTTTGGTGCATAGAGACGAAGATTTCGAAAAAGTACGCCGATTGTACGCTTGATTCTAAACTATACGCAATTTTCTAGGATACGCGGGCTGGTACCCAAAAATTGAAATTGTACGCGTTGGATACGCGACTTTCATACATCGTAACTCTATCCTAGGCCGAAGAAAATAATCTCCGTCAAATTTTTTACTATTTTTTAACGAAAATTCGAAATTTTCGAAATTATACGCCGATTATACGCACAATTCTAAATTATACGCAATTTTCCAGGATACGCTGTCTGGTATCCAAAACTCAAAATTATACGCGGAGGATACGATTATACGCGATATGGCAGCCCTGTTCTGACGGAATGGCTCGCATCCCTGCTCCCTACAGGCCATACCTACTCGATCGCGGCTGAGGCTTGTTAAAATTTCGATTGAAAAGGGTGAAATGGGTCTGTTGCAAACTTTTGCTACGACGATAAAGAGTGTTTCATCGTACGAAAAATCGCCCGAAAAGTCCATGGGTGGCATCAGAAAGTCATGAAATGCGATAATAAACTCACAAGAGACGTTTAATGAAATCCAAGATGGCGGTAAAATATCGAGCAATCTGTATGCATGCACCTTTAACAACCAAGGATTGCCAAAGTTGACAACCTCACAACTTTAGAGGTTATGTGTTTATTTACGTTGTGATTGGGTGTGATCGATATTGGTAGCGTTCTAGAATTCAACCATTTACTGCATCCGTGCAAAAAAGATTACATTACCCTGTGATACTGTATATCTATGTACATTGGAAAGTGCTGCTATTCATAATCTTTTCTGCATCGAGACAATAAAGGGATGAATTCTAGAACGGTACCATTGTGAGGTTGGCTATCCTTGGATATTCGTGGTGCATGCATACAGGCTGCTCAATATTTTACCGCCATCTTGGATTTCATTAAACGTCTCTCGTGAGTTTTATACTGCATTTTATGACTTTCTGATGCCACCAATGGACTTTTCACGCAATTTTACATGAGATTGAACACTCTGTAGCGCTGTAGCAAAAGTTTGCAACAGACCCATTATTACAGGTGCCATGTATTAATGTAATTTACATGGAATAAAATTACTTACCTTAAAATAGAATTTTTGCTCATCATGATTTATTTTGAAACAAAAATTTATTTGCAGCCAAGCAGTGCTTGTCGACAAAACGGTTTACGTGTCAGGGGTTTTGGGAATCAATCCTGAAACCAGCAAACTTGTCCCAGGAGGTGCAGCCGAACAAGCGAAACAAATTTTTCAAGAATATGGGAGCGATTTTGAAAGAAGCAGGAGGCAGCCTTCAAGATGGTAAGCGACAAGCGTATCATCTCTAATCTGAAACCCCCACTGGCGCAACCAGGATATCTTCCATCTCTCTCTTTTCCCATTTGAATGTATGAGTGGGAAAAAGGACAGAAGGAGGGGGTTTTATTCCCTTGTCCGTCCTTGTCTAACATACGTTTCTTAATGGAGAAAGAGAGAAAAATGAAGAAACTCTCGGTGCGCTACGGGAAAACCCCCCCTTTTCTTTAATAATGATCTTTAGCTTATAGTCTCATCTTTTTTCAAATCTTAATCGTCTTTCTTCAGAAATAGAACTGTATGTTGTTCACCACTGGCGCAACCAGGATATCTTCCATCTCTCTCATTTCCCATTTGAATGTATGAGTGGGAAAAAGGACAGAAGGGGGGGGTTTTTATCACCTTGTCCACCCTTTGTCTAACATACGTGTTTAATGGAGGAAAGAGAGAGATGAAGAATCTCTCGGTGCGCTACGTTTTTCACTATGCCCTTTAAAAAACCCCAAAACCCCAGGGGTTTAAAGGGAAAAAAACCGCCGTCAAGTCTTAACACTAATTGTTTTCCCCAAAAAAAAAAAAAAAAAAAAAAAAAAAAAAAAAAAGGAAAATTTTTCATCGCTGAAATACTTATGATATCTGTTGCGGTCAAGTCTCTGGTGTTTTTGTTTTTACCTCTTAAAATCGAAGTGTCCATTCAATTTCTCCCCAAAAATAAGGATGATATCAACACAGCGATCAAGTCACTTTAGGTGCGTGTTGTCTCCTAAAATTAGCCTGAAAATATGTACAGCTAAAATCCCTTCAATAATATCGATGCAACTGCACCAGCTTTACTTACTTTTGATTACTTGCCGCATGTATTGACTTTGATTAGCGGTCAATTAGGCTTGCTAAAAAGAATACTGCTTCTGGCACCAGTTCACGCCGATATTTTATAGGGCAGACGAGGTTCATGGCTCCTTTGACTCCGGGTGTTTTGGCCGAGAAAATTTTCTACAAAAATTTTTAAAAAAAAAAAAGACTGAGCCGGCATTTTTTTACCCCCATTTTCTTGAACCGCTGGTCGGAGGTTGAAATTGACACTATATTGGGGCGTACAATTGAATGAGGATTTACAAGAGCTAATACCTTTGGAAATGCCCACTTATCAGATGTCTCCTTTTTCTATCCACGGTGAATTTTTTATGTAAAGGGCTCAAAGCTTAGTAAGGAACATATTTGAGTCATAGATGAGCCATTTTTAAAACTATTCCCCATCAGTGGTTTGAAAGTTAAAACTTAGGAAAAGAAGAAAAATACGTTCTTCTTTAGGAGACGGTTTATTTCTTATTCTTTTCTGATTTTTATTGGTCGGCTGGGAAATTATGTTTTACTTTTTGAATGGAGGGTGAATGAAACAATCCAAAAAAGAGGATACTTTCTAAAAGGCAGCAAAAAAATGCCGGCTCAAGTCTTTTTTTTTTCTTAAAAAATTTTTGTAGAAAATTTTCTCGGCCAAAACCCCCGGAGTCAAAGGAGCCATGAACCTCGTCTGCCCTATAAAATATCGGCGTGAACTGGTGCCAGAAGCAGTATTCTTTTTAGCAAGCCTAATTGACCGCTAATCAAAGTCAATACATGCGGCAAGTAATCAAAAGTAAGTAAAGCTGGTGCAGTTGCATCGATATTATTGAAGGGATTTTAGCTGTACATATGTGTCAGGCTAATTTTAGGAGACAACACGCACCTAAAGTGATTTGATCGCTGTGTTGATATCATCCTTTTTTGGCGAGAAATTGAATGGACACTTCGTTTTTAAGAGGTAAAATCAAAAACACCAGAGACTTGACCGCAACAGATATCATAAGTTTTTCAGCGATGAAAAATTTTTTTTTTTTTTTTTTTTTTTTTTTTTTTTTTTTTGGTGAAAAAAATTTAGTGTTAAGACTTGACGGCGGTTTTTCCTTAAACCCATGGGGTTTTGGGTTTTTAAGGTCATTTTAAAAGATTTTTCTGATATACGCCATGATTTTTGAAGAGGATTTAGATCCATGTGGACCTTGATGAGGCCTTGCCTCTGATCGATAGAGACACATCTAGCGGACAATGTATGGTGTATCCAGGGACCAACATTTTGGTCTCCCTACGAAAAAGCAAGATTGCAATTTGACCGCCCTTCAAAATTGTGAAATTGAAGACTGTTTTTTATGCTTGTACCCACTGATTTTGCCGCCTTTTGGGAAAAACATTGTAGAGATAACCCTTTTTTTTTATTTATTTCTTGTTCATCCCAATATTGCCGCTCGAGGAAAGGGAACCCCCCCCCCCCTCTTGGCGCACCACTGCAACCAGTGGCGTAATCTTAGGGGGGGCTCGCCTTTTTTCCCCTCCAATATTTGAGAAGGGGGGGCAAAGTATCATTCCCCCCCCCCCAATAATTTTATGAAAAAAGGAGGGAGAAAAGAAAAGACGAAAAAATACGCAAAAATAAAGAAAGAAAGGAATAATTACAGGAACCACGAAGCAAAAAATGGCAAGAATAAAGACTCTATTTTACCCTGCGATACTGCGCCTGAAGTAAATCTAAAGTGAAAAAAACCTCTGTTGTCAATGAAATAAAGAAAATATACATTTTCTACTAACTTCTGTTCTGTGGGTTTGGGTTTTTTGAAAGATTCAATTGCTTAAAATATAGTCTAAGAGAACCTTAATGTTCAAATTTTCCGGGGGAATACCCCCTGATCCCCTATTACTGGAAAGTCCCCCCTCAGATTCCCTAAAGTATTGGACTGTATTTGCTACCCTCTCCCCTCAAAATAATCTCTTTTACGCCACTCAGCGGAACATTACATTTACTGCAGTTTCAAATTTTCCCGAAGACTTCAGCTAACCTTGAGGAATAGTTTTTCAAAGCCTAGAAATATCAGCTTCATCAATAAGCTGAAAGTCTAAACTAAAAACTTCCCCTTTTTTCCTGAGAAATGAAGAAAATAAACGTAAAATCTATTTTTAATTTTTTTTTTTTTTTAAAATTTGGGGGCATTTTTTTCCGATAACATTGCTTAAAATATCGTTTAGAGAGCCTGAATTTTCTAATTTGTCCCGGGGGGCCTCCCCACTGGGGGTGTCCCCCAGACCCCCCCCCCCCTTGTGCATCTCTCAAAAGTTGGTTGCCCCCCCCCCCAAAAAAAATCCCAAGTTTACGCCACTGACTGCAACGCCCCCCAAATTGCCTCAAAAGCACGTCCTGGAATACCTCACTGTACCATAATTTTATTGTGAGGCAGGTAAAATGGACAACATTAAAAAATCTACAAGAGTGAAGCGTGTACACTGTACAGTGACTAGATAAACTACAGTGTGGTCATTTTGGTCGGTTGCTGAATTGTTTACGCACCCAAGCGGCCTCGTCCGCTCATATAAGAACGCCTGTAAAATACCTGATTTTCAAAAAAAAAGAACGATCGGATTCGGATGTGAGCGGAGAGGAGTTCAGAGAATATAAACAAACTGGCCGCTGACGGCTCGGCCGAGACGAAAGGCTCCCCTACATTCAGTGATTATGGCACAAAAAAGGGGTAAAAATGGAGTTTAAAGCTCAGTTTCTAACACATGTCTATCAATGTTTTCTCATGTTATTGACAATTTTTGATGTGCACATTAAGATGATTCCAGGGTCGATTAGTTCCCAAATTTGGACACCCCGTCGCGGCTCAAAAAGTCAACAGTTTTTGGCTAAAATTGACGAATTCACGCTAAAAAAACGAATTTTAGGAACGTCAGCACCTGCGAGCATACTTCAGGAAGATACCCTGAAAGTTTCAGGCTGGAACACTCAAAAATAAAGCCGGAAATTATGAAAAACGAAACTTCCCGTAAGCCGCAATGAGTGCGAGTGAGGCAGATAGACATATCATCACTCGCGCTCACTCTCACTCACTAAGCTTATGGCGAAACGAATTTCATAATTTGCGGCTTTAATTTTGAACCAATTTTGCTCATTTTGGGCTCAAAAAATCCATAAAAAAATTTTGCAGGTGCTGACGTTATTGGATTTTGCGTTTTATCGATGGTTTCAGTTTAAAACGCCAAAAACACGACTTTTCCAAAAAGCTACTAGTGGCGCTATCCATCGGATTGAAATCTGGAAAAGTTTCGCCTGGAATCACCTTAATAATTTTTTTTTTTTTTTTTATCCTAAACCGGTAAATCATGACACTATTGTCAAAATTTATTGTAAGAAATAAATGTGTAAAGAGTCAAAAGTAAGAAGGAAATAATAAAAAAGGCACGACTGAAAGTGCAAAATTGATAACTCACCCGGGACTCGAACCCGGGTCGCGGCATAGTGAGGCGAGCACCGTTGCACTGCGCTACGAATGACTCATACTGTACGTGGCCGCTTTCATAGTACATATACAGGCGATGCGCGTTCGCCTCGCTCAATCCCAAGCGGACTCGGAGTGGCTGGAATCGGCGCGGCGGAGAGCTGAGAGACGGTTACTTTTCGTCTTTCAACTAAAGTTTCAGCCTAATGCTTGAATAAAATGGATTGAAACTTATGAAAGTATCATCACCAAAGCATTCTGAATCCGTCTATATCAGGTTATATGGGGTTTTTCTTTGGCGTTTAACCGCTAGGTTGAGTAGTTAGGATGAAAACGTGATGATTTGATGGTCATGACCGTTTTTGACTTTTGATCGCAGTTTTTTTAAGATTTGAAATTTACAAGGCCATCAATCCAAAAAAGGCCGACGTCATTCCTTAGATCGTTGAGGGCCCGTTCCAGCCATATAAGGGTTTATAGGGTTCTGAGGTCTCGTAAAGGCGGAAATCTACCGAACTCATGCCAAAACCCCGCTGAGGGCCATTTTCAAGATGTTTGTTGTAAGTATAAGGGGTCCGCGCTAGCTACCGTTCTGCATTAAGACTTGACGGTGGGGCTATCGCCCCTTATAATAGAGTCCCTATATGTAGAGAGTTAAGACAAGAGGGTAGTCAACTTCTGATTGGTCGATGAATTTTAGGCTCTACGGACGCCGCCATTGGATGCGATTTTGCACTTTTGTTTTGTTTATCAACAGTCTTTTACAGCTAGATAAAAGAGGTAATTTGCGATGAATCTGTTAATTTTAATCATGATGCATCACAAGAATGTCTATAAATCTCAAAAGAATCATTAAAAGCGTTAATACATGTCGATCAACAAAAGCAGGGAAAGATTACGTCGTTACAAACTTGGCGGAACTGTAATCTTTGCACTGGAGCAAAACACAACAACGGCCTCAGAATGTAAACAAATATGCAAAATCGCATCCAATGGTGGCGCCCATGATTTCACTTGTCTTAACTCTCTACATATAGGGACCCTAGTTCACTAAAAAAAGTACTTTTAACTGTTTTTTAGTTAATAAAATTGTGGACACCACTTAAAAACTGTTAGTTTGACTGTTTAAATTAGTCAAATTAACACGGCACGGAGTTAGTTAAACTATTTAAAAAAGTTGAACTAACAGTTTTTAAGTGGTGTCCTGTGTCCATACTTACTTTGAACTAAAAAGCAGTTAACCCGCCGCCAGTCGCGCCCTAAAAACTTCCGCGAGTAGTCGCGCGGGGTCGTTTTCGACCCCAAAGTTCTTTCGTCCCATTTTACCACCGTCATTAAAAATTTTGATTTCAACCATGCAAAATGGTAATGAGTATGTATTTTTAAAGCTTTTCACATGAAAACTCGATTTGAAATAAAACCAAAAATTGTGAAAAAACTTTCTCATCAGGTGCTGTCGCTCCGAAAACTGATAAAAAAAAAAAAACAAAAAAAAAACAAAAAAAAAACAAAGCACAAACAAAAAACAAACAAAAGCAAACAAACAAAAAAAAAAAACAAAACAAAAAAAAACCAAACAAAGATAAATAAATCGGATCAGGTGCTGTCGGATGATTTCAAAAGCTAGCAAATAAAAGGAAAGAGGAAAAAGTTTAAAAAGATAAATAAATTAGATCAGGTGCTGTCGGTTTGTTTTGGAAGTTCAAGATGCAAGTCAAAGATGAGCGCCAGTCTGGGTGGACCAATAAACATGACCTTTGACACGTGGAAGATGATGTAGAAACGGAAAGGTAAGGTTTATTGGTCCACCCAGACTGTCGCTCATCTTTGACTTGCATCTTGAACTTCCAAACAAACCGACAGCACCTGATCTAATTTATTATCTTTTTAAACTTTTTCCTCTTTCCTTTTATTTGCTAGCTTTTGAAATCATCCGACAGCACCTGATCCGATTTATTTATCTTTGTTTGGTTTTTTTTTGTTTTGTTTTTTTTTTTTGTTTGTTTGCTTTTGTTTGTTTTTTGTTTGTGCTTTGTTTTTTTTTTGTTTTTTTTTTTTTTTTTTTATCAGTTTTCGGAGCGACAGCACCTGATGAGAAAGTTTTTTCACAATTTTTGGTTTTATTGCTTGTCTGTTTGTTTGTTTTTGTTTTTGTTTTTTTTTCTATTTGTTATGCTTGTATGTTTTTTATTTATAGTTTGTTTGTTTGTTTGATTTTTATGGGTTTTCTTTGTTTGTTTTGTTTTCCATTTTCGACGCGACAGCATCTGATGGGAAAGTTTTTTCTCATTTTTGTTTTTAGTTTTGCTTCTTCGTTTGTTTGTTTGTTTGTTTGTTTGTTTGTTTGTTTGTTCGCTTTTCCAATTTCTTTTCCTATCATCTTGTTATGAACTTGTTATTTTTACTTTCATTTTATTAATCTATTTGTCTATTTTTGGAATTTAATTTCCAATTTGAGTAAATTTTTAATCCTCTAATCAAATTAATTATGGTATAGTAATGTTCGAGTCCGGAAAATTTTTCAAATAGTATCACGCCAGAAGATTTTTTGCAATGGAACCGAATTACTGGTTGCGAGAAACCATCAAATTTAGATACTGATTGATTCGGTTTCACATGTTGGAATGGTGAGGGGTGCGCGGATTTGATGGGCCCACTTCAATCAGCCCGCTAGAAGTTGGAGTTGGAAGAAGAACAGAGAGTTGGAGAATGGAGAGTGAGCAAAGCGAGGAGTGAGGAAGGGGGAAGGATGGTCGGTGAGTCAGTGAGTCGAGGAGTGGGGATGGACAGTCGGGAGTGGAGAAGCCGTGCAACGCCGAGATCGCGTTGCACGGCAAACTCACGGAAGGACTGAACTCGACAAATGATAAACGTAAAAACTAAAACCTCGATAACTTTAAAATTTCTGGACCAAATCTTTTAAAATTTTTGGCAGTTTTTTTAAGGTAGTGACAAACGTTTCTGCAAATTTTCGTGAAAATCGATTGATATTTACTACCACTTTTCGGGGTGAACAAACTGAGAGCGTCGAGCGTCACATACATAATACGGACAGCGACGATAGCATAAGGGCTTGCGCTACGCGACAGCACCTAAAAAGAATTTTACGTTCAGTAATTGATATATTGTAATCTGTATCGGAAAACCCCCAAAAAATGTGACTTTTCCCAGATTTTTATCAGTCAGCTGCCTTTAACTAGTTTTGAAACTTATAAATCGAGGGTTTTTTTACTTCTAGGCACTATAGTATATAATTTCATAAAAAAAAAAGTAGGGGGTTTGTGGGGGCAAGTTTTTGAGATACCCCCCCCTCAATACCCCTCCTATATTTAGTCCAAAAATTTTGGGATAAAAACAAAACCAACTAAAAAACTTCATTTTTTACCGAATGAGATGGAAAAAACGCCAGTTAAGGTTAGCAAGATTCCATCAACCAAAAAACAGAATCGAAATTGAGGATTTAGGGGAGGCTGGAGGGGGGAAAAGGGGGGGGGGGTAGCAAAGAGGGATACTTAAATTTTTTTGGTGATCTTTTGTTTTCGTACTTGATTCCGGGACCTGACTTTGACAATTTTCGTGAATTGAGATTGATTGAGATTGATTGAATTGATCGCAAACCCCCCAATTATTTAAGAAACACCGACCGTCAATTAATCGACGATCGTCAATTAATTGACGACCGTCAATTAATTGACTGAGGTCAATTAATTTACTGATGGTCAATTAATTGACTGACGGTCAATTAAAATTTACTGACGGTCAATTAATTGACCGACCGTCAAATTTAAATTGCTGACGGTCAATTAATGACTGATGGTCAATTAATGACTGATGGTCAATTAATTGATGATGGGCAATTAATTGACTGATGGTCAATTTAAATTTACTGATGGTCAATTAAATTTACTGGGGTCAATTAATTGACATGGTAAATTAATTGACCGACCGTCAATTATTGACTGATGGTCAATTAATTGACTGATGGTCAATTAATTGACTGATGGTCAATTTAAATTTACCGACCGTCAATTAAATTTACTGACGGTCAATTAATTGACCGACCGCAATTAATTGACTGACGGTCAATTTAAATTTACCGACCGTCAATTAATTGACTGACGGTCAATTAATTGACTGATGGTCAATTTAAATTTACTGATGGGCAATTAATTTACTGATGGTCAATTAATTGACTGATGGCAATAATTGACCGATGGTCAATTAATTTACCGATGGTCAATTAATTGACTGATGGTCAATTTAATTGACCGACCGTCAATTAATTGACTGATGGTAAATTTAAATTTGACTGATGGTAAATTTAAATTGACTGATGGTAAATTTAAATTTGACCGATCGTAAATTTAATTGACTGACGGTAAATTTAAATTTGACCGACCGTCAATTAATTGACTGACGGTAAATTTAATTGACTGATGGTAAATTTAATTGACTGATGGTCAATTAATGACTGATGGTAAATTTAATTGCCATCAGTAAATTTAATTGATGGTGGTCAATTAATTGACTGATGGTAAATTTGTCGTGCCGCGATATGTATTTGTAGAAATTAAGTAGGTAGCTTTGGCAACGCTGCACTACTACATTCACAGTTATTTTAATTTCATTTGTTATCATTTTTTTTTGTTACTTTCCTTGATCATCTGATTTTCTCCCTTTTCGTTTGTTTGTCTGATTCCCGTTTTATTTACAGTTACGTAATGATCTCTCTCTCATCTTTTTTTCTCTTTCTCTCTCACTCTCATTGTTTTTATTTTGTTATTTAAACTCGTCTGCCCGTAGTTCGGGGGTTCAGTCTTCGACTAGCCCGGCTCGAGAGCGTTGAGTACCCTTTGTTATTTTATGCGTTTGAACCATATTTTTTGATGATCGTTTTTTGATGATTATTCTTTTTTGAATATTAAATTGATGCTTCATAATTGTAAGTATTTATTTAACCTGAGTCTGTAAACCTTTGCAAGTTTTTTTTTTGAATTACATTTGTACAGTTGTACTTTCGTCTTTTTAATCATTCGATATAATTCGATATAATTCGAAAATTTCGTATATTTGCCTATCTGACTTCCTAATACTTAGTTTTTTTTAATCTTTTATTTATTTTATTTTCTTTAACGCGTATACTTGCTAGTGTCGCGTCGTGCTGAACTTTGTGTATGTAATTCACTGTTGCTGACGTGATGTCGCTTCTGCTGACTTTTTAGTCGCTGAGCTGACTGATTGTCGCGACGTGTTGGATTTTATTACACATTGATCGCTGATGCTGACAATTGTTTCGCTGTTGCTGACTGTCGCTGTTGCGGACAATTTTAGATAACTTTCTCAACTTTCTCTGATCATTAGCTGCCTGCTGATTGGTCGCAGTGCGACTAATTTCGTGCTGATGCTGACTTTGTCGCGTCGCTGAAAAAAGTCGCGCTTGCAGACGGATCGCGGCGTGCGGGTGAACAGTGGACCCATTTGTCGCGGTTGCCGCTTTGGTCGCTGTGCTGACTAATTTCGTGCTGACGCTGACTTTGTCGCGTCGCTGAAATAAAGTCGCGCGTGCAGACTGAGCGCGACGCGCGGACGCTTGATGATTGAAGTAAAGCTTATTAAAGGATAGTCGCTACGCGCCTGACGTGTCGCGACGCGCGAACGCTAGTTAGTTATCGTTAGATTAACCTTAGGAGTAACGTCGAACCAAAACTTTAATTCTGCGTGTGCGCTTTCTAGCCGGAGCGCTGACACGACAGTGGCGCCCAACGTGGTTGTGTGACTTCTCATGTTTTATTTTGGCAATCCTAGCGAATAATGTATTTTGTATTTTTTGTAGCTCGTATTTTTCGAATATGACCTACTGGAATTTGGAAATTTGGAATTTTGAACTTTGATTAGGATATATTACGTTTAACGTGATTCCGTTGGTACACTTTAAAAGAATTGATTTGCGTAGACAAACTAATGATTCGTGTGTATCATGTGTGGTTAAATGTCGTGTTTTGGTATTTTTGCATTAATATATCGCTAATTTGTTAGGGTATTTGCCTCTATAGTGAGCCAGTTCTAGGAAATTTAGATTGGTAGCCTATATGAGTACAGGTTTTACTTAGTAGAAAAATTTTTTTTGTACTATTGTAGCCGAGTATACGCCTAGCGCAATACATTTAGGATTGTAATTTAAAACGAAATTAAGGTTAATCAATTAAATAATTTTTTTCATAAATTGAGTGAGTGAATTCGATACTTTCGATAATTTTTTTGAAATATTTTGACAATTTAGAATTTTTTGAATCTTTTGAGTCTTTGGAAACATTTGTTAGAATTTTTTCAGATTTTGTAATGTCACTTCATAATTTGATTAGGCAGAAAAATTTAGGAAAAAATTTAGTTTTTCAATTGTTGATGCCATGTTTTAATTATTATCAGGATTCGAATGCCGAATGCAGAGTTTGGTGATATATATAAGTTAAGGAAAGAAGAACTCATAGCTGCCCTTCAAGCAAGAAGTCTCTCAACTCAAGGAGATAGAAATATTCTTCGTCGAAGGCTTTATAATTTTGAGCATCCACCTTTAGCGAAAAATCGACATTTCAGTGTTATCACTAAAACTAAGAAGAAAGTTAGTCAAACTTCAAAAAAAATGGCTGAGCAAGAGACTCATTGTAAAGTTCCATTCTTTAAACCAATTGCTTTTTTAGGGTCGGAAGACGAAGATATTGTTCAATTTTTTAATAATTTTGAACTTGCGAGTGAAATTAATGGCTGGTCGGATGATTTAAAGAAAAAAATATTTGCCAGTTTATCTCCAAAAAACGGCAAATGCATTTTACTATACCTTGAAGATAGAAGCGTATGATTGGAAATCTCTAAAAACGCAGTTCCTTGAAGCTTTCCAACCATCCACTCAAAAGCACATCTTGAGGACACGCTTGGAAAATAGAACACAAGGTATCGGCGAGGCGACTATCTCTTATTTAACAGACGTTCTGACTTTGTGTCATCGGGTGAATGCGAAAATGACTGAAGATGAAATCTGTAATTATGTGTTGAAAGGTCTCCTTCCAGATACCCTGAAGGCAATTTCAATGTTCGATAACTCATCACTGTCTAACTTGAAAAGTAATCTGAAAAAGTATGATCAATTAGTCTATAACTTGAGCATCCAACAAAACTCACAGGCTCGAAATGAGATTTTGAAGAATGTATGTGCAATTACATCTACTCAACCAAATCTGAAATCTGAGGAAACAACGGATCAAAGACTTGATGAACTCTCAAAGAAGTTAGATGTCTTGATTGATCTATATTCAAAGGATCACATTGCAACTACGTCAATTAATTTACAACCACAAACGTCGTATCCAATGCACCAGCAGGTTTATCAGAACCTTCAAGATCACAACGTATCATCATCTCATTCACATCTGAATTACGCACCTGCTAATTAATTAAATCAATTCAGTGAATATATGTATAAATTTTACTTTGAAATATAACATAAACCATTTTTAAACCTTATGAAACCGTCTGAAATTATTTTGAATTATCTTGTGGAATTTTGTGTGTCCCAATTTTTTGTAATCACTCACTCCCTTTATATTCCCTAGTAGCAAAAATACTTGTATTGAATATTTGTATTTTATACATAGATTTAATACGTATTTAAAACGTATTTAATACATATTTAATATACATTTAATGCACAATCTATTTAATACGTATTCAATATGTATTTAATAGTATATTTAATACGTATTTAATTTTACATATTAATACACGTATTAAATACGCATTTAATACGTATTAACTACGCGTATTAAATCCAAATATTTAATATGTATTGTCTATCATATTTAATATGTATTGAATTCGTGTATTAAATACAAATATTTAGTAAGTATTATCTATCGTATTTAATATATATTTTATATGATTCATCCATTGGTGGATCCAGCCCATGCAAATGCCCCCCCCCCCTGCATCCGCCAGTGGACTCATCGCAAAGATCAATTAACTGGAACTTGATCTCGAAACAGTCAACTTAAAAATAGACGTATATTATCCAAGTATCGCATTGAATACATATTTAACGCATGATTCATCCCAAAGATAAGTAAATTCGAACTGGAAACATATTTAATAACAGTGGGTCTAGTTTGACAACTTCGACTCAATCGCTCAAGCGACTAGGTGCAATAGTTAGGTACATTTCCCATTCCCGATCGCCTCTCATAAAAAAAAAATATTGTCCACCTCATGATCATCTGGGAGGTAAAAATGTTGACACATTCCACTGGGTCGTGTCAATAAATATTGATTTTTCACCCTCCTGTAATCTCTTCAAACTCGAGAACTCGCTGACGCCAACTGATCTCATTCTAATGAGGTTCTTCAAGACCAACAGGTGATGTGAAAAGTGATGGAGATAGACTAATCCTCTCTACAGTACTTATCCAGTACCAGCTTCTCTACCCCTTTGACATGGTATAATAGATCCCCGTCATATTCGACCTCAAAGACTAGGTATCTCTACAGATTATCGATATCTCTTTTCAATGCACATCTTTTGAATACGTGGCCATTCTTACCTTATGAGCCAATCCAAACTTCTCCATCTAAAGGGGTTCGATAACAGCCCCTACCCAAAAAAATAATAATATCCATTTCAAATGAAATTGGTCTGTTTATTAACTATGTATTCATTAGGTATTCAATACGTATTTAGTACATATTTAATTTTGTATTTGATACGTATTAAATACCATATTAAATATGTATTAAATACCATATTAAATTACGTAAAAAATTGGGACAAACCCCCCTATAAATACATATTTAAAACACATTTTATACCATATTAAATAGAAGTATTTCTTATGTATTTTTGCTACTAGGGTTTGGTATTTTGGTTGTCAGATATTTTTGGTGGCTCACAAGTCACAATCAGACGCTCTCGAGTCCGTTCCATTGTATTTTGTCACACCAGTGCAGGATGTGCTGTTTCTGTTTATTTGTGTAAATTCATTCGTACTTTTGTCTTATTTGAACTTTGTTTTGATTTGTAAAAAAGAAAATTCTGGGAATTTTGTATGTCTGTAATATTTGTGCCAATCAGATTGTTTTTTTTTACTCTTTCCGTAATTTCGAGGACGAAATTTTTTTTTGGGGGAGGCATCTGTCGTGCCGCGATATGTATTTGTAGATAATTAAGTAGGTAGCTTTGGCAACGCTGCACTACTACATTCACAGTTATTTTAATTTCATTTGTTATCATTTTATTTTGTTACTTTCCTTGATCATCTGATTTTCTCCCTTTTCGTTTGTTTGTCTGATTCCCGTTTTATTTACAGTTACGTAATGATCTCTCTCTCACTCTTTGTTTCTCTTTCTCTCTCACTCTCATTGCTTTTATTTTGTTATTTAAACTCGTCTGCCCGTAGTTCGGGGGTTCAGTCTTCGACTAGCCCGGCTCGAGAGCGTTTGAGTAGCCTTTGATTATTTTATGCGTTTGAACCATATTATTTGATGATCGATTCCTTTGATGATTATTCTTTTTTGAATATTAAATTGATGCTTCATAATTGTAAGTATTTAGTTAACCTGAGTCTGTGATACCTTTGCAAGTTTGTTTTTGTTGAATATACATTTGTACAGTTGTACTTTCGTCTTTTTAATCATTCGATATAATTCGATATAATTCGATATATTTCGATATATTTGCCTATCTGACTTCCTAATACTTAGTTTTTTCAATCTTTTATTTTTTTATTTTCTTTAACGCGTATACTTGCTAGTGTCGCGTCGTGCTGAACTTTGTATGTAATCATGTTGCTGACGTGATGTCGCTTCTGCTGACTTTTAGTCGCTGAGCTGACTGATTGTCGCGACGTTGTTGGATTTTATTACACATTGATCGCTGATGCTGACAATTGTTCGTCGCTGTGCTGACTGTCGCTGTTGCGGACAATTTTAGAAACTTTCTCAACTTTCTCTGATCATTAGCTGCCTGCTGATTGGTCGCAGTGCTGACTAATTTCGTGCTGATGCTGACTTTGTCGCGTCGCTGAAATAAAGTCGCGCTTGCAGACGGATCGCGGCGTGCGGGTGAACAGTGTGACCCATTTGTCGCGGTTGCCGCTTTGGTCGCTGTGCTGACTAATTTCGTGCTGACGCGGACTTTGTCGCGTCGCTGAAATAAAGTCGCGCGTGCAGACTGAGCGCGACGCGCGGACGCTTGATGATTGAAGTAAAGCTTATTAAAGGATAGTCGCTACGCGCTGACGTGTCGCGACGCGCGAACGCTAGTTAGTTATCGTTAGATTAACCTTAGGAGTAACGTCGAACCAAAACTTTAATTCTGCGTGTGCGCTTTCTAGCCGGAGCGCTGACACGACACAATTAATTGACCGACCGTCAATTAATTGACTGATGGTCAATTAATTGACTGATGGTCAATTAATTGACTGATGGTCAATTAATTGACCGACCGTCAATTAATTGACTGACGGTCAATTAATTGACCGACCGTCAATTAATTGACTGACGGTCAATTAATTGACCGACCGTCAATTAATTGACTGACGGTCAATTAATTGACTGATGGTCAATTAATTGACTGGTGGTCAATTAATTGACTGATGGTCAATTAATTGACCGACCGTCAATTAATTGACCGACCGTCAATAATTGACCGACCGTCAATTAATTGACTGATGGTCAATTAATGACTGGTGGTCAATTAATTGACCGACCGTCAATTAATTGACCGACCGTCAATTAATTGAGATACCGTCAATTAATTGAGATCTCGTCAATTAATTGAGATATCGTCAAATAATCGAGTATTTTTCCCTACACCTGAACAATTTCTGATCAGCGTGATCATGCTTACAAATAGTGTGTTGTTGAACGAGTTCATATTTGCGTCGTGGTTGTCTCGGTTTCGCCTCGACGCTCGATGCGCCGTGCGTTACTTCACCTCACCCGCCACAGCGTGCTCCGTCATTTTCGACACTCCTCTCTGTCTCTTTCCCTATTCTTTCTCTTATCTCCCCATCACTCACGCACCATCACCGCAGCGGGCCATTTCCCACTCAAGTATTCACCCCATTAGACTGCCCAGTGCCCATGCTTGTGTCACATCCGTGTTCACTGAGTTCACTGCAGTTTGTCGTACGGTTATTCTCAGAATCACACTCATACACGAGCCTAGCCCCTTTGATTATGAAAGTCGTTTTGACTCTTTCTATCTTCCTACTATGAATTACCCTTGTTTCTGGTTCTTCCGTCGAGGAGGTTTTATTTTGTTTTTCTTTCTTGACCATCGCATCGGCCGCTTAAAAAGGCAAGTCTAAGAGCTACGACAAAGCTCAATTAAACGCAAATATTTTCATTTGCAAATATCTCGAGACATATGTATACTCAACCGATTTCAATGAACTTTTTTTTAATATTTTCGAAACTCGTTCGTTTGAACAACAGAAATCGTCAGATTACCACATAAGTAAAACTATTATGTAGTAGGTAATATTGATGTAATTTGTCATCACAATGCACTGTGTTTAGGAAGAGTCCTCCCTCCCCTTTTATATTTTTTAAACGGTTGCAGATAAAAAAAAAAAAAAAAAAAAAAAAAAAAAAAAAAAAAACCGGAACAGGGGTAATTTGTCATCACAATACACTTGTTCGGAAAGAGTCCCCCCCCCGTTTATATTTTTGAACGGTTGCAGATAAAAAAAAAAAAAAAAAAAAAAAACAAAAAAAAAAAAAAACCCCGTACAGCGGTTTGTCATCACAATACACTATGTTTAGAAAGAGTCCTCCCCCCCCCCTTTTATATTTTTAAACGGTTGCAGATAAAAAAAAAAAAAAAAAAAAAAAAAAAAAAAAAAAAAAAAAAAAAAAACACCGGGGTAATTTTGTCATCACAATACTCTATGTTTAGAAAGAGCCCTGCTCCTCCCCCCCCCCGTTATATTTTTGAACGGTTGCAGAAAAAAAAAAACAAAAACAAAAAAAACGGACCAGGGGTTCAGTGGCGGATCTAGAAATATATAAAGAAGGCTAAAGCCCAAAAGGAGAGGGGGGGGGGGGGGGTTAACGTCGAATTTGTCATTGAAAGCCCGCATCACTTTTCCAAAAATCCCCTCGAAGACTGCGCAAAATTTTGTTTATTACAGTCCCTTTATTACCGCCTTGGTCCACCTATGGCCCGATATTCCTACCGTTTGTCTGACAGAGTAGGGCAAAAATTATTCGGAAATTATTCGGTGAGTCAGGCAACGCCGAATCAATCGAATTAATCTACGAATAATTCTACAATTGACCTATACCTTCCGTGTGTTTTCTTTTCCTCAGCTCAGGTAGCAGATCCAGTTTTCAGTGTTGCGGAGTCATTTCATAACTCTCATTATTTGGTTGCCCAACTCTTCCGTATGAGAGCTAGTTCAAGCGTTCCCAAAATTTTTATGGCGTATTTTGTAGGGGGGGGGGGGGAGGATTAGCCCAAACTTATGATTTTCAAGTAGCTTGTATCTTGTTCCGATCGTTACGAAAAGGTGCTCAAAACTGAGCATTTCAGCGCAAACTCCGGATTAATTTTTTTTTTATTATTATTTTATTTTACTGTCGAGATCCGATCAAGGTCAACGTTCTATCTTGGTTCATTCTCAAAAATCAAAACACTTTTTTAAAATTCAGAAGGAGAAAAAAAAACACTAAAACCCTTAGGAGTTGAAAATTCTGTAAAAACTGTAAAGTAAGTTACTTGTGACAAAGAAGTTTTGAAATAGTAACGTTTGGTTTTAGCGCCTATTTTTAAAATGTTGCCTCTCAGGCGAAGGCAACCTCAAAAACTGCGATGGACGACTTCCATTAAACAATAGATGAGAGGGAAATGTAGATTAAATTTTGGCGAACCCGTATTTATTTCGGAAAAGTACTTGCTTATTATAGTATTTTAAATTCGTCGCTTTGAAAATGCTGACTCTTTAAAATAGGAGTGATATTTGATGAAAAATGGTTTTAAATCGAACATTGACCGTTTATTACATCGGAAACGGAAAACAATAACGATCTCCGACGATTTGCGCAAGAAGGCATAGAATTTCTCGCCCTTCCGAATGCTGTATCTCAAGGAAGGATCCCCCCCCCCCCCCGAAGTTAAGAAAAAAAATTACGTTTTTAGATGAGCTTTTCGCAAACATTTTATGGAATGTCGCATTTACTATTTTTATTTTATTTTTTCCTTTCCCTTATTCGTCCTGTTCATCCTAAATATGTTACCCATAAAAATCGCTATTCCACTCTTACAATTTAGGTAAATTAAAGAAACACACCTTCAAAATGAAAACAGTGTTACATAAAGTCCCCCCCCAAATCACTTTTAGGAGGAATCCTCTACATCAGAATACTTAAATGCGGCCTTCAACTTATCACTCTTGTCACAAAGAGCGTAATCAATGTGGCAACGTTGCATTGGTCTATTTAAACACATTCAAAACATATAATTCGATTTACCATCGTATACTCGCCTACAATTTTCTTAAACTTGTCAAATAGAAACGTTACCGGATTACACGCAAAAGCCTCGCCGCGGGGGCGCCTAAGATGAAATTGGACTTATGAAACAAAATCAATATAGTAATGAAGGAGAAAAATTGCATGGAAGGACAGACAGTATACAACATATTTAAAAAAGAAGTTCAATTGTTGCTCCTAATATTCAAGTTTGGGAGATTGGTTGGTTCGGAACTAATTTAGCGAAACGTGCAATGTAGCAACGTTGCATTTCGTCAATTTAAATCTGTGATATGGAGATAAAATCCTAGGGTGTTGTGTAGGCTTGCATAGATATCTAAAACATAATATTTGTTTTATGGTTTTAAATATGGCCAAGTAAAAAAAGAGAAGATAAATGCCATCATTTTCCAATAGCCCCCCCCCCCCCAATCTTGATGTTTTTGACACCCTGGCGAAGCTTGTCGTTTATGCCTACAAGCTCCCTTCCTATCATCGCACGCTTCACCACTCTTCAAAAAGCAAATGGATTGGGGGGGGGGGGGGGTGTTGCATAGCATGTACTAACCAAACACTTGCACTCACCGCAAGTTATACACAGGCCTGAATTTGGTTCCAACCAGCGAAATTTTTGAAATCGGTTCAGTACAGCTCGAGATATTCGTAAATGAAATATTGCTGTCTTCTGATATTTCTTTCTGAAAAGAACTGATAATTTTTTCTGTTGCTTCTCATGCGTTTGGACCCAAGAAAAATTTGACCATCGAGATCTTTGATGAGTTGATGACCCTTATTCCCTTTTTCGCTTGCAATCCAAGCAAATGGGGAAAATCACAAATTGAAACATTTATTCAACTTCTTACAAATAATTAAGAACTTTCTGGACCTAGACTCGCTAAATTTGACCGCTCTTTTTTCTATTCTTTTCTCTTTTTAGGATTTTGAATTTTCCGTCTTAGCCGCTAATACATCGGCTGATAAACCTATAAAAATCAGAGCAATTTTTCGCACGATTATGCTTGTGCTTGTTACGTCCTCGAAATTACTAAAAATAAATTAGTAGAGCATGGCTTCAGTGTAATAATAAATCGCCTAAAGCAATCAGCTGTCGGAAATTGGTTTGTTTGTGTTGTAGGTTAGATTCGGCCGTATTCTTGTAAAATCTTGAGTGTCCAGGGCCCAATAAATGTACGGTACGGACGGTCCGTTGTTCTTGACCCCAAGTAGCGAATCCTCGCTTCTGATTTGTTAGGGCTGCACTGCACCTAACGTTAAAGAACAAGGACCGTCTGTACCGTACATTTATTGGGCCCAGTTTACTAAATTACATTTTCCCCACTCACTAATGGAGGTTTGAGGCGTACATGAGGAGATCAGAAAGAAGTCGAGAAAGGGATAAGCGCTAAGCGTGAGGTGTGTGAGTGGAGTTGCGACAGTTTCGGGGTGAAAAAATTGAAAGACCAAGTCACCAAGCAAAGAGTAAACAAGAGTCACAATTGAATGGAAGGCCTGCTTGCGATGGTCAACGCAGATAAGAGATCGAAAACGCGGGCAAGCCTCTGGTTGGCTGTAATCGTGGTGCAAGACTGTTTTAGGCCTTATGGAAATTAACATGGGAAATTCGTTCCGCAAAGAGGAAAATAATTCGGTAAATTTTGATCACCGAAGTGTTCCGTTGCAGGAAACCGAAATTTTTGGTCCTGAGAACCGAATACTTTATTGGAAGTACCGAAGGTCCGAAGACTTCGGTAATTAAACTTAAATTCCGCCCCTACTCAAGTTCTTTGGTACTACCAATGAACTTCGGTAGTACTAATGAACAATTCGGTACTCGAGACCGAAAATGTCGGTTTCCTGCAACCAAAACTTCTGTGATCAAATTTACCGAATTATTTTCTCTGTGTACTAATCTTAATTTTGTGATGGAGGTTAGGTTAATAGGTTTACGTTCACCGCCACTTCCACTGCCGTGCTAAATCTCAGTTTTGAATTCCGCGGTAAGAAAAATGGCGGCGCAAGCGCTTTTTTTGGGCGAACCAATAAGAGTCCAAGGTTATAGATTATCAGACATGCTCATCTGACTTCGCGCCACAAATTCAGTGGCGTGCAGTGCAAAATCACGGGAGCCAAGATGGCCGACAAAAGCAAAAAATAGGCCGACTCGCCCAGGCATCTTCGGGCGATACTCTCGAAGTCGCCCAAGTGAGTCGTGTGTTCTGCTTTTGTCGGCCTTTTGCATTTGATGCAGTGATTTCGAACTGCGCGCCACTGAGTTCGTGGCGTGAAGTCAGATGAGCATTGAACATACCTGTATAATCTATAACCTTGGTTCGTAGGTATCTGTCTCCATCTACATTGGCAACACTGGATACTGCAGTCACAGCACTGATTGGAGAAATCCGTTTTTAAATAACCAGAAGCAAAAATCCGGCGGAAAGACAAAAAATAAAATGCGTACGGTAACATCACGCTGAACCGGTACTTAAAACGTAGTCAAATAGTGCCGAAAACTTAAAGCTGTTCGATCGGCGCAAAGGCCGGACTGAAAAATTCATGATAAAACAAGAAACAAGTGACCGTCCATCCTAATGAATGAATGAATCCAACTTATTGATAAAATATTCGTATAACTATGAGGGTGGAAAACCATACAAGAATGGAAAAAAGAATATCGTTGGGGGCCCAAGCCTGGGGGGGGGGAGCATTGCCGCGACTGCCCTACGGTATAGTTACGGCCCTGAAGTTGCCATTTAATATCGACTTTTAATTCCCTAAAAAAAAATCTGGTTAGAGAAGAAGAGTCCTTGGAAGTTTCAAGAACTTTTATGTTTTAAGTAAAAATGAAATTTACATCAAGGCAATACCTAATTCCTTAAATGTCTCATTTCAGTTAATATCGTGAAGTTTTGAGTGTCCTAAAGTCTGGGGGGTGAGAGGTTTACCCCCTCCTTATCCCGGTGCCCATGAACAGTGGTGTAGGAATTAAAAAGAGGCAAATTTTTAAAATAAATAATGTTGATGCTTTGGAGAAAATTTACTTGCCAAATGGAGATATGGGTAGTTAAAAAAGGAGGCAGAGAAGAGTTCGGTTATCCTTATCCCTAAAGTAGATTCGATAGAGTTTTTCAACGTATCTTCAAAAAGAGTCAATGTTTGAAAAATTTACACTAAACCTTCAACAGTAAATTATTTCTGGTTAATTCCTTTCTTGGCGTGAGAACACACAAACAAGAGAGTTCAAACGAGTCATTCTCGAGATTTTTTTCCTTTTTTTTCAGTAAAACATTTGGTTCAAATAGTCAATAAAAGCAAACGAGATTTGTTCAATCCTCGTAGTTATTCTAATGTCCTCAGTAGTGACCCGGATTTACCCTTTTGCCGCCTCTGGGAGCTATCTTGAAGTCGCCGCTCCTCACCGTTTATCAATGTGCTAATGGGGGATTAACCCCTCCCCAGAAATGTTGAAATTTGAGTGTTCTTAGATGCAATTCTCGCCTTTGTATGTAGGAAAACCAACTCCAAAATGATCTATTTTTCTCCGCCCCCCCCCCCGAACGAAAAACCAATCGAGACCCAGATGCACTATGATGCATAAAAATCTAAAAAAATACGCGTGTAAGAAACTTTAGGATGAAAATGGACAGGTAATTGACTTCGAAAAAAAATTTCAAAATACACAATTATTTATTTATTTTGATGTAATACACATAACTCGAAGGACTATTCATAAATTAAAGCTTAAAATAAAACAATCAGAATGGAAACTGCCGTAATAAGAGCCAATGGAAACAGTTTTTCGGATTCAATTTGAAGTTTCTCAAAATGGCGGACATATCTCTATCTGCAAGGGCATATACCGGGAAGGAGTAGAGATGCAGTCCCCAAAAAACGTCAAAGTAAGAGGGAAAATGTAATAGATTGCCTGAATGTGAAAAAGTGATATTCACGCGCTAAATGATGCCCCCCCCGTCTGGATTTTTTCTGGACACGCCCTTGTGTCTCTGTCTTTCGCATTGCTTTATGGCTTTTAATTGGAGGCTGAAGCAGCTTCCTCGCTCGTCGTGTCTCGTTTGGGGGGGGGGGGGCGAATGTTTGTAAGTTTTATTTTATTTGACATTTTATTTCACCGTAGAAATTTTGGGGCTGAGTTTTTTCCTTTTAATTTTCTTCTTCTTTCCCTCTTTTCTCCACCCTTTTTTACTATCACAGACTAAATATTGCCGATCTCACAATTTTGCCGATGTGGGCAGATGCCCTTTTTGCACCCTCCAAATCCGTCCCTGGGTGTCGATAGTTTCTAACAAGATTCTCCTCGATTTTATCTTTTTTCAGTAGAAAAAATTCACTAATCCAACTTCTTGAAACTTTTTCTCCCATTTTCCAAACCAGAGACGAGACCAGTTATGATTGTGACCAACTTGACACTTTACTTCGCCTTTTAAAATTTCTTGATCGCCATAATGATTAAATATTTACATGATCTCAGGTCCATACCACTATGTAAGAACCCGAAGCGGGCGTGCGCGAGTTTTGATGTTGAGTTTCCCTTCAACAGACTCAAAATTCAGCTTTAAAGAAGGAGGATAAGGCGATCAAGTAGCTACATGGAGAGGCAAAGAAAAAAACTGATCACTGGTTAAGAGAGCAAGCAGAGGCAAAAGCGGTGATATGGGAATGAATAAAGCAAAGGGTGGACCTGGACCCACTGTAAAAAAATAATCATAAACAATATACAATGAGCACTAAGCTGCAGGGGAGAGGGCAGAGGGTGGCATAGCAGAAAGCCGGGATGGTAGAAGAGCGGCACAAGGCATGAAATGAAAGATGAAACTCCTGCCGAAAATATTTCAAGATCAAAACCTCAACTCGAGCGAGCAAGCGGGACAAGCAATGCGCACGAGAGAGGCAAGTGGAAGAGGTAAGAGGAGGGGAAGGAAGGGTGAGTGTTTACAAGACGCGCACCATAGCGCAAATTCGTTTGGGGTCTGTTATCTGTAAGTCCGATGGTGAGAACAGCATGCACGAAAATACAGGGTGTGTAACAAAAAAGGATCAGGGGCGAATATTTCGGAAACCGCTTCGATTTTCGAAAAACGCTCAAACACGTTTTCGCTTATTTGGAGGAGGGCATCTTTGGGGGGGGGGGGGGGGGGGGGTCACTTTCTGCACCCCAAGGGGGGCCGGGGACGGGGGGCACCACCCTCCTAAATTGCATATTTCAAATGGGACCCCACATTTTTATTACAGATTGGAAAGACATTAAAATTCTAAGATTTTTAACGCAAACCGCATGTCAATATCGATTTTCATCTTCGATACATCGAACTTCAAAGTTCGATATCGACCAATATTCAAAAAATCAGAACTTCTCCATAAAAGGTCGGATTTTTAAAAACTAAGTGGCTAAAGTACTTTCCAGAACGAGTACTTTTCAAATAAAAATACACCTTTTGCATAAAATTTACACTGTTGCCATTTGGGGCCCCGAAATATTCGTCAAAATATCGAACATGTTTAATTCGCTTTTTTCTTGAGAAACGATCAGAGTTTAAATTATTAGCTCCAAATTATCCAATAACGGGTAATGTGTGCTGAAATACGCTTAAAAGCTCTTAAAAGTCTCGTTTCATTAATTAAAACAACACATTTTGGCTCAATTTCAGAATTTGATCACATCATTTTTTTAGGCATTTCTGAGTCTTTTGACAATTTATTATCGTATTTTAGCATATTTAACCTCATCGGACAATTTCGGAGCCAATATTTTGAATTTGGGTCGTTTTTCAAGAAAACATCGAATTAAAAATGTTCGATGATTTTGATAAATATTCCGGGGCTCCAAAATGGCAACAATGTAAATTTATGCAAAAGGTGTATTTTTATTTGAAAAGTGCTCGTTCTGTAAAGTACTTTACGCACTTAGTTTTTAAAAATCCGACCTTTTTTGGAGAAGTTCTGATTTTTTGAATATTGGTCGATATCGAACTTTGAAGTTCGATGTATCGAAGATGAAAATCGATATTGACATGCGGTTTGCGTTAAAAATCTTAGAATTTTAAATTCTTTCCAAATCTGTAATAATAATGTGGGTTCCCTATTGAAATATGCAATTTAAGGGGGAGGTGCCCCCCGCCCCCGGCCCCCCTTCGGGGCGCCGAAAGTGAAAAACCCCCCAAAAGATGTCCCCCTCCAATTATGCGAAAACGTGTTTGAGCGTTTTTCGAAAATCGAAGCTGTTTCCGAAATATTCGCCCCTGATCCTTTTTTATTACACACCCTGTATAGGTGTTGCAGTAGAAGGGGGCGGAGACGCGACGGCCGACGCGGCGTGCGACGAGACTGGTCAAGACTTGAGCTGGAGCGACAAACAGGCAAATGATGAGGAATGTTGTGCGTTACCGATTTCTCAAATAATTGAGTATATCTCAATTAATTGACGATATCTCAATTAATTGAGCGATGGTCAATTAATTGAGCGATGGTCAATTAATTGACGGTCGGTCAATTAATTGACGGTGGGTCAATTAATTGACGGTCGGTCAATTAATTGACGGTCGGTCAATTAATTGACGGTCGGTCAATTAATTGACGGTCGGTCAATTAATTGACGGTCGGTCAATTAATTGACCATCAGTCAATAATTGACCATCAGTCAATTAATTGACCATCAGTCAATAATTGACCATCAGTCAATTAATTGACGGTCGGTCAATTAATTGACGGTCGGTCAATTAATTGACGGTCGGTCAATTAATTGACGGTCGGTCAATTAATTGACGGTCGGTCAATTAATTGACGGTCGGTCAATTAATTGACGGTCGGTCAATTAATTGACGGTCGGTCAATTAATGACGGTCGGTCAATTAATTGACGGTCGGTCAATAATTGACGGTCGGTCAATTAATTGACGGTCGGTCAATTAATTGACCATCAGTCAATTAATTGACCATCAGTCAATTAATTGACCATCAGTCAATTAATTGACCATCAGTCAATTAATTGACCATCAGTCAATTAATTGACGGTCGGTCAATTAATTGGCGGTCGGTCAATTAATTGACGGTCGGTCAATTAATTGACGGTCGGTCAATTAATTGACCATCAGTCAATTAATTGACCATCAGTCAATTAATTGACCATCAGTCAATTAATTGACGGTCGGTCAATTAATTGACCATCAGTCAATTAATTGACCATCGGTCGATTAATTGATCGAGGTTGAGATTGATTGAGATTGATTGAGATTGGATTGATTGAGATCGAACCGACTTCACTCAATTTCTCAGAAATTGTCGAAGACTACAGGTACCCTTTTACACCTCTCTTCCGTTTTCCCCCACCTTCCCCCTTCATTTCCCATCTCATTCCCTTTTTCCCCTCCCCACCTTCCCCCCCCACGTGAAATAATCAAACTTTCGCGGGAAAAAAAACACAAAAATTTATGATCAGTGGCGTCGCTTGTAATCTGGCAACGCCCCATTTCGTCGATTCAAATGCATGAAAAAGGCCAAACTAATGGAGGTGCGAAGTGCACTCCCTCGAATCGACACTTTGTGCGGGTTTGAATGGACAAAACGCGGTGCTGCCAGATCGCAAGCGGCGCCGCACTGATTTATGTAAAAAATTTATACGTAACAAATTGGTATAAACGAGTAATTTAGAAAAAAACTTTAAGAGCAAACATTAGATTTGCTAAAAGTGTTGTAGTAAGTAAAGAAAAGTAAAAAACCAACGGCAATCACATCACGCGAGTGCAAACACCGCACAGAATCCACGTTTACGTTATGTTCACTCGGTCACATTTTATGAACGTGAGTAGTCGCGCGGGGTCGAAAAGGACCCCAAGCAACTTTGGCGCGTCCGTGCTTCAAAACGAATGATTGAATTAAGTTCATATTTACAGAGTAGATAGTCCAAACCCTTGAAGGAAGGTACTGAAACGGACGAGCTAAAACCTTCAAATTTTCATGGACGAATTTGCATTTTTCTGACCCCTGGGGTCGTTTTCGACCCCGCGCGACTGACGGCGGGTTAAGTAAATTCAGCTCTTTTTTTTCAGTGTAGGTATAGTTATGGTATGCGGACTCCGAGGCTCACTTTTTTAAGCCCCCGTCACACTTACGTTGCTTCGAAGTGTGTTGCTGCTTGTGAGCGCTGAAAGATTCTTGAGTCCCCCTAGTATATTGATTGATGCGTTTTTTTATTCTCCGGAGCACGCACCGGTGCAGCTCCAGTGCATCGGAGTGTTTTTTATTTTGGTGCTCCAGCACCGGAGCGCACCGAAGTGTTGTTTTATTAGCGGTGCGATGCGCCTGGAGCTGCTCCGGTGCAAGCTCCAGTGTATCGGAGTTGAAGACCGATGCACTGGAGCTGCGGAGCTTCTGCATGTGACCTGTGCTGCACCAGACAGCTTTGGAGCAGCTCCAAAAGCTCCGGGTTATTGCACCGGTGCGGATTCCGGGAATAATAAAATAAAAAAACGCTTCATATAGGGACTCTAAAAGATTCGAGTGTTGCTAAATCTGGCGAGAAATTCATAAATGTCACAATGCAAGTTAAACGGAGAAATGCATATAATTTTACTGTATGCAAAACGGCGCACAGTGGGGCTGAAATGACCTATTTGGTGGTCAAACATCAGAAAGTTGAAGTGTCTTGAATTTGTCGTTTAAAAGCCCCCAAGACTAAATTTTACAGACTTGAACCACTTTGTAACATATGAGTCAAGCTGGAAATTGTACACAAAATCATCAGTTCATCGTGCGTCAAAATAAAAATTATTTAAGATTGCCAAATTGCAGATTTGAAGTGACTCTTGGAGTGACTTTGAAGTGACTTGAAGAAGGTCTCAAGTAAAGTCTCTGAACATGGCTCTGTTGAAAACTTTTGCAATACCAACCGTTACAGAGGGTCGATTTTTAAGTAAAATCGCGTGAAAAAAAAAAAAAAAAAAAAAAAAAAAATCACATTGAAAGCATCAAGAAGTCTCAAAATCCACTCACAAACTCAATAAATACATACGTTTGGCGAAATTCAAAGATGGCGGTCGAATGATGCAGGTGACAATGGGGGGGGGGGCGAGTCTCATCTAATCGGAACTTAAGTTCCGATTTCCAGCATAGAAATTTCTATGCTGAGAAAAGTGATTCCTCATAGGAAAAGCAGCAATAGGTTGACCCGCTCAATTGACCACCATCTTGGATTTCTCTGAAACGCCTGTCTTGATTTTGAGACTGTTCATGCTTTCATTGTGATTTTCACGCTATTTTACATTGGAATCAATCGACCCTTCATAACGCTGTACCTAGCAAAAGTTTGAAACAGAACCATTGAAGGGCCGAATATGGCGTTGGTTAAACCCCAAAAAAATAGGGCAAGCCCTTGGCCCTTCCCTCTAGTAAAAGTTTTTCATTGGCGGCCAATGCCATGTATGGTCCAACTATCCATGAATTCATTGGCGGCCAGTGAAATCACTGGTCGCCACCGCATGTTTCATATTGGTTGCCAATGAAAATTTCACTGGTCGCCCATGAATTTGCATTGGCGGCCAATGGAATTTTCATTGGCAACCAATGAAATATGGAAATACAGACTGTTTTAGTAGAGCGATATATCGTATCGATTGCCGTCCGAGGGCCTCTGGTTCCAAACAAACTAATGTAATTTCCCCATAAGCGGATTTTTGAACGGAAATTCAGGGTATTAAATCAAACAATTTATGCGACCTTTTTGCGATTATGAATACTCCGTCCTCGAAAATGCTTAATTTTGCCTGGTTCCACCCGTAAAACTGCCGGTATTAACAAGATATTACAGATAAAACGATGCGTTTGGAGGTTGGAATCACCCAAATGTTATTATTGTTGTTGTGGAATTGGCGGGATTTCGGGCTATTCTAACCTACAAATGCAACATTTAATCTGTAATATCTTATTGAATTCGGCAGTTTTAGTCAAGGAACCAGGCATAATTAAGCATTTTTGAGACGTAGAATTCATAATCGCAACAAGGTCGCATTAATTGTTTCATTTAATACCCTAAATTTCCATTCAAAAGTTCGCTTATCGGAAACTACATCGAACCAAAGTTTGTTTGAAACCAGAGGCCCTCGCACGGCAATGGATACAATATATCGCTGTACTAAAACAGTCTATACATGCAGGCCCGGACTGGCTCACCTGAGAGGGCGCGGGACGGTGGACTAGGGGGGCGCCACCCAACGGGGGGTCTGGGGTATCCCATACCTCCAAGTAGGAAGGGGGGGTGCGGGGGCCCTCCCCCGGAAAATTTGTTTGATTCAGAATCCGCCAGAACGCAATTTTAAGCCATTTCTAAGCGATCAGATCAGTCATTAAGTCAGCTCGATTCTTCGCTTTTCATGAATATATTCGACCTTTTAAGTCGTCAATACGGAATCCCGCGGGAAAAAAACTAACAGAAAGTATAATTATGAGCTTAGAAAATCTATGAAAAAAGAGGAGAGAATATGAATGCGTAGTTTCTGGACCTTCGAATTTTCGTTTATAGTTTCCACCAAAACGACTCTATATTAACAGAGGAATCATGTGTTGATCAAGGAAAAAATAAACTCACATTGATGTCAGAGTGATTTAAATATTAGGGGTGGTCGATTTTGACGTTTTTTTGAAATCGCCTTCACAACCGTTCTAAAAAGTTTCCTTTAGTGTAGATAAGACGAATGAGAGCTCGAAATCCAAAATCGGTTGACCCCTAGGTGAAGCGAAAGTGACCTAAAGGGTTAAATGTAAAAATTCGTTATTTTTGGATTTTTATACATCAAAAATGGCTGAAAATAGCGAGTTACGGCCCTAAAGGGCTAAATTTTCGTCGGTTTTGTCGTATAATTAATCGTTTTGCTGTAATTGGCCCTTTTCAGAGCGCGCGGGCTTGGCTACTATTGAAAATGCGCCGCGAATACATCGCGCGGCACGCCACGCACCCGTGCCGCGGGCTTAGAGGGGCGGATTACTCATTTTGCGTCCATCCAGAAGCATATTGCTGGCTCCATAGATCATCATTAATCGATAATCGTGTAAAAATTACGAACTGGTACTTAAAATCATAGTGGAAAATCAAAAGTTAGTCGGAAGCGCAAAAGCTACGCACCGGACTTTCTAAGATTTTGTTGTGAAGAATTCAGCCTACTTCTACCTATTTCGTCATATTTTGCAAAAATACGAATGATAAAAGTAGTTACAATTACTTTAATCATTCGTATTTTTTTTTGGTTTCTTTGCAAAAATATGACAAAATAAGTAGAAGTAGGCTGAATTCTGCACAACAAAATCTTAGAAGTTCGGTGCGTAGCTTTTGCGCTTCCGACTAAACTTTTGATTTTCCACTATGATTTTAAGTACCAGTTCGTAATTTTTTACACGATTATCGATTAATGATGATCTATGGAGCCAGCAATATGCTTCTGGATGGACGCAAAATGAGTAATCCGCCCCTCTAAGCCCGCGGCACGGGTGCGTGGCGTGCCGCGCGATGTATTCGCGGCGCATTTTCAATAGTAGCCAAGCCCGCGCGCTCTGAAAAGGGCCAATTACAGCAAAACGATTAATTATACGACAAAACCGACGAAAATTAGCCCTTTAGGGCCGTAACTCGCTATTTTCAGCCATTTTTGATGTATAAAATCCAAAATACGAATTTTTACATTTAACCCTTTAGGTCACTTTCGCTTCACCTAGGGGTCAACCTTTTGGATTTCGAGCTCTCATTCGTCTTATCTACACTAAAAGAAACTTTTTAGAACGGTTGTGAAGGCGATTTCAAAAAAACGTCAAAATCGACACCCCTATTAAATATACTAATTTTTATTTTTTTTTTTTTTTAAATTTTTAGGAGCTGCTATCAAATGGTAATTTTTTCCCAGTATACATGAAAACTTTTTAGTCAGTATACAGGCGAGTCGTACGAGAAATTTTCCTTGGGGGGAGGTGTTAGTACGACTCAAATTCCGGGGGTCCTCCCCCGGAAAATTTTTCAATTTTCCTGACCTTCAGATTGAATTTTACGGTACTTTCATGTACAGTAAAATTGAAATGTTCAAATATATTTTTGATTTTGCCTGCATGAAATCTTTAGTCACTAAGTGGAATGTGGATGAAGGAGCCATGGAATATTTCGGGGAAAGAGGTTGTTTCATCGCCCATAAGGAATGGGCTGTGCATGGATTGCCTTCATTTTTTCAGGGCTGGTTGAGCTATTCACGGGGAGTCTAATTATGGTCTATTTTTTATTTTAGCAACCGGGGGGGGGGGGTCGGAGGTAAAACGGTTTTTTTTGCAATAACTTTTGAACGGTTAAAGATAACAAAACCAATTTTAAGCGTGCCGTATATATACGGTACGCTTTTGTTTTCATTTTCATATCTAATATATAGGTTGCATGCTTTGCTTATGGCAAACCTTGGCGGGAAAGGTTTGAAAATTAAAAACGTGTTTTCTTAAAACTGGTTCATTAATCGTTAATTTATTGCTGCAATCCAGGAGGTCTCGGCGTCTATTTTCTTAAAATTGTAAAAGTTTTGGTATTCCTGTTAATTTCAATAAGTTATTAAGCGTCAAAGTCGAATTCCTTCAAACGAGAATTCCATACAGGTCCAGCAACCTAGTCATTTGTGCCAACCTATGAGTCAAAATTCCAAGGCAGGAGGGGGGTGGAAACATCCTCACAGAAACCCTCATTGCCCCTCGGTTTTGGGCTCCACCGGTCACGAGATTTCTTCACGGTTCATTAAGCGGAGAGATTTGTGAATGTGTGGGAGAGAGAGGGTGTTAGAGAGGCTTTGTGTCTCGGATCTCGGAGGGTCTGAGGACTCGATCATAAAAGTGTCAACATCAGTTTGACGACGGTATCGAAAAGAAGTGACGGCGAGGTATTGATGAAGAGCGGGGGGGGGGTATAGAAAAGAGAGGGGCTCATTCATGTCTTTAGTAGACCTGTTTAGTGATGACGTCCATCAAAATAGGTTCCAAACAAATGCTCTATCTCGCTCACTCTCGTTGATTTACCTATAAGAAATCAGATCCAAATTTTCGAACGCATATTCATGCTAGTTAAAGCACAGTTTTCTCAAATTTTATTGCACCATTAGATTCCACGTACCTTAAAGTTTTTCACTCTAACATAATTCCTAAAAGATCACAAGCGAATTTACAATCACAGTTATACCGAAAGATGTTCTACGTTTTGTCCTCGTCTTACTCACGGTCTCTTATGGGAGTATCACCGCCATGACACTCAATCATTCTAACTTCTCTTCGTATCGAAGCTATTGTTCGAGGTATAACACATGTCGTGATGGTGCTGATGAGCCTATATCCTAGAATGTTGTGCTCATAAGAAACTGTGAGTGTGAAAAAGACAAAACATAGGACTTTCTTCGATATCGCTGTGATTGTGCATTGTTGCGCGATGTTTCAAAAAGTTTGTGGTAGCGAGCTCACATTTTATCACTGAGAAAAAAGTGGCTGGTAAAACTGTAAGAATAGAACCATAGATGTGTTTCGTCTTATTTCAATCATAAGACCTATCGTTGCTATAGTCAGCGCTCTTGAATCTACACGAATACCGATCGATTGTCTCTATAAAATTTCGATTATTTTTATGGGAATAAAGCGCGGGAATATATATATCGGAAAATTCATTGAAACAATCGGAAATTTTTATAAGGGACGTGGAACCCAATGGTGTGATAAACACAACTGGTGCAAAGAACTTGTTGTTTACTAGCACTTGTATTTGAAAATTTGGATCGTATTTCATATGGGAAAACCCACGAGAGCGAGTGAGACGGAGCCTTTTTTGGAACCAATTATTTTCATGACGTCACACTAAACAGGTCTTGGTCATTGGAAACATTTGAAATTCTGGGGGATCGGCAAATTGAAAACCCCTTAATGAGCGTCTATGCAATCAAGGGATTTTTGAGGAAATTTTGGGCGTTTTGTTGAAAAAAAGGTTTTTAAAATCCAGAACAAAGGGAGGGGGTTAAAATTCGCATTAATAGCTCTAAAAAGTGAGAGGGGCTGTCGCGTGTCTTCCACCCCTGGACAGCCTCCTCCCTGCGGCTATGGAATTGACTCTGGAATAACTTATTTACCTATCCTAAAAAGTTTCTCGCGTGTACAGTTTTTTACTGGAAGCCTCTTCAAATTTTGGAAATTATAGGTCCATATGAAACTTTGCTTTTCCAAAACGAAAAATGATATCGACCCACGGCAACAGAAAAAAAAATCATATTACAATGCGTTATAGGCTTAGTTTTAACTGTAAACTTTCGATACTTTTCAACAAAATAAATGGAGAGGGGGAATTAAAATCCACAAACGTCTTAAACCTCCACACCTACTATAATCTATACCCCTAGAATGCTTGACGTGTAAAGGGCACCTGAAACGGTTAGTTCTGTATATTAAAGGATTATTTTTCATGAATTCGCAAGTGTTCCATTTATACATATTACATATCTACATCGTGACAATCGCAACAAGTGCTGACAGCACCTAAAACGGAAAAAAAAAGAAAAAAAACTGTTTATTATTTAGAATCACGGCTTTTCCGAATATGACACTTTTTGACTTCAAAAGAACGCAACCTCATTTTTGATCCCTGAACAAGCCGTTTAAAAGGTGGAGGGATTTAGAAATATCTATTGTCTATACTTATGTGAGTAAAAAAGATCGAGCCTTATCAAATAATTTTCTCTTTTCAGCTTTCAATGGGTTTGTTGCAAACTTTTGCTACAGCGCTATAGAGTTTGATTTTAAGTAAAATCGCCTGAAAATTACATTGGCGGCATCAAATAGTCATAAATCCATTAATAAACCCACAAAACGCATTATAAAGAAAGCCAAAATGGCAGTCGTAAAGCCGAACAATCTCTGCACGCGCATACGACGAACATCAAAGATAGGCGATCCATTCCCCTTTTTCGTTGAAAGAGGGTGGGGGGAGGGGAAGAAAATATCTCTACAGTCAAATTGTGATTTTAAAAATTTGCATGGTCAAGATGTTGTGTTCTGTGGGGGTGGCGGGGGGGGGGGTGGGGGGGGGGGTGGGGGGGGGGGGGGGGGAGCAAAATATCAAGAATATAGGGTGTTTCAAAACTTAAGTGCCAAACTTATGGAGTGTATTTTGGGGTCAACACATATATAAGGCTTTATTTTCCTACACGAATATGTGCTGCAAATGTTTCTCTTCTGAGCTAGAGCCCTCCAAAGTTTTGAAAACAAAAATCAAAAAACGAACACAAAAAACAACGCCTTTGACTCATCTCCTTATAGATACATCTGATCTTTTATTTTTTTCATCATTTCTCACCAAATCAGCTCAATTGGACAGCACTTGTCAAAAGAACTGAGTGACATTTTTGATAAAATTGAGTTATTGATTGATAGACCTATAGCAATACTCAATCTCGAAGCAACAAGTGCTTCTTCTAATAACAACTATTTCCTCATGAAGCCTCATTGAAGTCATTGTCCATGTGATGAAATAAAATGAGAACTTGGTTCCTTTTCTTAAACCTTAATCCGAGTCACGTAAGGAACCAACTCCGACTTGGTTCCTTTTATAGAATTGGAACGGACTTAAGTCCGGATTAACAGATTTTAAAATATCAACAGTGTAAACCAACTCTGCCGTTTGGTTTCTCTTAGAGATTCGTTTTTCGTGATTATGCCAAACAAAAAGAAGAAAGGAACCAAGTCACTTTAAACGCTAAAAATTAAGTAGGTACCTTTCCTGCATAGGAAATTCCACTTTTCCGGTGTTGAAAAGCAAAAACATAACACGGTAGTTGAATGAAATCAAAACGTAAGTAATTCCGCGTTTTTGTTTAAATGCTAGCTCTTCAACTTTGGACTCAATTTTCTCGAGATCAGCTCCATGTCACATGGTTCTCTTTGATGAATTATCATTGCTAGCAAAAGCATTAAAGCTGTTCAGACTTTAGTGGCACGCTTTTCCAACACCTGCGTGTTGGAATTTTCCCTGCTTGTTTTTTTTTTTTTTTTTTTTAAATGAAAGATCTTTTAAAGGTCCATCTTTGCTGTGTATGATGTTTCAAAAATATTGAATTTAGTTTAGTTATTGCATTTTCAAAATTTTGGAAATTCCAAAAAATAGATTTTTGAATTTTTTTACAAGCGGACCGCACTGAGGAAACAAAAAACCGTCTCAAAAGAAATTCCTTCTTTCCAGTTAAAATGAGCTAAAGTTCGTTTCGAGAAATGATTTGTCATAGAGTTATGAATTTGTAAAGTGTCAAAATAGCTATTTTGCGTTCTTTGCGGTTCTTAGTGGGGGGGGGGGGCGATCCTGCTCGTCTCTTACACGTTAATTACGGCGCAAACCATGCCGCCCTCGGTTCATATGAGTTATTGGACGGAGGGCGCCCTATGACACATGATATTTGTGGTATTCAAGTCACCGAAAATTAGACTGCCAGAATCGCGGCTTTCCGCTGCTTGTTTTTTTTGCGGGGGGGGGGGGCGCCGGGGTGCCATGGACAGAGGGCGCACCGGGCTTCTGCCCGGTTGCCCGGTGGGCCAGTCCGGGCCTGTATACATGGATAATTTGGACCACATCGCATTAGCCGCCAATGAAAAAATAGGGCAAGCCCTTGTTTTTCATATTTCTTTTGCAGGCTGTTTAGATTGCCACGCGTTAATTTTTTTTGTTTTTTCTTTTGTTTGTTTGTCCTAGTGGTGAAGGCAACGATTTTACTTGCTGATATGAACGATTTTGCCGCCATCAATTCAGTCTACTCTGAAAGTAAGTTATATCCGCAAAATTCGCTGAACCCTTAGAGAGTGTGTCGTTGTCGATGGTACATACACAGAATACTCTAATCAGAACGGAAACTCCCATAAGAGCCAATGGAAACAAGATTTGGAATTTACTGGCACTAACTGGCAAATGTGCCTACTCACTTCTCAAGATGGCGGGCATGCTTTTTCAGGCTATACAACCAATCACAACTCGGCCAGTTGCCGAGGATCTGCCGAAAATTGCCGAAGATGTTCACTTTCGAACATGGCGGCCCAAAGTAAAGAATGTTTCAAAATGAATTAGAGTTTTCCGTTCTGATTAGAGTATTCTGTGGTATAGGTATACCTACAAATACTTACTTTTTTAGTGGGAAGAGGGAAATTTAAAATTGACCAACCAGACGTCGGTTTCAAGTTTAAAAAAGTAATTCTAGCCGAATTGACTGTTTTAATAGAGTGATGTATCACATCGATTGCCGTCTCAAGGACCTCTGGTTCAAACAAACTGATTCAACGCGCATTTTTCCCGTAAGCGCATTTTTGAACAGAAATTTAGGCTCTTAAGTAATTTATCAAACATCATGCAACAAGATATTACAGATTAAACGATGCATTTGGAAAACAATTTTTTCAATGCAAAACATTGGTACCTAACTTGTGAAAAACCTACGACAGTTTTTAATTCATCAATAGTAGGTATACTTGAAGTCAAATTTTGCCGAGCAGGACACCGTATCTTGCAAAATTTAACGGACAGCATCATAAGCTGCCAAAACCATTCTGTTGGAAACAATTCGTGCGGCAATCGGTGATTTTCCCACAAGGTGGAAAAGTACGTCGAAGGAAATCGTTACTTTGGGCACTTTGAGCACTTGTTAGTGCAGTTGCAAGTAAATTTTGTGATCAATTGGTTATTTTACACCTACTATAGAGACATATTGTTTGCCCCCAAACCATCATTTTTTTACCATTTTTCATGTTTCTCCTGTCTCAAAATAAAAAAAAAAAAAAAAAAAAAAAAAAAAAAAAAAAAAAAAAAAAAAAAAAAATTGATTCTTTAAATGCAAAATTGAGCGTAAATTGGCCTTATTTGACCTTTTCTCAATATTTTCGCTTAAGTGTGCGCTTTAGTAAAAATTTTTTGAATCTACCTAAAGGATAGAGTGCCAAAAAATTTGAATTCTCAGAATATATACACTGCCACTTACAAACTATCAGGTACTTGGGTTTCCCCCCCCCCCCTCAAAAACCTCGTTAATGCGATGTGACAAGACAATAGTTTTGAGCATGCTATGTACAGCGTATCGTTTTCAGGCAGACTAGCTAGAGCCGTTTAATGTTTTCGTCTCATCCTCTCCCTAGCTCTGTCTTGATTGTATTATAAGATTTGAAATTCAATGCAAGACAAGGACCTCACAAACTGATATTTATTGTCTTATACTTACTGAACATAAAAATTTCTTTTCCAGATTTCCAACAACCTTACCCGGCTCGTTCGACATTTCAAGTTGCTCGACTACCCATGGTAAGTATTTCATCCTCCTTTCATACATATATGTATTCTACGTTATACGTACTTCATTATTCGTCGCATTAATACTATTATGAAAGATGATAACATATAAATAAGTGTGAAATAAGTGGCATTATCAAGACAGGTTTTAAAATAAAAAAAAAAAAAAAAAAAAAAAAAAAAACCAAATCCTTTAAGGTCATTTGGCCAGCCCAGCCCTCAGTCACATTCGGGTCCCACATAACAATAAGTCAATAAGTTCGTATTTTGTAAAATGTGCTCTCATCATAGCGGTAGAGGCGCACTTACTGGCCCAACGGGCGGGCGGATGGGACATTTTCCTGTAGGCTCCGGCCCTATTCGGGTCGGCCGGGCCGTACAAGGCATAAAGGAGGGGGAAGGAAGGAAAACTTAAGAGGACTGAAATGAGAAAGATAAGTAAACAATGGAAAGACAAGTAATAAGTAGAGAAATCGAGGTGTGATGCGTTTTTTTATTCTCCGGTGTGCGCAGCTGCACCGTAATGTACTTTTACTCCGGTGCTCCAGCACCGGAGTCACCGGAGTGTTGCAAGGTAGATTAAAGAAGGTATGTGCAACACTCGCTCTCGCCGCCCGCAGCCGCTTCAAGCGCTAGCACTTTTGCAAAAAAATGACGTCGTGTGGGTGAAATCTAGTGGCGCGCCGTTCAAAAGTGCGTTGGACAGATGAATCATTTCTTACTGCAGGGGCGGACTGGCCGACTGGGAAAAAAAGGCCCGGGGTGCTGGGGCCCGGGATTTGGGGAAAGGGGCCGGCATAAGGTACTGGCCCAGAGGGGAGGGGAGTGGACATGGAGGGGCCCGGGGTGCTGCAGCACCCCGGCACCCGGGCCAGTCCGCCCCTGTCTTACTGTAAAGGGACATGTTGAACTTTTAACTCTTAATTTATCAACTCTGAAAACAGAAATCTAAAAATTGACCACTTCTACTATCTTTTGTTCGACACATCCCTAACTAACAAAATTAACACATACATTTCAAACCTCCCGCTTCATGAAATGTGACGTATACTGGGTGAAATCGTTCTGATTGGCTAACGAGTTTTGAAGCGGCTGCGAGCGGCGCGAGCGAGTGTTGCATATACCTTCTTTAATCTACCTTGGGAGTGTTGTTTTAGTAGCGGTGCAATGCACCTGGGACCAAATAATGTTAGGTCCCGAGCATTGAATTGCGTGCATCTTGCATGCGGTTTTGCCCAATCAGAGAGCTTACACACGGTCACATGACCGTGCGTAAGTTACACTCGGGACCCAACATTATTTGGTCCCAGGTGCTGCTCCGGTGCAAGCTCCAGTGTATCGGAGTTGAAGACCGATGTGGAGCTGGAGCCCCGGAGCTTCTGGAGCTGCCGGTGCTGCACCATACAGCTTCGGTGCAGCTCCAAAAGCTCCGGGTTATTGCACAGGTGCGGATTCCGAAGAATAAAAAAACGCACCGAAAGATGAACGAGTATGACCTTTAGAAAGTAGACCAACTCCATTGAATCCTTGGTCGCAAGTGTAGTTCAATCTGAAAAGAGAAAAAGATGGAGAGAGGTCATACGTTGACCACGGAATGTTGACGCAGCGGCTCCAGTTTTCCGATTCAAAAACTCCTCCCGGAATATGTCGCAATTCGCTCGGAAACCCGCCGTGTCTTATACTACATTAAAGGGTGCGTCTACATTGTTTAAGGTATAGCTAGACTAAAAAGTAAAAAAGTAGGTACAGTCGCGTACGATTGGTTATCTGCTTTCCAGCACACAGCTAACGCTAATCGAATTATCGTATTCAAATACCTGCTCCTACCGCGGCTTGCTTTTATAGGCGCGCCTTCATTATTTTAGAGTAGTCTAAAACGGTACACTGTACAGTCACGTATGAACAGTTGTTAATTACTTTCCAACACACAACTAACACTCCTAGATTAAAATACACTACTCCTTCCTAGAGTCCCTATACAGGGTGTTGATGAAAATAGTTTCCACTCGGGTTTTTTTCGATAACGGTCTTGACTTTCAAAAATCGCTGAAACACGTGTCAAATATTTTTGAGGGGGACGTCTTTTAAGGTGGTCACCAAATGTTTGCCCCCACCTGGGTGCCCCCCCAGGAGGGTCTCCACCACCCTAAATCCCATACTTCAAATGGGGACCCCCAACTTTTATTTCATATTTCGGAAGAGAATAAAATTCTCAGACTTTTGACGCAAACCGAAAGTCGATATCGTTTTTCGTTTTCGATATGTCGCTGGTCAAAGTTCGATATGGACCCATTTTCAAAAATTTGTAACTTCCGAATTGAAAAAATCGTTGAGCCTGAATTGCTCTAAAACGCGTGCTCTTTTAAATTTTCCAAAAAAATTCCTTCAGGGGCGTTTCTGGGCCCCTAATTTTTTTTGAACATTTCAAAATTTTAAGAGGCTGTAAAAAAGAGACGACTTCAAATTTAAAAAACCGCTGAAACGTAAGTCCCATTATTTCTAAGGGTACACCTTTCCAGGGGATCGACATTTTTCAGACATTACAGGGGGGGGGGGGGGGGGGGGGGGGGTCACGAACCTTTAAATTGGAACATTTTAAATGATAATATCTAAGAACCCTATTTGGTGATATATTTTTAGAGGGAACGAAAGAACGTATCGAAAGAAAGAAGTCGAACATTTTGGCGCAAACGCAGACCTTCGATGATTGAGAACGAAAAACGATAATGACCTGCGGTTTCCGCTAAAATGTTCGACTTAGAACGTTCTTTCTAACGATCACAAAACAGGGTTCTGAGATATTATCATCTTGAAATTTTCAAATTGGAAGGTTCGTGACCCCCACCCCCGCCCCCCTGCACTGTCTGAAAAATGTCGATCCCCTGAAAAGGTGTATCCTTAGAAATAATGGGACCCATGTTTCAGCGTTTTTTTTGAAATTTGAAGTCATCTCTTTTTTACAGCCTCTTATAATTTTGAAATTTTCAAAAAAAAAAAAATCATGGGCCCAGAAACGCCCCCAAAGGAATTTTTTTTTGGAAAATTCGTATTTTTTTTTAAAAAAGAGCGCGCTTTTTAGAGCAATTTTGACCCGAAGTTTTTTCCAATTCGGACCATTGAAAGGGAAGTTACACATTTTTGAAAACTGGTCTATATCGAACTTTGACCTTCGGTTTGCGTCAAAAGTCTTAGAATTTTATTCTCTTCCTAAATATCAAATAAAAGTTGGGGGTCCCCATTTGAAGTATGGGATTTAGGGTGGTAGGGCTACCAAAATCGTTTCAGCGATTTTTGAAATTCGCGACAGTTTTTCGAAAAAACCCGAGTGGAAACTATTTTAACCAACACCCTGTAAATGAAAGAGTCAAGACTAGAGTCCCTAAACATATTTGAAAGAGTCAAGACACGCGAAGTGAAGAAGAAGGGGTCTGAGTAGCCTGGAGGCGCGCCTCTTGTTTACATTTTTATCCAACGATCTTACAGTTTACAGGTAATAATTACAGGTTTTAATTTACAGTGAAGAGTAATGCGTGAATTTTATTCTGTTCCGAACGTAGGTACTTTTATCAATTTCAATAGAAAATTTCATCAGTACCAGCTGAAAATGCCGAAAGTTTCCAGCGGGGCAGGTTGTTCCATGAAGATGTAAACAAGAGGCGCGCCTCCAGGCTTCATAGACCCCCTTCTTCTTCTTCAGTTTTCAGCAGCCAATCAGAGATGGAACCTCGTATGGCGAGACTCTTTCATATTTAGGGACTCTGCTCCTTCCTCTCCCGGAAGTTCCCGCAGACCAATGGAGAGTGGTAACTGGAAACCGTGCCTCACTTTTGTGGACGCATTGGGACGAGCCTTCATTTTTTAGGGTAGACTAAAACGGTACAGTCGCGTACGAATAGTTCACTCCTTCTCAACTCTGCAACGCGCAGTCACGCACAGATACCGCTGTTTGATAGAGCAGAGGTCGTTTCACGAAAGTTGGCCGATGACAGATGGGTTTGTTTACTGCGCAGAGAAGAGTTTGCGTTTTTGCGCATGTGCAAACGCATCAAACACGTGTTTGAGCAGCGAGCCGCACGAACTGTCATCGTCCTTCTTTTGAGAAACGAGCTGTGCAACTCCAAATGCCAAATGAGAAATCAATATAGGAAATCTACGCAGATGAATTTTGAGACTTAGGTACATACTGCAGTGAGTACAGCCGTATATGGGTACCAAATAAATATAATACTTAAAATCGCACAATCCTGATCATAACACTGGTACCTATAGTTCATTTGTGTGTTTTTTATGGTTTCTACAGCAAGTTCGTTTAACAATATATGCGTTTATTTATTTACTTATTTATTTAGTTTTATTTTTTTCCTAAGGATACGCAGAAAAGCCCTGAACGACACCTATTTCCTTGAAAATAATCCTTTAATTTTGGCATTATTTATCCAAAACTGAGAAATATTACTTGAAAAACGCTGTGAATTTATAGAGGCGCAGTTTGTTTACGATACACATTGTTTTTTTTTTTTTTTTTCCACAGGACGCGATGGTCGAAATCGAGGCTATTGCTCACCTGAAGTGATCCACGCGCTACCCCTGCGTGTGAAATTGGAAGATCCCACGATGACAAAGTCGCAATATCTTCGCCATTTTCCATGGACATAAAATATGTTTTAGTTACGCTGAGCTCCAAAATGGGACCCAATGAATCATGCGATGAATTTTTGCCGCCCAGTGGTTGATACCATTTCTTGATCATCCAATTCTCAGTGCATTGTATCCGGACTCAAAATTTCCATCGACCTTGGTTTATTGAACACGAATTCTCATCGAGGTTTCATTACGTAGTAATATACCGCCACAGCCGCGCATTAGCGGCTCGTGCTACTTGGCAACAATGTTTTCACTCCATTTGAATCTATGTCCAACAATCGATTGCTGGTGAAGCGCTGCTTCACTTTCGAATCGATTGTTTTACATGCAATCAAATGGAATGAAGACATTGTTGCCAAGTAGCACGAGCCGCCACTGCAGCCGCGTGCTAATTCTGATTCCATGTCTCTAAGTTGTATTCTATGTGATTGTGATATATTTTAAACATAGGTACTTAATATTTTAAGGGACAGATCAGTACCGTTCTGAGATTTTTCATATCACTGATTCGTACAGTACCGATATATATGTAGTATGCCCAAATTAAAATCTAACTAAGTAACAATAAGTAAAGTACTATTAGATTAAGAGTGTTTTATTTTTATAATGGACCCATCTGCATACTTCCGTAGCTCCCGGACTTTAAAAGCGACCAACCTTAAAACTATTTTCTCTCTCTTCACTACCTTCTATATTTAATAAATTAATTTTGTTACTATTTTTGTTATTGTTTTTCATTATTTTTTTGTTGATATCGTTAATCTGAATTAGAGTTCCTATATTTAGAGAGTTAAGACAAGAGGGTAGTCAACTTCTGATTGGTCGATGAGTTTTAGGCTCTACGGATGCCGCCATTGGATGCGATTTTGCACTTTTGTTTACAATCGCAGTTGTTTACCAAAAGTATTTTACGGATAAAGAGTTAAATATCGACGAATCTGTTAATTTTAATCATGAAACGCCTCAAGAATGTCTAAAAATCCCAAAAGAACCTTTCAAAGCGTAAATGGATGTCGATGCACAAAAGCAGTAAAAGATTACATCATTAGAAACTCAGCGGCACTGTAATCTTTGCAGTGGACAAAAACACAACAACGGCCCTCAGAATGTAAACAAATGTGCAAAATCGCATCCAATGGCGGCGCCCATGGTTTCTCTTGTCTTAACTCTCTAAATATAGGAACTCTAATCTGAATATGCCTCTTTACCTAATTAGGTACAATGTAGGGAATGGTCTCCGTTGCGAACTTTTGCTACAGCATTATGGTGGGTCAAATCCTATGTAAGATCGAGTGAAAAAGACATTGAATGAATCGGAAAGTCTCAACATCCACTCACAAAATCAATTTATACGATCAAAAGAATAAAAAACAATCTTTCAGATTAATGAATGAACTTTGCCTAATTATTTTAAATCAAATTCAAAGATGGCGGTTGATTGAGTGGGTGACGAGGGCAATGGCGGCTCGTGAGATTTGGCAACAGTGTTTTTATCCCATTTAAATGCATGGAAAACAATCGAAACTCGAGGAGGCTGCCAGCCTCCGCTTGAATCGATTTTTTACCTAAGTTTAAGTGGAAAAAATGCATGGTTGCCAAATCTCACGGGCCGCTACTGGACAAGGGGGAAACTGGCATCTAATTGCAACTTTCCATGCTCAGAAAAGTGATTCATCATACTGCCGTGTTACCGAAGACAGCAGTAAGTGCAAAATCGACATTTTGAGAAAACTGACTATGAAGTTTCAAACCTAAAATTAATGAGTTCAAAATCCTCCGTTTTTCATGAAAATTTCAGGAAACACCACTCAGGGTGTTTGAAATCGTTGAGATGATCAAAAACCGACAGATTTTGTCTTCAACTAAACGCAAGACAGCAGTAAGTCCTATAAAACCAATGGAAAAATTAAGGTAGACGGCGACGCTGCGTTCGCGCTCTTACTGCGCGCTCTCTTCCGTGACAGTGGAATACGCCCGAAATACATGCACGGCAGGAGCAAGAGCAAGCTGAAGCGCGACTTACTGCTGTCTTGCGTGCGATAACGTAGACTTATACTGCTCTTGCTTGCTTAACTTAACAGCAATTTTATCGTAGGTACTTACCGTATATTACCGAATATAAGCCGTACCCGAATTTTCGGTCCGGTAAAATGGGGGGAAAAATCCTCAAAAATAAGCCGCACCCCCGAAATTTTTAAAAAATAGCGCCGGAAACCGGCCAAAATTATATGGAATGAAGTAAAAAAGCTTCTGAAAACATAACATTTATTACATTGAAACAAAAAAAAATTACCCATGAGATCATCTGTTTAAAATCGCGATCTTTTTTCCGCGTGCGCCGCGCGCCGAGACGAGACGGAACTGGAGCGCCACGCGCCGCGCCGCAGCTGAGTTGAGTGATTGGTGGCGCGAACAGCGAAAAATCACGCGAAAATGACCCGTGAGTGAAGCCGAGGTCCAAGGCACACCACGATTTTCGGCCTTTTTTTTTTTTTTTTTTTTTTTCTCTGGGAAATCCTCTTGTATAAGCCGCACCCGGATTTCGTACTGGAAAAATCGGGTCAAAAAGTGCGGCTTATATTCGGTAATAATACGGTACTGCTTTTCGACAGCTCTCGTTTATTGCGAAAAAGGCATATTCTGCAACTTTCTTTAGGTTCAACAGATTCTACAGACTTAAATACCTTGAATTTTGAAGAAAACTCAATTTTGAAAATTTGTGACTTACTGCTCTTTACGGTAACACGAACACGGCAGCATAGAGCAAGCTAGCAATGATTGCTCTCCACGGGCAATCCATGGGCGTCATTTAGGGGGGGGGGGGCTGGGGGGGCAATTGCCCCCCCCCCCCCAAGGATTTGAAGTCAGGCTCAAAAACTGGCACGAATTATATTGATGAGCAAAAAAAAAAAGGTCATCCGATTATTGCCCCCAATTATTGCTCTTTGGCTCTAAAATTATATTGATGAGCAAAAAAAAAAAAAGGTTATCCGATTTTTTGCCCCATCCAGGCCGAAAATTATAATGATGAGCAAAAAAAAAAAAAAAGGTCATAAGATTTTTTGCCCCCCCCCCCCCCAAGCCGAACTTGAAATGACGCCCCTGTAGCAATCTGGAAATGGACGAGACTCCGCCATCATGACCCTTTCTGCTTTCATTTGTTCGCCATCTTTGAATTTTACTTAACTTAGGCGCATTAATTGAGTTTTTTGCACTAGAGGATTTTGAGACTTTTCGATGCTTCATTCCAATTTGATTTCCACGTGATTCTACTTACACCAGAGAAGACTCTCTCTATAACTGCAGCAAAAGTTTGAACCAGATCCTTTACACCGTAAGCGTGCAAGGTATATGGAAGAAGAACAGGTATGGACAGGAGGCGGGGTTTAAGAGGCTTTCGAGTTTTCCCGCCAAATGATGACGACATACGCTTGCTTAGGCGATGACGTAGCCGTCACCTACTACAGTAGCGAGAGATGGGGATCACGGGAGAGTGAGTGAGATAGTTTGGAACGGTAGGCGAATTTTATCGCGACCGTCTAGAACATCTGTGACGTAGCCGTCACCTACTGAGATAGGCTTCGCCTCCTGTCCATACCTGTTCTTCCATATATACCTTGGTAAGCGTGTGTCGGTGCATCCAATCATTTCGGCAATTTTGGGTGATGTTTTTGAAGGTATGCACTTCACTTTCGTACCAATAATTTTTTTCTCATGCATTTAAGACCACTCGATAACTCACTAAAAACTGACGTAAAAAAATATCCAATTTCAGGCACTTGATAAATAGAAAAAGGTAATTTTAAATACATTCCGGGCAAAACCTAAAAAAAAGGAGGTTGAAAAAGACCCAGAGAGAAAGTTTCTGCAATAAAAACTTGCACAATGTTGCATATTTTTATCCAGCAACAATTTGAAGTCGAGCCTTTTTTTATAAAATAAACTTCAATAACCCGGCAAAAATAATGCGATATCGACCCTTAAGTTTGTGCCAAAATTCTTCATTTTTTACGCATTTTCCAACCATAAACCGCGCAATAGGAGTTTCAAGTTTAAATTGGAAAATTAACCAAAATCGATTTTCAAATATTCAAGAGCACGCAAATATTTTTGGCCAGGTTTTTGGGGGTAAATACTCCTACGTGCGTCGTGTCGGTACACTCTGCACTATATGTCCCAGGGCTGCCGTTTTGCGTATAATCAATGCTATTTTTCTATTCACCGATGATTCCACCAGTTGAGAAAAGATTACACAGTTCAGTTCAGTGTATGACTGCAATGCACGAAAATACTCTGATCTGTAATCTTTCCTTAATCGGTGGAAACTCCGTTGATTAATTAAAATATCCGCAAGTTTTTTAAAGTCATCGACGACTCCACCGGTTGAGGAAAGATTACAGATGCGAGTATTTTAGTTTATTACAGTCATGCTCTGAACTGAACTGTGTAATCTTTTCTCAACCGGTGGAATCATCGGTGAATTGAAAAATATCATTCATTATACGCAAAACGGCAGCCCTGATATGTCCATCAAGGGACTCTAAATAATATTCTTGTGCGTACGTGCATCACACTACTGGATGGACCCAAGAAGTTGTATATTCCCCTCTCTTTCCTCATTAGAATGCGTCTGTTAGAAAAGGATGGGGGGAAGGGGGGGGGCGAAAACCACGTGACTGCCCCCCCCCAGATCTGTTTTTTTCTAACCCACGCATTCTAATGAGGAAAGAGAGAGAAGGATGGATTCCTGGATCCGATTGTTCGTGATGAAATATGTTTACCTGTTAATAATAGAGCACCGAGCGGTGAAAAATAGAGGGCACTTGGACGCTCACTTCCATGATGTCCTATTGACATTGGATCAACTTTGGGGTCCTGACGCATCTAGTATGCTATGGGGCGGTTACTTAGCATCAAGAAACCGTAAATATTTTTATTTTTTGATGAAATTTTAAGTTTGGGTTTTTGGCGAGGGTTTTGAAGCAAATACTCCTACGTGCGACGGCCGGCGCGGGTTACGTAAAATCGCTGACTAAGGACTTATGCTAACAGTTCCCAATTTTTTTTTATCACCCCTAAGTGTACGCTGCTCACTCTATTTTATTATAAAATGCAAACAGAAAATAATATTTTTCTTTACGGTTGTTTTTTTTTTTTTTTTTTTTTTTTTTTTTTTTTGCAATATTTATTTCGAAAAAAGAAATTCATAACAAAGAACAAAGTATAAAATTAGGAAAATACAAAATCAATAAGTAATAAGTTGGGACAGTCGTGAATGTAATTTGATTACTGCTCAGGACTTTGTTAGAGTTTCAATAAAACTTAACATTTTAAAAAGAATCGAAGAAATTAAATCAGATTTGCTTGAAGCAAAAATCAAAAACTGCAACAATAAGCATAACATAAAACGGACAGTTTCAATTGGAGAACCTCAACATTTTTCATCCTTTTCGTTTATTCAACATTTTCTCATGTATAAAATTTCAAATAAAAACTCTATTCAGCCAGACTTTTCAGAAACCCTTCGGATCTTTTAATTTGCTTTTGAATAACTTATGTCCTCTCTCAAAAATCAAATGACGACTTTTTTGCAGGCGAATCCACGAAATTAAAATTGGCGTCAAGAATCGATACATATTAAATGATTATTCCGAGTTTCTTAAGATGAAGTGATTTTTATCAACAGTTTGCTTCAAAACGTATAATAATAATAATAAAAAATAAATAAATAAATTGAAGTCATCGTTTTTAAATTTCTTTACAATATAATATTTGTAATCGCAATTACCAGCTTTTGATCTTTGCCTTTTCTCATGCAGTCACGACGTCATAAGTCCATTTTTCTTTTCTAAGTTTCTACATTATTTCCAATATATTTGTAGAACCATATTTTAACCCTTTATGGACCAAGCCTGAGTATACTCGTTTTTTTCCTCTAGGCTATTTCACATTATTTCAGTCTTCATTCCAGATAAACGCGACTATCCATTGAAGCACGTATACGATAAGCTTTCGCCGCGAGCCTTCAATTCGTCGTATAGGCAAATCCAACTCCCCCAAGTACGAACAGTTAACTACCTTCCTATACATATAAACGATACAGTGGCGTTCTAATGAACTAACCTGATCCTTAGAGGGTTAATATGAACTTATTTAAGTAATTTCAAGAACTTATTTCTGATCGTCAAATTCGATGTATCGATACCGCCCGCTGTGGATAAACCTTGAGCCGATGACATTTAAACATTTCGAAATCTCATAAGAATTTAGAATGAGGCGACTAAAAAATGTGTGTTGTTCTCTGTTCTTTAAGGGCATGCTTTTTTATTATTGCGGGAAATTATGGTATAGACACCTAGATACATCACCGAACATACTCTAGCATTCCCCGCTGATGACGATAAAATTAAATACTTACATACTATTAATAATAAATATATCCAATCAATTGAGATTGAACATAGGCTGAAATCAAAACCAGAACAAGGTACCAAATAGTAAGTGATTGGTTTAACTTAATACTTAAAAAACAAAAAAACAAGAGAACTGACGGCACAAAAAATCAACTTCAATCATCAATCATGTAAACGTAATAATGAACCAGGCTATTTGAAGGTCCCCTCCAGGATCGATTCTCTTTTACAGATTTTTATGAAGTGATTTCAAAATATCGTGCATGGAATCACGATCCGCAATAAACCGACAACGATAAATACCTATAGTAAAAAAGCAGCTTTCTTGTGGCCTCTTAGAACTATCAGTTATACAATTAGACTTTATAGCTCACAATCAGTAGAGGCAGATATATTTGCATCGCTCGCGCCATTTTATGACTTTGATATATTTGCATTGCTCCCGCCATTTTATGACTTTGATATATTTGCATTGCTCCCGCCATTTTATGACTTTGATATATTTGCATTGCTCCCGCCATTTTATGACTTTGTGCTATCTGCTCCAAAACAAATGGTATAAAACGACAACCACAGAAGTGAATAGGTACTTTAGGTACCTACTCACGGTCACGCCACGGTGGCGAAGCGTGCAATAGGGCTATTGCACACTTTTGCTATAAGCGATTTAATAGTCGATTATGGCGTAGAAACCTCAAAAAATAACGATGGCGGCACTAAAAACTTCCAAAATCCACTCCTAAAATCAATAAACGCAGTTATTTGCGCGAGCGTAATGGTGGCCGAAGGGACTAACAATGGAAGATTCCATCTAATAATTCTGAAACTCCATCAAGAAGTGACCAATAAGAGACTACTTTCATTTGACACGGTGTCACTAGGTGTTGTGGCACTATTCATCGGATGTGGATCATCACTCTGATGACTAATTACTCTGTGAATCACCCTTGTCAACATAGAAAGAGTGACGAAATTAAGATAGGAATCTCCCATTGTTAGTGCCTTCGGCCACCATTACGCTCGCGCAAATAACTGCGTTTATTGAGTTTAGGAGTGTATTTTGGAAGTTTTTAGAGCCACCATCGTTATTTTTTGAGGTTTTTACGCCATAATCGACTGTTAAATCGCTTATAGCAAAAGTGTGCAATAGCCCCATTTGGCAACGTCACATTTTTTTCCATTTGAAACCTGCGAAACATCGAATTCGAGAGCAATCGCTACACCTCTATATATAATAATTCAATATTTTTTATGGTTTACGATAACGATAAAGTTTAAATGGAAGTACAAATAAACGTCACATTTGTCTTGTCATCGAACTTTGCTCAAGTCTAAACTCTGAAGACTATTTTCCATACGTATAAACTTACAAGTATATATTAAAAAAAAAAAAAAAAAAAAAAAAAAAAAAAAAAAAAAAAAAAAAAAAAAAACACCTTGATTGCATTTTTTTCATTCAGTTTCAACGCTAAAACTGGAAAGACAAATGCGGGGTTAGAATCCTTTCAATTAATTTTGCAGGACTGACAACAATTTCCTGAAGAGGAGCACACTTACAGCTATTCAGTTAATAGGAAATTTGATTTCTAAAGGAAGTTGGTTGTTTTCAACTGACCAAACTGATCCGGTAGGGGCTTTCTGCAGCACATAAATCAGAGCTCGGCCCACGTTTTGCACCCTGCGAATCAAATTATTCAAAATTTTATTAAAATCAGAGTCAAATCGAAACACGCAGTTCAGCCATTGGCAAATACAGGAGGGGGAGCGCGAAGGGGGCGAACGCCCCCCTCGTTCGGCCAAAAAAGGGGGAGGAAGGGGGAAAGAAAGAGAAATAAAGAAAAAGGGAGTCACCACAAGGGGGGGGGGGGAAATATCCCAAGTTCAACACCCCCCCCCCCTTGCGAGGGCTGGATCCGCCATTAAGTTTAGTACAATCACCTTGGCCGATATTTTGACCGGTTCCAGATGTATAAAGAAAATGTGTTCTAGCTGACGATATTCTGCCGGTACAAAATGTACCTATCAAGTTCTACGACTTGGTTTTGAGTGCTGCAGATTGCAGGTAATAGCGAACAGTTATCGTTATTATATTTGAAGTTATCTTAAATCCAACTTACAATTGTTGCTGATTTAATGTTTTGGGTAATGCAGCCTCGTATTCCGGTGTTTGAAGGGTCTTCTTCCAGTCATTTTCTGGTATCATTCCTGTCTTGGTCCCTCCAGGGCAGAGAGCGATGAATCTGACTCCTGTCATGTTCATGTGGAATGGACTCTGCATTTGGGAATAAGGAGTCATTTTAGAATTATCAGAATCCGCATAAAAGGAAGAATTCCCCTTAGTAAATAACATATTACACACTCTCAATCAGGCCCGGACTGGCTCACCTGAGAGGGCGCGGGACGGTGGACTAACGGGGCGCCACCCAACGGGGGGGGGGGGGGGTCTGGGGTATCCCATACCTCCAAGTAGGAAGGGAAGGTGCGGGGGCCCTCCCCCAGAAAATTTGTTTGATTCAGAATCCGCCAGAACGCAATTTTAAGCCATTTCTAAGCGATCAGATCAGTCATTAAGTCAGCTCGATTCTTCGCTTTTCATGAATATATTCGACCTTTTAAGTCGTCAATACGGAATCCCGCGGGAAAAAAACTAACAGAAAAGTATAATTATGAGCTTAGAAAATCTATGAAAAAAGAGGAGAGAATATGAATGCGTAGTTTCTGGACCTTCGAATTTTCGTTTATAGTTTCCACCAAACGACTCTATATTAACAGAGGAATCATGTTGATCAAGGAAAAAATAAACTCACATTTGATGTCAGACTGATTTAAATAAACTAATTTTTATTTTTCTAAATTTTTTAGGAGCTGCTATCAAAATGATAATTTTTTTCCCAGTATACATCAAAACTTTTTAGTCAGTATAGGCAGTGGCGTACCGAGAAATTTTCCTTGGGGGGAGGGTGTTAGTACGACTCAAATTCCGGGGGGTCCGGGGGTCCTCCCCCGGAAAAATTTTCAATTTTCCTGACCTTCAGATTGAATTTTACGGTACTTTCATGTACAGTAAAATTGAAATGTTCAAATATATTTTTGATTTTGCCTGCATGAAATCTTTAGTCACTAAGTGGAATGTGGATGAAGGAGCCATGGAATATTTCGGGGAGAGAGGTTGTTTCATCGCCCATAAGGAATGGGCTGTGCATGGATTGCCTTCATTTTTTCAGGGCTGGTTGAGCTATTCACGGGGAGTCTAATTATGGTCTATTTTTTATTTTAGCAACCGGGGGGCGGGGGTCGGAGGTAAAACGGTTTTTTTGCAATAACTTTTGAACGGTTAAAGATAACAAAACCAATTTTTTTTTTTTTAAATGAAAGATCTTTTAAAGGTCCATCTTTTGCTGTGTATGATGTTTCAAAAATATTGAATTTTAGTTTAGTTATTGCATTTTCAAAATTTTGGAAATTCCAAAAAAATAGATTTTTGAATTTTTTTTTACAAGCGGATCGCACTGAGGAAAACAAAAAACCGTCTCAAAGAAATTCCTTTCTTTTCCAGTTAAAATGAGCTAAAGTTCGTTTTCGAGAAATGATTTGTCATAGAGTTATGAATTTGTAAAGTGTCAAAAATAGCTATTTTTGCGTTCTTTGCGGTTCTTAGTGGGGGGGGGGGCGATCCTGCTCGTCTCTTACACGTTAATTACGGCGCAAACCATGCCGCCCTCGGTTCATATGAGTTATGGGACGGAGGGCGCCCTATGACACATGATAATTGTGGTATTCAAGTCACCGAAAATTAGACTGCCAGAATCGCGGCTTTCCGCTGCTTGTTTTTTTTTGCGGGGGGGGGGGGGGCGCCGGGGTGCCATGGACAGAGGGCGCACCGGGCTTCTGCCCGGTTGCCCGGTGGGCCAGTCCGGGCCTGCTCTCAATCCAGGGGGAGGCCGGAGGGGGGTCGAGGTGGTCAAAACCCTTTTCTTCTTTCGTCGTCAGATTTTCACACAGAAAACTTCATTTTATGCGTTTTATGAGGAATTTAGACTTTTTTTTTTACTCTATGGACAATTGCAAGGGTCTGAAATTTTGTGTTTTTTACGAAGAAAATGATAGCACAGAATACTCTAATCAGAACGGAAACTCCCATAAGAGCCAATGAAAACAAGATTTGAAATTTACTGGCACAAACTGGCAACTGTGCCTACTCACTCCTCAAGATGGCGGACATGCTTTTCAGGCTTTAAAACCAATCACAACTCGGCCAGTTGCCGAAGATCTGCCGAAGATTGCCGAAGATGCTCACTTTCGAACATGGCTGCGCCCGAAGTAAAGAATGTTTCCAAATGAATTAGAGTTTCCGTTCTGATTAGAGTATTCTGTGATGATAGTACTTGAGCTGAGAACAAATATGCAGAGCTGGATTTACACTTTTGCCGCCCATGGGCCACCTGACTATTTGCCGCTTCCTCTAAGCCCAGACTTTCTGGGAGATCTGGGGCACGTGACCCTCCAATTCACTGTCTTCTTCCCGGAAATTTTCGACATTTTTACCTCCAATAATGCGAAATGACACGATTTTTAGAAAGCTTTCCCTTTTCTTTACACGCAAAATGAATGAAATTCTCGTGGTGATAACGACGCAGTTTTTGTACAGCGTTGTTTCAGGCACGAAAATCAGCACTAAGCGTGGTTTCCGATGATACGCAAGGCTACGCAATTAAGCACCTATACGGAGTCGGACTACATATGAAGCATGTTATCTTTCAAAAATTTCCATGCAAAAAAAAAAAAAAAAAAAAAAAAAATTGAGTTTTTTGAGATACGGGTATCCACCCCCTAAATAACCCCCAAGGGGTGGTTTTGGGGACTGAAAATATTTTCCCCGAATTTTTTGGGGTCGATATTCGTTACAAGTGTTTTACCGAATTTTCATATTTGCCTTAGTTTGGCCGCAATAAAAGCTGGTCAGGTGGTCTGAAACACCCTGTACATACATATCCTATATTATATTTGTAAGAATGAAGCTAAGTTCCTGGAGAGCCGTTGCACCGTTCGGGAGGGGCCTGGTACCGATCGGTCGGGCTCGGCTCCTGCAATGCTTCGGGAAAAATATAAGTTTTTCCGTGCGGGCCCCACGTTCCTTTTTGAAATGCTACAAACTTTTCTCTCAAAACGTTGTGCGAGTGCGAAAAGGATGCGAATCAGTTCGTTTTGCAAGGGTGGGAGAGAGAAGCGAGATTTTGTCGTCCTTTTTTAAATGCATACGTGCGGACGAGCATACGATTTTGTACGCGTGTGAGCGAGAAACGTGCTGCTCTGTCAATTTTTTTTTTTTTAAATTTGATCGCGCGATTTGACGTTACCGTGGCGATTGTGATCATATGTTTTTTGCGCGGAAGGACCAACGACCTCTATATAAGACCGGCGAACGAATACGAACCAGCGTAACCCGCAAGAAGGAAAGTTAGGTTAGGAATAGAGGTGCTTGGCCGGATAGGAGCACCTCCCTAGTAGCAAAAATACTTGTATTGAATATTTGTATTTTATACATAGATTTAATACGTATTTAAAACGTATTTAATACATATTTAATATACATTTAATGCACAATCTATTTAATACGTATTCAATATGTATTTAATAGTATATTTAATACGTATTTAATTTTACATATTAATACACGTATTAAATACGCATTTAATACGTATTAACTACGCGTATTAAATCCAAATATTTAATATGTATTGTCTATCATATTTAATATGTATTGAATTCGTGTATTAAATACAAATATTTAGTAAGTATTATCTATCGTATTTAAATATATTTTTTATGATTCATCCATTGGTGGATCCAGCCCATGCAAATGCCCCCCCCCCCCCCCCTGCATCCGCCAGTGGACTCATCGCAAAGATCAATTAACTGGAACTTGATCTCGAAACAGTCAACTTTAAAAATAGACGTATATTATCCAAGTATCGCATTGAATACATATTTAACGCATGATTCATCCCAAAGATAAGTAAATTCGAACTGGAAACATATTTAATAACAGTGGGTCTAGTTTGACAACTTCGACTCAATCGCTCAAGCGACTAGGTGCAATAGTTAGGTACATTTCCCATTCCCGATCGCCTCTCATAAAAAAAAAAAATATTTTCCACCTCATGATCATCTGGGAGGTAAAAATGTTGACACATTCCACTGGGTCGTGTCAATAAATATTATTTTCACCCTCCTGTAATCTCTTCAACCTCGAGAATCGCTGACCCCCAACTGACCCATTTAATGAGGTTCTTCAAGCCCAACAGGTGATGTAAAAAGTGATGGAGATAGACTAATCCTCCTACAGTACTTATCCAGTACCAGCTTCCTACCCCCTTTTACATGGTATAAAGATCCCCCTCCTATTCGACCCCAAAGACTAGGTATCTCTACAGATTATCGATATCTCTTTTCAATGCACATCTTTTTAATACGTGGCCATTCTTACCTTAGAGCCATCCAAAAATTCTCCATCTAAAGGGGTTCGAAACAGTCCCTACCCAAAAAATAATAATATCCATTTCAAATGAAATTGGTCTGTTTATTTAAATATGTATTTATTAGGTATTCAATAGATTTAGTACATATTTAATTTTGTATTTGATACGTATTAAATACCATATTAAATATGTATTAAATACCATATTTAAATTTCGTAAAAAATTGGGACAAACCCCCCCATAAATACATATTTAAAACACTTTTTTACCCTATTTAAAAAGAATATTCTTATGTATTTTTGCTACTAGGGCTCTGTTTAAAGTATTTTTATGAAGATGTTCTCTTCCGTTTTTTGCTTCTAAAACTCCTAATTTTACACGGATTTTTCTTTTCTTGGTTTTAAAAGAAGGAGGATAGCTTGGGCTTTGACCTCCGCCCTACCGGGTCGGTAACGTTTTTCGAAAATATTGGAAAAAATAAGTCGTTGAAGTGGACACCCGTTGGTATGCTCGAAGACCTTGCAAATCACGTTCGCCTGTTTACGACGATTCAATCTGTCTACAAATCGGCTTTTTGTATTTTTTTAGTTTACTCCTTCACTCTCAGTCCTTTTAGTGCTAGATTCTTCAAAATCCGAAAAGTTTTAGTGGCTGAGGAGGTAATTTTTCTATACTGTGTAGTACGTACCAGTAAACCCTCCTGTGTTAGAGTTCGTAGTTACTTAACTTGAGTTCGTAATTTCTGTATATTTCCCTTCTGGATGATTTTTCATTCCTAATATTGTTTTATCAATCTGTGCCATCATCAGTGTCTATCAAATACTGTGATTGTGATGAAACCCGCCCGCCGTTAACTCAGGATGTCGGATCGAGCCAACCACTGAAAGGGTTCTGGTAAGTCATCATCAATTTTGTGAAGTACTCGTCATGTCAGGATTGATTCCCTCTTATTCCTTTGTTTAGTCGCACCATAATTCAGCCTTGAATCAGGATTCATCGTAAAATTCCTCTCTTTGAACCATCCGTGGTTTTTGCGCATTCTTCGGAATCTTAAAGGTGAGCTTGGAGGGGGAGGCTGAGAGAATGGCCTATAAGATTTGGGTCAAGATTTTTACGAACAGCACCTAGAGGCTCATTCAGTTAAGTTCATGAAGTCGTATCGGAAAGTATTAGATGGGAGTTATATGAGGGGCCCCGTTTCTTCATCACACATTTTAGCATTTTTAGCTGCTTTGACTCGGACTGCTGTGAACCGCAGTCACTTACGGGAACACTTTGGGAAACGGACCGAACCGCCGTAAGCCGCAATGAGTGCGAGTAAGAAACCTTAAAACGTGAGAGGTCTCTCTCTCGCACTCGCAGTCGCTTACGGGAACACTTTGGAAAACGTACCGAACCGCCATAAGACGCAATGAGTGCGAGAGAGAAACCTTGAAACGCGAGAGGTCTCTCTCTCGCACTCCCAGTCTCTTACGGGAACAATTTGGGAAACGGACCGAACCGCCATAAGACGCAATGAGTGCGAGGGAGAAACCTTGAACCGCGAGAGGTCTCTCTCTCTCACTCGCAGTCGCTTACGAGAACACTTTGGGAAACGGACCGAACCGCCATAAGACGCAATGAGTGCGAGAGAGAAACCTTGAAACGCGAGAGGTCTCTCTCTAGCAACCGCAGTCGCTTATGGGAATAATTTGGAAACGGACCGAACCGCCATAAGGCGCAATGAGTGCGAGTAAGAAACCTTAAGACGCGAGAGGTCTCTCTCTCGCACTCGCAGTCGCTTCCGGTAAAATTTTAGAAAACGTACCGAACCGCCATAAGACGCAATGAGTGCGAGAGAGAAACCTTGAAACGCGAGAGGTCTCTCTCTCGGACTCGCAGTCGCTTACGGGAACAATTTGGGAAACGGACCGAACCGCCATAAGACGCAATGAGTGCGAGGGAGAAACCTTGAACCGCAAGAGGTCTCTCTCTCTCACTCGCAGTCGCTTACGAGAACACTTTGGGAAACGGACCGAACCGCCATAAGACGCAATGAGTGCGAGAGAGAAACCTTGAAACGCAAGAGGTCTCTCTCTAGCAACCGCAGTCGCTTATGGGAATAATTTGGAAACGGACCGAACCGCCATAAGGCGCAATGAGTGCGAGTAAGAAACCTTAAGACGCGAGAGGTCTCTCTCTCGCACTCGCAGTCGCTTCCGGTAAAATTTTAGAAAACGGACCGAACCGCCATAAGACGGAATAAGTGCGAGTGAGAAACCTTAAAACGCGAGAGGTCTCTCTCTCGCACTCGCAGTCGCTTACGGGAACACTTTGGGAATCGGACCGAACCGCCATAAGACCCAATGAGTGCGAGAGAGAAACCTTGAGAGAGAGACCTCTCGCGTTTCAAGGTGTCTCTCTCGCACTCATTGCGTCTTCTGGCGGTTCGGTCCGTTTCCCAAAGTGTTCCCGTAAGTGACTGCGAGTGCAAGAGAGAGACCTCTCGCGTTTTAAGGTTTCTCTCTCGCACTCATTGCGTTTTATGGCGGTTCGGTCCGTTTCCCATAATATTCCCGTAAGCGATTGCGAGTGCGAGAGAGACCTCTCGCGTTTCAAGGTTTCTCTCTCGCACTCATTGCGTCTTATGGCGGTTCGGTCCGTTTCCCAAAATATTCCCGTAAGCGACTGCGAGTGCGAGAGAGAGACCTCTCGCGTTTCAAGGTTTCTCTCTCGCACTCATTGCGTCTTATGGCGGTTCGGTCCGTTTCCCAAAGTGTTCCCGTAAGCGACTGCGAGTGCGAGAGAGAGACCTCTCGCGTTTCAAGGTTTTTCTCTCGCACTCATTGCGTCTTATGGCGGTTCGGTCCGTTTCCCATAATATTCCCGTAAGCGACTGCGAGTGCGAGATAGAGACCTCTCGCGTTTCAAGGTTTCTCTCTCGCACTCATTGCGTCTTATGGCGGTTCGGTCCGTTTCCCATAATATTCCCGTAAGCGACTGCGAGTGCGAGAGAGAGACCTCTCGCGTTTCAAGGTTTCTCTCTCGCACTCATTGCGTCTTATGGCGGTTCGGTCCGTTTCCCATAATATTCCCGTAAGCGATTGCGAGTGCGAGAGAGAGACCTCTCGCGTTTCAAGGTTTCTCTCTCGCACTCATTGCGTCTTATGGCGGTTCGGTCCGTTTCCCAAAATATTCCCGTAAGCGACTGCGAGTGCGAGTGAGAGACCTCTCGCGTTTCAAGGTTTCTCTCTCGCACTCATTGCGTCTTATGGCGGTTCGGTCCGTTTCCCAAAGTGTTCCCGTAAGCGACTGCGAGTGCGAGAGAGAGACCTCTCGCGTTTCAAGGATTCTCTCTCGCACTCATTGCGTCCTTTGGCGGTTCGGTCCGTTTCCCAAAATATTCCCGTAAGCGACTGCGAGTGCGAGAGAGAGACCTCTCGCGTTGCAAGGTTTCTCTCTCGCACTCATTGCGTCTTATGGCGGTTCGATCCATTTCCCATAATATTCCCGTAAGCGACTGCGAGTGCGAGAGAGAGACCTCTCGCGTTTCAAGGTTTCTCTCTCGCACTCATTGCGTCTTATGGTGGTTCGGTCCGTTTCCCAAAGTGTTCCCGTAAGCGACTGCGAGTGCGAGAGAGAGACCTCTCGCGTTTCAAGGTTTCTCTCTCGCACTCATTGCGTCTTATGGCGGTTCGGTCCGTTTCCCAAAATATTCCCGTAAGCGACTGCGACTGCGAGTGCGAGAGAGAGACCTCTCGCGTTTCAAGAATTCTCTCTCGCACTCATTGCGTCTTATGGCGGTTCGGTCCGTTTCCCATAATTTTCCCGTAAGCGACTGCGAGTGCGAGAGAGAGACCTCTCGCGTTTCAAGGTTTCTCTCTCGCACTCATTGCGTCTTATGGCGGTTCGGTCCGTTTGCCAAAGTGTTCCCGTAAGCGACTGCGAGTGCAAGAGAGAGACCTCTCACGCTTTAAGGTTTCTCTCTCGCACTCATTGCGTCTAATGGCGGTTCGGTCCGTTTCCCATAATATTTCCGTAAGCGACTGCGATTGCGAGAGAGAGACCTTCTGCGTTTCAAGGTTTCTCTCTCGCACTCATTGCGTCTTATGGCGGTTCGGTCCGATTCCAAATTATTCCCGTAAGCGACGACGAGTTCGAGAGAGAGACCTCTCGCGTTTCAAGGTTTCTCACTCGCACTCATTGCGTCTTATGGCGGTTCGGTCCGTTTCCTAAAGTGTTCCCGTAAGCGACTGCGAGTGCGAGAGAGAGACCTCTCGCGTTTCAAGGTTTCTCTCTTGCACTCATTGTGTCTGAAGGCGGTTCGGTCCGTTTCCCATAATATTCCCGTAAGCGACTGCGAGTGCAAGAGAAGGACCTCTCGCGTTTCAAGGTTTCTCTCTTGCACTCATTGCGTCTTATGGCGGTTCGGTCCGTTTCCCAAAGTGTTCCCGTAAGCGACTGCGACTGCGAGAGAGAGACCTCTCGCGTTTTAAGGTTTCTCTCTCGCACTCATTGCGTCTTATGGCGGTTCGGTCCGTTTCCCAAAGTGTTCCCGTCAGCGACTGCGAGTGCGAGAGAGAGACCTCTCGCGTTTCAAGGTTTCTCTCTCTCACTCATTGCGTCTTATGGCGGTTCGGTCCGTTTCCCAAAGTGCTCCCGTAAGCGACTGCGAGTGCGAGAGAGAGACCTCTCGCGTTTCAAGGTTTCTCTCTCGCACTCATTGCGTCTTATGGCGGTTCGGTCCGTTTCCCAAAGTGTTCCCGTAAGCATCTGCGAGTGCGAGAGAGAGAGAGACCTCTCGCGTTTTAAGGTTTCTCACTCGCACTCATTGCGTCCTTTGGCGGTTCCGTCCATTTCCCAAATTTTTCCCGTAAGCGACTGCGAGTGTGAGAGAGAGACCTCTCCCGTTTCAAGGTTTTTTTCTCGCACTCATTACGTCTTATGGCGGTTCGGTCCGTTTTCCAAATTATTCCCGTAAGCGACTGCGAGTGCGAGAGATAGACCTCTTACGTTTCAAGGTTTCTCTCTTGCACTCATTGCGTCTTATGGCGGTTCGGTCCGTTTCTCAAATTACTCCCGTAAGCGACTGCGAGAGAGAGACCTCTCGCGTTTCAAGGTTTCTCTCTCGCATTCATTGCGTCTTATGGCGGTTCGGTCCGTGTCTCAAATTATTCCCGTAAGCGACTGCGAGAGAGAGACCTCTCGCGTTTCAAGGTTTCTGTTTCGCATTCATTGCGTCTTATGGCGGTTCGGTCCGTTTCCCAAAGTGTTCCCGTAAGCGACTGTGAGTGCGAGAGAGAGACCTCTCGCGTTTTAAAGTTTCTCTCTCGCACTCATTGCGTCTTGTGGCCGTTCGGTCCGTTTCCGAAAGTGTTCCCGTAAGCGACTTCGAGTCGCAGCAGCTAAAAATGCTAAAATGTGTGATGAAGAAACGGGGCCCCTCATATAACTCCCATCTAATACTTTCCGATACGACTTCATGAACTTAACTGAATGAGCCTCTAGGTGCTTTTGGTAGAAATCTTGACACAAATCTTATAGGCCATTTTCTCTGCCTACGCTTCCAAGCTCACCTTTAAGATTCCGAAGAATGCGCAAAAACCACGGATGGTTCAAAGAGAGGAATTTTACGATGAATCCTGATTCAAGGCTGTATTATGCTGCGACTAAACAAAGGAATAAGAGGGAATCACTCCTGACATGATGAGTACTTCACAAAATTGATGATGACTAACCAGAACCCTTTCAGTGGTCGGCTCGATCCGACATCCTGAGTTAACGGCGGGCGGGTTTCACCACAATCACAGTATTTAATAGACACTGATGGTGGCGCAGATTGATAAAACAATATTAGGAATGAAAAATCATCCAGAAGGGAAATGTACAGAAATTACGAATGCAAGTTAAGTAACTACGAACTCTAACACAGGAGGGTTTACTGGTACATACTACACAGTAAAGAAAAATTACCTCCTCAGCCACTAAAACTTTTCGGATTTTGATGAATCTAGCACTAAAAGGACTGAGAGTGAAGGAGTAGACTCAAAAAATGACTAAAAGCCGATTTGTAGACAGATTGAATCGTCGTAAACGGGCGAACGTGAGTTGCAAGGTCTTCAGAGCATACCAACGGGTGTCCACTTCAACGACTTATATTTTCCATATATTTTCGAAAAAACGTTACCGGACCCGGTAGGGCGGAGGTCAAAGCCCAAGCTATCCTCCTTCTATTAAGACCAAGAAAAGCAAAATCCGTGTAAAATTAGGAATTTTAGAAGCGAAAAACGGAAGAGAACATCTTCATAAAAATACGTGTAAACAGAGGTGCTCCTATATCCCGCCAAGCACCTCTATTCCTAACCTAACTTTCCTTCTTGCGGGTTACGCTGGTTCGTATTCGTTCGCCGGTCTAATATAGAGGTCGTTGGGAAGGATACACTCAGGTATAGAAGCATTTTAATAGCGACTTCAATGAAGTCACTTCGTATGATATCGATGTATAGCTTCGACTTTTTATCACATGATTTTACGTATATGTAAACAATGGGACAGTCACAGTGCTGCTAGATGTGTTGTAAAATATTCAGGCACTTGAGACTTAATGTAAAATGTGTATATTTTATGTCAAATCTGGCAGCACTGTACAGTCATTGATTGATGGCTCGACGAGGTTGCTGTATAACTTCGCGAAGTAGAGCTTCGATACTTATCACATGTATGAAACGCAGATTTATAGAATAGTACAATCAACTAGAGATGACTTTGTTGAGATCGGTGCGTTGAATTGATATCTCGATTGTAACCCAGCAAATTTGGGCTAGGTTTCAAGAATTTTTAAAGAAACCAAACTATTAGTGATGATGAGTTGAGACGATGGTTATTCTTCTCTTATCAATAATATGCTCTTGAATATTACTGAGTAATGAAAATAATTGGTTTCCTGTTGAAAATGTGTTGTTTACTTTGAATGTATAAGTGATTTATCTAAGAATACTACTAACGGGTCCAACGGACCCAGAATATTGTTACACATCCTCTTTCAAAGTTGGCGATTTGAGCTGTTTCGTATTAGTTCGCATCTCGGTGAGGTTATGATGTTTTTATAAGGTCTGTTTTTTCAAATTAAAAAAAAAAAAAAAAAAAAAAAAAAAAAAAAAAAAAACGTTAGATTTCTTGGGTATTTTTGTAGTTTTTAACGATTCATTTGATTGTATACACCTGTTATTTTTTAATCTGTGGAGTCAAAGTGTGTCAAATTAAATGAAGGCGTTTTTTTTTTCTTTTTCGAAATAGACTGATTTAGTGCTGACTTGGTGATGAGCGTTCCATAGAAAGACAAACTGTCTCTCTTGGTCTCACGTAACCCCCGCATGTACTGCTATCTCACTCTAATTTTAAAAAACTTATGGAGAGACATCTTTTGAGCATTGAGCATCAATTGTCAAAAAGCGCTGAAAGAATGACCCCAAATTATAGGGGTTGTAAATGACCTCACGTCCAAAAAGCATAAAAAATTAAAATGTTAAATGAAGTTTGCTTGAATTTCCGAGCCAACCTATTTTAACAAATTATTGTCGTTAATAAAGGGCTGTTTGAAAAAGGCATACTTTTCCCGCGCAAAGTTTCTTTTCCATTTTTATACAGATTTTTGATTTACCTATACTAAAACGCAATGTCTTATTGTCATGTCAGTTCAACGAAAGGTTATCGTAGGTGTGCGATCTCGGTCATGCGTATTTGTTTGCTTACCCCGAACTTCTCATTTTATTGTGAAAGCATGGTTTTTCACTCTCGCTATCTCTTTCTCTCCTTCCCTTCTTTTCTCTGTACTGTTCTAAATCGTATAATCCACATGCGCTAATACGGTGCATCCAAATGCGCCGATTCTAAGGGTTTCGGCGGCTCCATGAGCGCCAAAAAAAATTGACGGTTTTGGATCGGGCCCTCTTGAGAACGACCACCCCTAAAATGGTTAAGTTTCATGCAAGGGGATGGGGGGGGGACGGGGGGTTATGCTATTTATGCCCCTTCCAAATAATGACTCCTGTTTTCTAAACATTTGGTGTACATGAGAAAATACCACTTTAGTATTGCAGGAATAATAGAGTAAGTTTTTAGATTTCGTCCTTTGGAGCAGGATTAGATGGGCGAATAGCAAACGGAGTTAGGGAGTGGATATCAAGTCAAAGTCTTAGCTCGAATAAACAAAATCACGCGCAAGACGCGAAACGGAACGCTTGGCCGCGAAGCGGCCACCGGCCTCTAGTAAATAAATAAATGAGAATAAAATGGGACACAAGGCTAAAAATAGTGATAAATTACACAAAACAATAAATGTGTTTTGTGTAATTTATCACTATTTTTAGCTTTGTGTTCCATTTTATCGTCATTTATTTATTTATTTATTTATTTATTTATTTATTTATTTATCTGTATTGCCGTATTGGGCTAGTAACATTTCCACTTGTACATACATAAATACTTACGCCGTAAGATCTGGTGAATCCAACGACTGCGTGTTTGGTGGCGCAATAAATTGGTGCGGCCGGAAAGGTTGAGTATCCCTCGACCGCTGCTATGTTTATGATTGTTCCGCCACGCCCACCTCTGTGTTTACTCATGAACCTTAATGCCAGTAGCGTTCCTCTTATGACACCGTTCTATTGTAAACACACGCAAAATGCTTGCAAAATGAAAGATTTTCCAGACAGTTATCATAACTCAGAGATAATAGCGAATCAGTGCAAAACAGCCAATCTTTGCGCACAGTGCCCTATGGTCTCAGATCGTCAAAAAGTGGCCAAAAATCAGAAAGTGAATTTCTCTTTAATTGATCGTTTATGAACTTTCAAGGCCAATTTCCATCACAGAAAACACCTTTAGCAAGTCATTTAAACCAAGAAACGTCACCGGAAAGATTTAATTTTAGCTTAAAAAGTCGAAAACGTTGATTTTTGATGACTTTTTCTCATAGATTTTTGGTCACTTTTTTTTCGATCTCAGACCATAGTGCAGTGCAGCGATGACCCATGGACGAAATTTAAAAAAAAAAAAAAAAAAAAAAAACCCCGACCATGAATTAGGGTTTTTTGGACTTTATAATGAAAAGGAGTAACCAAAGGTTAAGATTCCGGTATTCGTTTTCCACATTTGCAAAATCAGCAGTTGTGGGGACAATGGGAAGATAAGAAACCCACGCGTCAGCTTCGGCGACGCGTATTTGACTAGACGAGTCATTCCTCGAGAACAAATTAATGACGGAATGACTACAATTAATTATGAGCCTCCAATCTTTGAATAAGTTATCTCTTTAAAAAATGGGTTAGTTTATTTATTTATTTGAAATGTAATTTAATAATATCAATTTTTGAAGAAGCGTTACCTACTTAAAGCTAGTTTTTAAAATAATTCAAAATTTTTGGAGACTTTTTAAAAAAATATGTATAACGAATAATATAACGCGCCAATTTTCACATATTTTTTAGTCAAAACAATTCGGATTCAGAATAATCTTTCAGATTTTGCGCAAAGATAGTGTGAAATCTGCCTGATTCGCCATATTCCCTTAAAATCGTGTAAGTACATAACTTGAGCTCACAGTAATATTCACAATTCCTCTGAATCAATTAGCTTCGCAGCCCTTCTTGAAACAACGCTTTTTGATCCGTGGCAAGGCTACTTATCACTTTTGAAACGCCTTCATTTCTTGGGATATGCAAAAACTACATGGCCGTGTACGAACAGTTAGCTTTCGTCTTAGTTCACGTAACGGTGAATGATTGAGTTTCTGCCTCAGCAGATTCCCACTCTGGGTTTGAATAATGGATTAGGAATTGTCTTTGTTACAATGGAGGAATTCTCTTTCGTATGACTCGATTTTTTTTTTTTTTTTAATAATATAATTTTCGAGACAAAACAAGGCTTTTAAAGATGCAGCCGCAGTAAAAATGTTTTGTTAAAGATAATTAAAAAAAAAATAAATAAATAAAAAAAAAAAAAAAAAAAAAAAAAAAAAAAACATGCAGTACTTACTGCATGTTAAAAAAAATAGTATAGTTTGAAGTAATACAAAAAACAGTTCCTGTACGTAACAAGGGACACGTCTTTTAATCATCCATCATTTAAAGCCAAAATCAAGTCGATCCGGCGTGGCGGTTGAAAACAAGGGTCTGAAATTTTGTGTTTTTTATAAACAAAATGGAAGAACTTGATAAACTGAGAACAACTTTTGCGTTTGTTTTTTCGTGAATGTTCCGGTTTCAGAGATACACTCGTGTAAAAGTGCACTAAACCAAGTACGTCGTGACATTAAAACGCGGAATTCCCATTTAAATAAATAAGTATTTTGGACCAAAATTGCATCTCCGGAACTACGAAAGGACATCCTTGTTTCAGCTCACGGAGTACTTCCATTTGATTACTTAAAAACACAAAAATTCAGACCCTTGAAACTATACCCCATTGAGCGATTGGAAAGGGAAAAACGTCAATGCTTGTGAGAGCCTCTTTTTTTCTCCAACTGCGTGGATTTCAAAAGAAGGTATGCAACCCGCTTGACACATATATCAGATTTGTTCCGTTGTGTTTATTAATTGGCTACTTTTTGATCCGTGGCAAGGCTACTTCTCACCTTTTGAAACGCCTTCATTTCTTGAGGTAGGCAAAAACAACACGGCCGTGTACGAATAGTTAGCTTTCGTCTTAGTCCACGTAAGTGAGCAGGCAGGGAGAAGTTTATTTTTGCCCATTCTTGAACACTTTCAGGCATTTCAACGACTGTTATGCGTTCTCTTCGTGGGTGAACCTGAGGTCTTTTTCCTCTAGTAGATTTATGTACTTCGTTCGGGAGTAAATTTGTGTGTTTTACAGAGTGTTCACTGTTCTTTGTGTTTTGATCTCGTGCGCTAGGAATCTTGTACACAGAAATAAATGGCTGTAAAAATATTTGCAACAACATCATCGTTAGAAATACGTATACCTATAATAAGTCGCCTATAGAAATTATTGGAGCCTCTGAGTATTGAATAAAATTTATTCTCTGAAACTTACCAAATTCACGTCAACTTCAAGCTCCCAGAAACGATCGTTGAAAATACCCGCGTTGTTTATCACAATGTCTATGCCACCATAAGCTGAAACCGTTGTTTGAAAAGACTCTGAAGGGGGAAACAAATAATAAGGTGTTCTTTAGACGAAATTCTGTGCTACCACAAAGCTATGTGGATTTTGATAAAGATATCGATATTTTTGCATACATTTAAACGGCAAATAAGCATCACTGGGTAAAGCTCAATAACTTTTAGATTCTGGACTAGACATTTTCAAAAAATGAATTTTTGATTTAAGGACCAGTGAAGTCATTTTCTCTTCAAGTATATACTTTACTTTAATGTTTTGCCAGTGGTCAAGCTTAATGATACGCGAAATCCTTATTTTTCAAGAATGAAGCGGAAATCCAAAGAGTAAACAAGAGTCGCAATTGAATGGAAGGCCTGCGTGGTCAACGTAGATAAGGGATCCGAACGCGGGCTGGCCTCTGATTGGCTGCAACGGGTGGAGCAAAAATGACTCGGGGTATAGGGAAAATAACACGGGATTTTCGTTCCGGGGCGTTTATCTCGAAACCTAAGCAAAATAGTATCTTAACACTTTATACGAGTCGATTCAGCAGATTTTTCCAAACAAATTGATAGGTCATAAGTGCCACTTCATTGCAAATTCGAAAAGACTGTTTCAGTTGAAAAGTACGCACAATAGTGAGTTACTCAAACACTGCTCCAACACACGCCAAGCATGTAATCACACTATTGTGCGTACTTTTAAAGTGAAACGTACTTTTAAAGTCTTTTCGAATTTGCAATGAAGTGGCACTTATGACCTATCAAATTGTTCGGAAAAATCTGCTAAATCGACTCGTATAAAGTGTTTAGATACTATTTTGCTTAGGTTTCGAGATAAACGCCCCGGAACGAAAATCCCGTGTTATTTTCCCTATACCCCGAGTCATTTTTGCTCCACCCGTTGCAGCCAATCAGAGGCCAGCCCAGGCCAGCCCGCGTTCGGATCCCTTATCTACGTTGACCACGTAGGCCTTCCATTCAATTGCGACTCTTGTTTACTCTTTGCGGAAATCACTCGAATTTTTTCCAGACTGTCCCGATCTTCATTTTATGCATACAAAAAAGTTACTTAAGACTGGAACTGATGGGAAAATGGCTTGACTTTTATCTAATTCCTAATTACATTGGCACCAACCATCTTTTTTGGTAAAAATTGAAGTGGAGGAACAAAATAAGTGAAATAATTGTGATGAAACGAATTTTTTTTAGTTTTCACTCAGAAACTTTCATTTGACTCTTGTTCACATCACTAAGACCGGCCATCTACTATTTTATTCTCTATAGGCATGATATTTTTATGACCCCCCCCCCCCCCCTTTTTCTTGTCGTTTTCTTCTTCCGTGTGTCTTAGATGTGAGATTGAACGTGTCGGGACAGTCTGGACTTTTCGTGACCGTCTGGAAGCATAAAGGTTCTCCGCAGTGTTGCCAGATTGAGGGCAAAAAGCCGTATCGTCCCCATTTAAATCAATGTAAAACGTACAGCTTTTTCACCCCAATCTGGCAACACTGGCTCTCCGGACGGATGGATCAAAGCCATGACCCCACATGTTTGTTCTCACATCTAAAACGCCAAAGGTAATAAGAAAACTTTTGAATTTTTTCATCACAAAAATTTTGATCGTTTATGATTTGGTGCGTTCTTTAAGTGAAAGAGGTTGAGTCAAAATCGACGTTTTTGCCCCCCCCCCTTGAAAACGGCTCAAATTTTGCTCCTTGAGTTAGCACCACTAGGAGCACCTTTTCCCAAATTTTCAAGCTCCTCCGACAATTTGGGAAGGAAATGGAGGGGGACAAAGGGGCGGAAATGGGTAGGTATACATTGGAAGTGAACCAAAAACAGTATATCTTCCGAACGGACAGAGATATGAAGGAGCGGTTTTCACTTATTAACGCCAAAAAATAAGTCTTTTTAGCTCTCATGGTTGAAAACGCTCGAAATTTAATTTTTACTTGCGACGTTGCAATTTTTATCGTTTTTTTCGGGTCAAAAATTGCGATAGCAAAATTACAAAATCTGCATTTTCTAAAAAAAAACCCATTCGACGAATTTTTTTAAAAAACTAGTATGTTATTTTCCTTTGAATTCTGCGTAAAATCGTCTAAACCGGACCCGGGGGAAACCGTTAGTATCCAAGATACAGGGTGTCAAACGGACACACCTCTAATTCGGGAGGGTTCTTATTTCTCTCACAACTTCTGAACTATACTCAAGATTTTTGAATGAGGTTTGCGCTGAAATGCGTCAAAAAGTTGAACATTCAAGTTTTGGGTACGCAATGGCTCGGGTTTCAATAACAATTATTAGTGTTGCCATTTTTGTCATTCTTTCTGGTCAAAAATGAAGACAAAAACATTTAAAAAAAATGCGTTTCCATGAGAACATCAGACTTCTTGAACCACCATTTTCCTCTTCTGAAGCCAAGGTCAGAAGATACATGACGATGTATCCGATGAAGAAACGCCAGGGACCAGTAACGAAGGTCAGCTTTCCTATGCAAATGATTGAAAGGCTTTTTTGGAAAATGCATTTTTTAATTGTTTTTTGTCTTAATTTCTGACCAGAAAGAATGACAAAAATGGCAACACTAATAATTGTTATTGAAACCCGAGCCATTGCGCGCCCAAAACTTGAATGTTCAACTTTTTGACGCATTTCAGCGCAAACCTCATTCAAAAATCTTGAGTAGTTCAGAAGTTGTGAGAGAAATAAGAAACCCCCCCGAATTAGAGGTGTGTCAGTTTGACACCCTGTATCTTGGATACTAACGGTTTCCCCGGGTCCGGTTTAGACGATTTTACGCAGAATTCAAAGGAGAATAACATACTAGTTTTTAATAAAAATCGTCGAATGGGTTTTTTAGAAAATGTAGATTTTGTGATTTTGCTATCGTAATTTTTGACCCGAAAAAACGATAAAAATTGCAACGTCGCAAGTAAAAATTAAATTTCGAGCGTTTTCAACCATGAGAGCTAAAAGACTTATTTTTTGGCGTTAATAAGTGAAAACCGCTCCTTCATATCTCTGTCCGTTCGGAAGATATACTGTTTTTGGTTCACTTCCAATGTATACCTACCCATTTCCGCCCCTTTGTCCCCCTCCATTTCCTTCCCAAATTGTCGGAGGAGCTTGAAAATTTGGGGAAAAGGTGCTCCTAGTGGTGCTAACTCAAGGAGCAAAATTTGAGCTGTTTTCAAGGGGGGCCAAAAACGTCGATTTTGACTTAACCTCTTTTACATGAACAACTATGGTTAAAAAAAGGTGAACAAAATCAATTTATTTAAAGTATTTAAACATTAAACTTTAACAGGCTAGTGGAGACTTTTGATGGTTTAGAAAATATGATAATTTTTGACAATAAAAACTGTGTTAAGTTTGAAGTATTGATGATACCCACGAGCGTTCGATGGAGAGGTTCCAGTCAGTAATAAAAAAAAAAAAAAAAAAAAAAAAAAAAAAAAAAAAAAAAATACTTTTTTTGATTTTGATCAAATTGAAATATGTTATTTCTCTTTCAATGCAGCGAAAAATGAGCCCAAGCAGAATGTGTGTAAAACAATTACCTTCAAACTGCGGGTAGTCTGTGACATCACACGAGCAAAATATCGCTTTATCACGACCGTACTTCTGACACAGCTGGTCAGCTAATTCCTCTCCGTCGTCATTCACGTCGCAAATGGAGACCTGCACAGATACAATTAGAAACGAAGCGTCAATTTCAGATTGAGAAAATTCAAACCAGGGCTATTTCAGTCAAATGATTTATATCAATCAATATCAAGATACGTATGTTCAATGGACATTTCTAGAAACTTTACAAACACATGGTTCGCAGGCCATCATAGAAGCAATACAAGCTATCAACTCGCTCAAATTCGGTGGGTAGCTAAATATTCGTACTCCACGGAGTTCATTTTGCCTATCCGAGTAATTGAAGGCGCTCGGCGAGACATCTTTTACGAATGCTGAAGCGCGGGATCGAGTCGCGAAAACGTCGAACAACTTGGACGTTGTATTGAAAGGGTTCGTTCAAATCAAATTTTGTTATTTGGCTCAATCTCGATTTTTTGGACATCTAACAGAACGGCAAAGGGGATCTTGTTAACTTTTGCTACATTCATCATATATGCGCGATTCAATAGAAAATTCTGGTGTGAAAACTAGCGAAAATCACGATGAGCACATTAAAAAATTACGACATTCACTCGCACATAGACTCACAAAATGACTTGAAGTTTAAGACGTAATGGCGGAGCTACGCAGATACCAATAGATATTATACCCACTTATTTATATTTGAGTCTTTCCTTATTTGTGTGTTTCCATAGAAAGATTCTTCCTTCATGATTTGAGGCTTCCCTTTGTGCTTTTCTAAAGAAAGATTATTTCTGAGGGCAAATAACGGGAATGGGGCAGTTACAAGGGTCTGGAAATTGTGTTTTTTATAAAAGGGAAAAGAAAGTAGGTACTTGTTGAGCTGAGAACAAAGATGCCTTTGGTTTCTAATTAGGTACCATTGTTCCGAAGATGAGATTTTGGCCCAAAGTACATGGTTTTAAATGGGAATTCCGCGTAGTGACGTCACTACGCACACGATTTTTTACAACTTAACTTTACACGAGTGTGTATCTCCAAAACCGGGGCACTTAGAAAAAACCAAAGGCACCATTGTTCTCAGCTCATCAAATAATCACAATTTTCTTTATAAAAAACACACAATATCAGACTCTTGCAACTGCCCCATTTTATAGCAATTTGGCAACCATATCCCAGTTAGCAAAAACCGTCTTCAATCCGTCTTAAAGACGTCTTATAAGACAAGTAAAGTTGTCTTAAATCCGTCTTTCATCCGTCTTAAAAACGTCTCTAGTTCCGCCCAAATACGTCTTAGAAGACGTCTTACGAATCCGTCTTTAAGACGTTTTTAAGACAACTTCAAAAACCGTCTTACGAATCCGTCTTAAAGACGTTTTTAAGACAACTTTGAAAACGTCTTACGAATCCGTCCTAAAGACGTCTTATAAGACAACTTTGAAAACCGTCTTACGAATCCGTCTTAAAGACATATGAAAGGCGTCGGTCACAATGCTTTATAGGTTACGTCTCGAGGAAGCCTAGCTTTCCAAGCTTGCTTGAAAATAGTCAACATTTTCAAAATTTGTGAAAATTTCGTAATTTTCAAATTTGAGCAAATCTTGGTAATTTTCAAACTTAATAAAAATTTTCGTAATTTTCAAAATTTATGAAAAAATTGGTAATTTTCAAATTTTCGAACTGTGGACATTTTCGTAATTTTTAAAAAAACTTGTGATTTTTGCAAATTATCAATATTTAAGGACTTGAAAACGTTGGAGTTAATCTTCTAGCTATCTTGGCTGAAGACGGCTTTAAGACGGATTAAAGACGCTTTATAAGTCTGGATTGAAAGACGTCTTAAAAACCTCTTTGGAAGACGGTATTCAAGTCGTCTTGGAAAACGTCTTTGAAGACGTCTTTGAAGACAGATTTAAGACGGATTAAAGACGCCTTGTAAGACTGGATCGAAAGACGTCTTAAAACCCACTTTGGAAGACGGATTTAAGACGGAATACAAGGTGTCTTCTAAAATCGACTTAAAGACGCATTTGAGACGGATTTAAGACAAGCTTAAAAGACGTCTTTGGATCCGCGACCATAAGACGGATTTAAGACGTCTTTAAGACGGAATGAAAAGACGTCTTACAAAAGCCCATTTTAAGCCAGATCGGCAAGCCTGATATTGTTATCTGGGTATAGTAATTTGCCATTTAAAACTATGCAAAAGTATCGATAAATTGGGGGTGTCATTGCACCTCCCGAGGGTCGATTGTTTTACGTTAGTTTAAATGGAGAGAATACGTTGTTGCCACATATTTCACGAGCCGGCCACTGATCAAAAACAAATTGTTCTTAGGTAAAAATGATACATTGAAATAACACTGCTTTTGTGGAGTCAAAATAACATTCTGCCATGATGGAATGATTATAGTCATTGTGCCAGGTCATTTCGCCTGTTTACACTCGTGAAAAAGCTCTATAATTTCAACGGTTCATTATAATGTTATGGTCCGTTAATTTTTGTAGAAATTGGTGTAAGAAACACTTTTATAAAAGAAGGTATAGGTACTCATATTCATTTGGCAAGTAGCTTATTTATACGTTTTTATGATGCAATTTTCATGACGTTCTTATGGCGTCAGCAAAAAAATCCTGCTATCACAGAACTACCCTTATTAAACTTAAAGATATCATTTTTAGGACCATTTACAATGTTGCAAGATTTCAGGAATCCGAAAGAAATTCACTCGTAGTATTGATACATGCTTTTATTGTTTCTTTTGACCAGTGCAGGGGGAAAAAAAATAAAAAAATAATAAATTATAAAAATCTCATGAATCAATAATAAAATAAATTAATCGATTAAAAACCGCATGAATTAATTATACCTAAAAGTAATCAACAAAAATCGAAATCTAAATATAAATTAGAAGCTACGGAAGATGCCGCCCGCAAGTCAAGACGCTTCAATTTTGCACCTACCGGGCCATGCTGATATAATCACGATAAATAAATTATAAATAAATAATATATAAATGGATGGATACATCGATAAATAAATACATTTTTTTAGGAACTGAAAATTAGGGGAAAATTTGAGTCCCATGTTTTGTTTCGGGGATCTGCGGTTGAGAGCGGTTTTCATTTGTGGGGTTTCAGGGAAAAGTCAGCAATGTTACAGAGGGCCCCTTAGCCCTTGTGAGCCTAAGGGGGGGGGTAGATTTGTACCCCAGGCCAGTTTTTTTGACGCCATTTTGTCAAAATTGCTCAAATTTTTTTGGGACTTCATGACATTTTAAGTTAGGATACTTAGAACACGTCCACCAAATTTCATTAATTTTTATGAATTTTTGTCGATATTATAGAAATTTAAAGTGTTGGGGAACAAAAATCCCCCCCCCCCCCTTCGTCCTGCCAGTTTTAAGTTTGGAACCATCTATTACAGTGAATTTTACGGAAATTTTATGTAGATTAAGAATATTAAGTCAGATCATTGAAAAAAAATTGGAAATTGATCAAAAATGGAAAAATAAGATGGTCCCTCATTTCATTTTTTCCATTTTTTTTTTATTTTGACATTTTTTTTTAAAGTAGGTGTAAATTTGGCAACATAGCAAAAATTTACTAAAATTTCACATAAATTACTCTCTTAGGGTACTAAGTACATACATAATCCATCCATTAAAGTTTCAAAATTATTGATACTGACTGTGCTGCATGAAAATATCATTGGGGTACAAAAATACCCCCCCCCCCCCCCCCCCTTAGTCCTGTGTGTTACCGAAATACCTTAGGCTCACAAGGGTTAAGATGTATTTGCAAAAGAGCAGTAGTGTCAGTAGTGACAATTAAAATTCAAACTCACTTTAGCGCCATACTTGATGAGCTCCTCGCAGATAGCCCGCCCGATCCCAGCGGCTCCACCGGTCACCAAGGCAACCTTTCCCTTTAGGTCCATGGCCCGATCGATCCGAATAACTCGCTCTCGCACTTTACCTCACTTCACGCGGCGAGCATCGACAGGCACCGCCAACAAATCCATTCATGCTCATTTCATCCGTCGATTCTAAAACAACGCGCGAGAAAGAATCTGAAATTGAGACGGCTTGAGTTCACGTGATGGGTGTCCGCGAAATTTGCAGGCGTCGACCTCTGAGTAAAAAGATCGAAAATATCACAGAGCCGCGAACGACACACAAAACAACACACGGAAGATGAGGAGATATTTACGTGTCAATTTGAAAGGTTATGCTGAGATAGCTATATTGCGCCTAGATTTAATAATCCGTTTTATTTTGTTGGGAAAGGCGGGGAATTGAGACTCTGTCGATTCGATTGTCCCCGCTGATATACTGCGGAAAGTTACTGAGAATCGTGGTCGCGAAAAGCTCTTTCTGTCAAGCGTGATTCGTGAAGCACGGAAAGTGCACTGGTGCGTATGCGTGAGGGAAAAGCGCGCGCAAGCTCGGAACACTGACCCGCCTCAATGAAAGCTTCCCTTTATTCCCCGACTACCGAATCCCATTCACCGCCCCCTGTTCTCCATCTCTGGGTCTCATAAGAATAATTTGTGTACGCATGAAACATGATGGAAAACGACGCCGACGGAACGGGTTACTTACTCTTGCTTGAGTGTCGTTCGTCTCCAGTGTTCCGATCATGTAAAAAAAAAAAAAAAAAGAATAAGAATAAGCAGGAACTGGACTTTGTGTCGCCCTCTTGCAATACAAATAACATCCAGCACGTCTTTTAACTGATATAAAGTGCGAATTTGTCGCGGTTTTTGGCACTCAGCTGTAGGCATCACAATAAATTTCGATTTTTTTTTTCGAGGCTTTTCTGCGACTTATTTGGTCATAATTTGTACCACGCTAATTGCATAACCACCCATTTGAAGGCACAACGAAAAATCGCGATTTTTTCGGGATAAAATTGCGACATATTTTTTTTATCTTTTTGTTCGCACTAAATGCATAACCTTCTATTTGAGGACGCTTTAAAAATCGCGATTTTTTCGAGAAAAAGTCACGACATTTTTTTTTTTTTTAAATATTCATTCAAATTTGTTCATACTTAATGTATTACCGCCTATTAGAAAGCGCTTTAAAATAGCGATTTCATTTCGGGAAAAAATCTTCAATTAATCGAAATTTTGTCGCAAAATTCCGAAAAAGTTTAGAAAAAGTCGCATGAAATCGTCGACCCCCCCCCCCCCCCAATATGTCTCACTTGCCATTATTTTTTTGTCACGATTTTTCGAAGGTTTGTTCAAGGTAAAAATCGTGATTTTTTCGTGACTTATTCGCGACCTTAATCTCTTATCTTTTTTTATCGGTGGAGTCATCGAAGGCTTTAACAAACTTGCGGATATTTTAATCATTTAACTGCGAATGCACCGGTAGAGAAAATATAACAGATGCCAGTATTTTCGAGCATTATCATAACTGAACCAAGAAATCTTTTCACAACCAGTGGAATCATCGGCAAAATAAAAAAATGCCATTAAATATACGCCAATGGCAGCACTGCTCTAGGTGTGCATCATAATGGTTCCGACCAAGAGTTGGTTCAGTGTAATTTTCCCATAAGAGCAATTTCTAATAAAAAGGGATGCAGTCCATGCAGCCTCTACAGGGTACGTCCTCCTCTCCCAAACAAGAAATTGGACAAGTCTTTGAAAGGTGACAGTGATAGTGCTATAAGAGACTTCAGAACAGTGGCGTCGCGTGCAATTTGGCAACAATGTATTCTATCCATGTAAACTCATGTAAAATATCGAATTCAGGGGGTGCACAGTGCACAAGGAAAATTCGATTTATTTAATGAGTTTAAATGGAGCAGTTGCATTGTTGCCAGATGGCACGCGACGCCACTGCTTCAGAATATGGCCACGATTTAATGCTTGCCAACAGAAGCGGGGGGGGGGGGGGGGGGGGGTTACACAAAAAACAAAAAACTAAAAAAACTGTTCAATGAAAAACCATTTGGGATCTTTGTAGACTCCTTGCTACCCCCACTTGGTACCATTCATGGTCAAATACTTTGGGCTCCTAAGGGTTAAACGGAACACTTCTACAATGCACCACTTTAAAGAGCACAGTTTTAACCAATATTTTGACAACTTAGGATCTTATAAGCCCTGTGAGAACTTTTACGCAAAATGATAAAGCACGTAAGTTTGTTGGGAAGAAAATAAAAATAAAAAAAAATACTGATTTCATCGTCTACACTGATTCATGAAGAATATGCAGAGGGATCAAGAAACAAAGCAGGTTGATTTTGGTATATATTTGCTATACATACCTATCTCATTTTTTTCTAGGTGAAGTATTGACCATCCAAATTTCTGAAAATTTTTTGCAGGAGACTTCTTCAGAAGATAGGGAATTAAGATGTCGCAAAATGTTGATAAATGACAGGTTAAAGCAGAGCAAGGAATTAAAGTAATATTAAGGCAATGAATAATGATTGATTGAATAGAAAAATAGTTTTATTTGGTTTCCCTTTATAAAAAATATAAAAAATGATCACAAAATTTGAAAAATGAACAGAAAGAAGTGATTGGTGAATAAATTAATAAATTACTGAAAATTAAAGGTCACCAGGATCACAGCAGAGGAAATTTAGTTCAAATTGAGATCAATAACGGCGAATAAAACAGAGAATAAGGATAACAATGCACATTACATCCAGGGCTCCCACCCGCTCCACGTTAGACCTAAAATCTGTTTATCTTCAGCTTGATCCAGCAGAATATCCACCTGAAGGAAAACAAATTAAACCACTAGATGTTAGTAACAAATAGCCAAATGCATTAATTAATTAGTCAAACAACTAAATTACATAGTCTAGCCATAAATACTTTGAATCGGTTTTTTACATCCAGCCAAATAGTTTCTGAAGATATATCTATACCAGTGGGTAACGTGCAATTTGGCAACGTTGTATACTGCCCATTTAAAGCCATGTAAAAGATCGAATGGGAAGGTGTTCGCCGAACACCCAATAGTTTGATCTTTCCCCATAATGGGTCTGTTGAAAACTTTTGCTACAGCAATTAAGAGAGTTTAACCTAATGTAAAATCGCCTGAAAAGTCCATTGGTGGCATCAGAAAGTCATAAAATGCAATGATAAACTCACAAGAGGCCTTTAGTGAAATCCAAGATGGCGGAGAAATATCGAGCAATTTGTATGTATGCACCACGAACATCCAAGGATAGCCAACCTCACAATATCGATCACAACCAATCACAACGTGATTCAAGGATGGCCAACCTCACAATATCGATCACAACCAATCACAATGTAAACAAACACATGACCTCTACCTCCAGTGAGGTTGTCAAAGTTGGACATCCTTGGATGTTTGTGGTGCATGCATACAAATTGCTTGATATTTCTCCGCCATCTTGGATTTCATTAAACGCCTCTTGTGAGTTTATTAGTACATTTTAAGACTTTCTGATGCCACCGATGGATTTTTCAGGCGATTATACAGTAGATTAAAAACTCTTATTCGTTGTAGCAAAAGTTAGCAACAGACCCATTTAAATGGAAAATTGGAAACCATACAATGTTGCACGCTACGCCGCTGGTCTATAGGTAGGTACTACTATATTTATTCTAAAACTGATATTTATTCTATATTTATTCTGAGTGTTCATTCTAAAACTAGATACAATAAGCTTTAAAATAACATCAAGAAATTGCAAATCGGATGAAGCGAACGGCCACAGGACGCAGAGAAATACTCTTTTAAATACATTCTTCTCAAAAGTATACATTTTCTTACTCTCCCTTCTTCCGGCTAGCTCTTAATTAAATTTAAATTTTTTAGTATATAACTTAGGTAAGTAAGCACAAAGAGTTAGATTTACGATCAACATCACAATGCATCATTTAGATACTCATTCAGGGAAGAGGGCCACAAAAAATTGAATAAAAACAAAATGAAAACTGTAAAAATGTATACAGGAGTCAGGAGGGGGAAGGGTGTCTAAGGCAATCAAGTCTCAGCACCAATGTGAAAGGCTCCACTGAATTTTAAGAGAAGGGAGGTTCAAAAAACGTAAAACTTATGACTCAGGAGAAAAATTGCTGTTAAATAGTGAATTTTTCACAAACCTGCTGATTCTCTGTCAAACATTGATCCATCTGGAATTTGGACCTGAGCGAACTTTTATCATAGAGAATTGATTCATACGAGGAGAGATAAGGCGATCTTGAATGTCCGGCTTGCAATTCTTGAATTGTTATTTGGGTAGGATGTCCACCTTCCAGCTTCCTTCGAGCAAACTGAATGTTTCTCCGAGAAAATGATTCATAGGCATCTGAAAAAAATGAAATATGATTCAATGAGAAAACCATTTGTAAGAATTTTTATTTTTTAACGAAAGTTCCAAAGCCTATCGACCGACTGCATTACACAGGAGAGAGGGCGAAACATAGAGACCAGTTTTCAAACTTTTTCTAGGCAACAACTGCAAGTTGTGGATAAGTTTACTCATGGTACTGCTGACTGCTGACTGCACTGAGATTCAATGTGATTTAACAGGACTTTTTACTGACACAAAAAGCTGTTGCAGAAACCGCATCCTCACAATTTTTAAAAAAGAGGTGTTCAAGTATGGAAATTTTGGATCAAGTCGAGTCGAGTTTTACTTATTTTTTTGAGTTTTGAGTTTGCGTAATCGTAATATTGCAAAACAACAAAATAAGTTCTATAAAACTGAAAGGCAAAAAGAGCAGAAAATACCAATACAGGCCGTTATAGAGGTCATTTCACGAAAGATGGCAGATGAAAGCTCGCAGTTCCTGTGCTACCATTGGTACGCTCGCGCATCAAACTTAATGCTTGAAAACATAAAGACCTCTAGTACTATAGCTAGGTACTCAAAATAAGATATTAAGTATTAGAAGTCTCTGCAAAAACAAATACCTACTCGCCAACGCGGTAAACAATGCGATCTTTCATCTGCCAACTCTCGTGAAATGAACCCTACTATCATTCATAAGGTATTCAAAAAGAAAGGGAGGAAAAGGGAAGAAAAAAGTTGAATCTTTCTTTTATAGTCAAAGTTTCATGCTGCTTTAGTTGGAAGAAATTATGTAGTTAACTTTGGAATTGTTCAAGTTTTGCTTCCGACTATCTTCTTCTATGTTTCAATTTTTTCAAATTCGTTGAAATTTTTCCAGCTGTGTCCTCCAACCACCCAGTTGTGGATTTTGTGTTTTAGTGTTTCACAGACTGTCAGATCTTCACAAAATGAAGAGTAAGAGATGTACAAACTCAGGCGGGATAAACGAATCTCACAAACTCCAATTTTTAACGCTTAAGTATGATTTTCGAGTATTATTATTTAAGTTTCGACAACAAAATGTCGCTGTAGGTCGAAAGCCCCATTTGTGGGGCTGACCAGTTTTTGGTGTAAATATCTTTGTCAGAACAAAGCTTTTCATAATAAAGTGTAATGGAAAAAAAAAAAAAAAAATTAAATCAGAATCTGTCTTTAAATTAGGCTCTTTTCAGCATTGACCACTCTAGCTCCCAATGCAATTACGACTCCTATTTACTCTCTGGTTTGAAGTTACAAGATAAGTATACCTTTGAGATAATCAGGAAGATGCAAAATATTCACATCCTCCTTCTCCTGTTTTTTGGCCAATTTGTGAGCATGCTCAAACCAGTCCATTGAAGGCTCTTCGATGAAAACTTGCATGGTTGCTAGTAAAATGTGATTGTTCTCTTTTTGACACTTCAATGTATAGACCATGGTTTCTCTAAGAAGACCTGTGAAAAGCGAATTAAGTTGTAAACGCCTGAATCTCAAAGAATAAAAACAATGAAGAAATAAAACATTGTCTCCTGTGATTCAATAATAAGCAGGAAAATCTAAACCTCCATCTTTTGCAGTCATGAGTCATTCTGAAAATCAGCAATTGACTGCAGACTTAGAACGCAAAGAAAGCTTCAAATCATGTTTCATTTTGAACCCGGCTTAAATAATACCCTTAAAATTACTTACACAGTAAAACTTCAAAATAACATCTTTCGAAATAACACCTTGAAAATATTTTATCGAAGTTTTTTAGTTTTACTGTACTTACAGATATGGCACAAGCTTTCTCACCCGTGTTACGTAAATATTGATTGAGATGATGACCGTGATTATGGTAACCTTGATACCCACAAAACGTGGCTGTGTCTGGCAAAACTTTGGCTTAAAGCCAAAATCCAGGATTCAAGAATCCTGTGACGCCAAAAATCAGCAAACTACTGGATTTCATGATTTATTGATTTGTTGCCTAGGGCAGTCTGTATGCTGTATGGTTATTCTTCCTAAGACTAAAACAAGTCAGACTCAGATTGTGTCACACAGATGGCCTCAAACCGCTATGAATGATAGAATTTTTTCCATGAAAACGTACAGAAAAATTTTGATTTTTTTTTGCGGGAATTTTCAAGGGCTACATTCAGATTGATGGCAAACAGTAAGCAAAAAACGGTGAAAGTTCTCAGGACTGGTTTTGATTGGAGGAAATTGATGAAAAGAAGAGAAAGGGTGAAAATGTCTGGTGGAAGAAAAAAGGACTACAGGACTTACCAAATCTACTGAAGGGTTCCGTGAGATTTAGGATTCGGGGCGTAGCTCTGAAAGGCATCAATTCTGGAACAGGTAAACATTGTGTGGCTGTTCCGAAGGCGTGTCCAAAATCAATTCCTAAAAAAAGGACGCATTTGAATTAGGAGGTAAGTTGTTTTCTTCAAAGGGGAAATTCACCTAGTAAACCAGTAAATAAATAAATAGATAAAGAATATGGTAAAGTCCAGTCGCCCAAAACATGGTGGTTCATTATGCTGGTATTTCACAGCAAACGACTGGACTGGTTGAGGAGAAGAGGGAGGAAATACAATCAGAGTATTCTTAAAACAAAGGATAGGAAAGAGGAGAGAAACGACCACCTGGCAGACACTCTCAAAATTGGGAGGAAAGCACGCACCTAGAGTACGCAAAGAGGTAGAGTGTTCTAGATTTTTTTATTTTTTTTTATTCATTCTCACATAAAATATTATCATATTTCAGGATATTAATAAATAAATAAATAAATAAATAGCACAACTAAAAAAAGAAATATACTTCTCAGAATGCCTCGAGGTAGAGTGCGTGCCAAGGTGAAAGATCCTAAAATTGGGGAAACCGAGTCTAAAGCAAACAACAGCTGCAGAAATTAAATTATACATGGTATGGACAGACAAAATGTTAGCAGACTTTGTACCTAGACATCGGCCATTGAATCGATCAACAAGCGTATTTGAAAGATGTCTATCACCAATACCCAATAACCAGTGGCACACTGACATGACAGCAAAGCTTGACAAGAATTCATTACGCATACTGATGAATGATTCCAAGTTGATCGAGTGGGACAGCAAGGATTTTCTGCAGCAAAATAAATAAAATCACATTGTTATCAATGAGGTGTTGGGGGGGGGGGGGAGTAACTTCTATATGTATTGTAATGGGGGACGTTCGCAACCCAAATATGGGTTTAGTATTCATGTATCTGATAGATTTGGCATTGCTTTGATTGAACTTAGGTTGAGTTCAATCTAATTATATTATAATGGTTATGAAATAATAATAAAGTTATTACGGGTTGGTTGTATGTAAGTTAGACCGCAGATATAGTGCCTACACGTTTGGTTAGTTCTTGGATACGAGTGTGAATAAGCATTATTTATTTGTTCTTATTGCTTTGCCATTTGTAGCAAAAATACAAAAATATTACAAAAATTAACATTACCGCCATTGCGTAAAGTGTTACATCAAGCACTGAGACTTCATTTGAAATCGTTATTTCGCTATCCTTGGAGCTGAATATGTTTCTCATCGTGTTGTAGACAGCTTGACACTTGTATGCACAATGGGGCTATTGCACACTTTTGCTATAAGCGATTTAATAGTCGATTATGGCGTAAAAACCTCAAAAAATAACAATGGCGGCACTAAAAACTTCCAAAATCCACTCCTAAACTCAATAAACGCAGTTATTTGGTGTAATGGTGGTTAAATGGTGTAATGGCGTAATGGTGGCCGAAGGCACTAACAATGGGAGATTCCTATCTTAATTTCGCCACTCTTTCTATGCTGACAAGGATGATTCACAGAGTAATTAGTCATCAGAGTGATGATCCACATCCGATGAATGGTACCGCAACACCAAGTGACACCGGTGTCAAATGAAAGTAGTCTCTAATTGGTCACATCTTGATGGAGTTTCAGAATTGTTAGATGGGAATCTCCCATTGTTAGTGCCTTCGGCCACCAATACGCTCCCGCAAATAACTGCGTTTATAGAGTTTAGGAGTGTATTTTGGAAGTTTTTAGTGCCGCTATCGTTATTTTTTGAGGTTTTTACGCCATAATCGACTATTAAATCGCTTATAACAAAAGTGTGCAATAGCCCCATTGCACACGCTATATTATATCAGCACTACTCGCACAACTCTATCATATTTCCATGGAATGGTATTAAAGACCAGTCCTTGCTAACATTCTCTTTGGCTTCTTCCTTTAAAATTTTCGACTTGGTTTGAGGAACCCTCATTCAGAATAGGAAACAAAAGCTCTAAAGGATTGATTGGAGATTCAATTCTTCCTTTTACTGTCTCCTGCAGAGATTCTCTATCAGATTGGCCTGAACACAACAGTAGGATTAACAAAGGTCACTTACTTTAGAACATCCAACGGGAGATGATGAGCCAACTGATCAAACTTCATGACAACATCTTTACGAGAGAAAGTCTGCGCAGCTTCCCCAAAACTATTAGAGTTTTTCGGCCGATTTCTTCTGACAGCCGAATTTATCCATGTTCTATGAGAATTAGGTAGCGATTGACTGTAGATAGAGAATCAGAATGAAAATAAAAAAAAAATGGTGAGTGTACGTCTTCAGTTACTAGTAAAAAGTATAGTGGTAAAGCGTTGCATTTTGACTATTTTAACACAAGCAAAAGGTTGAATTGAATGCGTTCACCACACAATCGATAGTTCAATCTTTTTAGTGCATTTTGATGGATAGAATGCAAACTATAATAATTCTGCATAAAAAGGTACACATTGTACATGAGGAAATACAGCACTGTCTTTATTTTTTTAGATTCTCTTTGCGCATGCATAAAAAAAATAAAAACTTCTTCGAACAATGTCTGACAGGAAATAATTTATGAATGAAAACTTTCTACTCACCTCACGCAGCATTTAATAATGGTTTCAACGGGAAAAAATTTATGAATGAAAACTTTCTACTCATCCCCCTCAGCATTTGTTAGGGGTTTCAACGGGAAATAATTTATGAATGAAAACTTACTACGCCTCCCTCTCGGCATCTGATAGTGGTTTCAACATCAGCTCCTTCAACGGTACGGTATTGTCAATCCACTGGATTAATCCAACGCTCGGGCTGAGAGGTATAACAGAGTACCTTGCGACAGTCAAATTACGAGCCACGGTTCTGCAGTTTGAAGTCAAATTTGTATTCATGAGGGTTAACAACTGTTGGATTCGCTGATCCTGCCTCAGATCTTCGCCGAATTTGACAAGGAAGCTATAGTCGTTGCCATCATTGCCGATCACTGTCAGCTTGATCGGTTTCCTAATTGATGCCATTACTTGTACCTGAAAGAATGATAACATGACGAATATAAAAGCGACGCAATTTTTGATAGTTTCCTTTCTCTCCATTCTTCAGCCATGATTAGTTGACACAATGAGTTTTGATAGAGCAGATGTATTCACAGTATACTCATCCTACACAGTAGCAAAACTCTGTAGGAGCGCTTTGGCGAATGTCGTTTTTCAATGAAATCAAATGGGAAAATTGAGTTGTAACCTTCCGACTACTTGGGGGCACCACCGTCGCATCCAGGGCAAATCAAATGGAAGATGTTAGTTCAACCTTCCGACCATCAGGGGGACATTTGCCGTTTTTCTAACATTGAGTTTCCCTACTGTATAAGATAAGTATACTGTGGATGTATTTTTAGTACCCAGTTCTAAGTTCTGACGAGTATTGAGTATTGCCTAGCAATCAAATTCCATGCATTTATGGATTCAGATGGAAGTCAGAGGGAGGATAGAAGTACATAATTGAATTTTGAATTGTTAACATACCTATTCTATTTAACAAACCTATTCTATTAATGTTCAGTCAAGTCGGTTTTACCTCTTAAATTGTTGAAATTATAATTAAAATTGTAATTGGAAGTGTAACTTAGTCCTGGTAAACCAGGGCTCTTTGTTCAAATTATGTAAAATAAAAAAAAAATAAAAAATAAAATGCATACTTAGTACTTACAGTCGATTTGAAGTCTGCAATCATTACATGATTCTTTGGATCCGGTCTGAGCTTGTTGGAGTACTGACCCGGAATCTCGATGGCAGAAGAATGGGATGATAAACTAAAAGAACTTAACCACGGACTATAGTAGTTGAGCCTAAAATCTCTGGTTTCTTTGTTATATTTCCTAAATGTATCGGAAGATAGGAATCCTCTAATTTCCTTACAGGCTTCGTCCAACTTGCCTTTATCGACTAGATCTAAAAAATTAGCGATACAATAATTTAAAATGAGAAAGTAAAAAAGATTGCACAACAAAGCGGATAGCAATTGCCCAGTTAAGCACACATACTTTGAACTACAAGAACTCTCGGTTTCTTTGAATTGATATTTTTGCTTGAACATATTTTGTTAGTTTTACAGCAGATAGACATATTGTCACTTTCACTCGCTGGCACTCACTTAGCTTAAGGCAAAATGAATTTCATAATTTACAGCTTTAATTCTCAGCCAATTCCCCTCCTTAAGGGGCTCAAGAAATCCATAAAAAATTTGCACGTGCTGACTTTCTTGGATTTTGCGTTTTTGCTTTGGTTTCAGTTTAAAATGCCAAAAACACGACTTATCCCGAATGCAATTAGGCCAATCAGTGGTGTTACCCATTGGATTGCAATCTGGAAAACATTCACCTGGAATCACCTTAATCAATACAAATTGACGACTCAAAAGATCAAAATTTATCTGGAAAGCTCTTTATTCAAGTGTATTTGAGGCCATCTCCGGAAAAAGGGCCCATAAAACAAGATATGTGCTCTTCAGCTAAAACCCCCCATTTACTTACAATGCACAATTCTCAGGAAGAACACATCAATTGTTTATGAGCTCTTTTTCCGGAGACGGCTTCAATTGATTTTGGTTCAAAATATCTAATCATTTGGAGGCAATCCGAGAAAGTCAGCTCAGATCTTCCTGCATTATATCTGACTGTTTTTATTCACACAAATATTAATAAGAAGACCAACATTTATGTTTGTTAAAAATAGCTGAGTTGATCTTCAGAAAGGTACGCAAAAAAAAAAAAAAAAAAATCTCAGACACTTACTTTTTATTTTATTTACAGTTTGTTTGGAGCTACTGATTGTCTTGATAATGTCCCCTTGAATTTCAGTCACATCGTAAAGTTTCAACAATGACTTGAGATAGTGATCTGCTTTACCGTCGTTTTTTTCCAGAGACGATAAAATTCGATCCATGAACCATTTTAATTTTATATCAGGAACACAAACGCAAGAAACGGCTTCGATAAATTTGTGTGTGACAACATCGACTGCAAGCAATGATTTAAGCCTTAAAGAAAGAAAGAAAAAAAAAACTGATATTAGTGATGCAAAAAGGCTTCAACTATTTTACAAACTGCTGCTTTTTTAAAATAATAAACCTCACTATTTCTGGAGGAGGGCAACAGGGTGACTCAAAGCCAAATCGGTTTCCTGATACATGTGCATGCCCCTTGACCCTTTCAAACCTGAAAATACTTCTTTTTTAGAAACTAATTTTTGATTAACACGGTTGGTCTTAGTGCTGTTTCCTCATCTAAATTGAAGTACTAATTGTATTTATATGTTTTGCATAAGACTATATGCTATCCCTTCACTGCATTTTTTTTTTTTCAACCAAAACTAGATCTTTCAATTCATTGGGTGGTCAAATACATGGGAAAAATAGCAAAAAAAAAAAAAAAAAAAGACAGTTTTTCGGTAAAAATTCGCACTTTTCTATTTTTTACTTGTTTTTTACACGTTCTATAACACCATAAGAAATGGCAGGAAAAGAAAAAAAATGTCAAAAATTTAAAAAAAAAAAAAAAATTACTTTCATTGGATTTTTCAAAACACAAATGCCAAAAGCCTTAGTAAAAATAATGAAATTGGGGTTGAATTGGATACAGGGGCAAATGCTCCCCCCCCCCCCCCCCCCCGGCCATGATTTTTATTATTAAATGCATTAGAATGAGTGTTGGTAGTCTTTCGAAGAATGTTTGAGCCCGTTTTTTTGATTTCTTATAAAGTGACACTTGTGATACAATTTGTAACAAGTCAAAATATACATTGCAATGTCAGATATAGGGCTTTCTACATCATGTAACACCGGTGTCACACTAAACAGTGATTTTATGTTCATTGGAATGGACTCCAAGTCTGAAAGGGTTAAGCAGAAAAGTAGGTACTCAAAAGCTAAAGAAAAGGATTGATTTCAGAATTCACTTCACCTTTTGACAACAGCTTCGGTGTCTGGAGTGAGATCAGAGTGCATATCCATGCTTAATTGGAAGGGATATATGAGCGCTTTGGGATATATTTCCGCCAGACTGATGAGCAGCTTTGAAACTGCATTGACTTTCGGTGTAAAGAGAGCAGTTAGTAGCTGTGGAACCCACTCTAAAAACTTCCACTCAGGCACATCGGTACACTGGAAAATACAACCACATTCAAACGTGAGAATTAAAATTTGAAAATTGTTGGACAGTGACAACTGGAGCTGGATAGACAAAAAGCTTTAAACCAATTCATACACACCTTCTCCTATTCTCTAATTTTTAGGGTGTAATAGGGCAGTTGCAAGGGTCTGAAATGTTCTGTTTTTTGTAAAGAAAATTATACTACTTGATGAGCTGAGAACAATAGAGCCTTTGGTTTTTTCATGAGTGTCCCAGTTTTGGAGATACACGCGTGTAAAGTTGTAAAAAATCATGTGCATAGTGACGTCACTATGCGGAATTTCCATTAAAACAATTTATTTATTTTGGGCCAAAATCTCATCTCCAGAACAAAGGGACTTGATTAGAAACCAAAGGCATCTTTGTTTTCAGGCCATCAAGTACTTTCATTTTGTTTATATAAAACACAACATTTCAGACCCTTACAACTGCCCCATTCAGAGGCTTATTTGCTTGAGAAATATTCAAACCGAGTGGAGTGAAAAAATTTGCCATTCAATTTGCCAAGATGGCCGACAAAAGCAGAAAAACACCCTGACTCGCTCAGGAGACTTCAGGCGATACTCTTGAAGTCCCTCCATTATGTTTTTCTGCTTTTGTCGGCCATCTTGGCTGCAAATTTTGAACTACACCCCACTGAATTTTTAGCGTGAACTAAGATGAGCATACCTGTATAATCTATAATCTGGACAAAATTACACCCTTAAACCTAACCTAAAAATTCCCCATGGTGGTTATGCAGGTTACCCACAGAGACAATATACATATAATAGAGACCACGCACTAGCCGTGCTCGCTGTGGCTGACTAATTTTTCGGAACTCAACAGGAATTGACAGAGGGAGCAAGAGGGAGCACCATCCAACATGGACCATACATTGAATGATGCAATTTCGGTGCTTCGGATTTAATGGGCAAAAATATCGACGACTTTTCTCATCATCAGTCAACGTATGGTCCATGTTGGCGGTGTTCTGTTGAGACCTCCAAAAAATAGTTGCCACCATGGCAACAGCCATGGGCAAGATAGATAGTGCGTAGACTCTATTGCATATTGTCTCTGGTTACCCATTAGACTGCCCACTCTAGATAAATATATAGCTCATTGAGTTGCATACCTGAGACTTGAATAACTGACTGATAGAATTAGTTTCCAGTGATGGAAGTTGTAGGAGGCACGGAAAGAGCTGAACGGCTTCACTTGAGCCGTACTTCATAGCAGACAGAAGGGAGCGAACAAAGTGTTCATTATAGTCTTCCGGGACATCTGAAAATTAAAGAAGAGCCATCATTTACAAGTCAAAAGCATACTGATATTCATTCACCAAGATCTATTAATACCAGATCAGTCCATCAGCCGGTCCATAGCAACGTTTCCCCCCTTGGCAAATGGATTCATCGTCGTATTCTGCATAAGAGTTGTTGATACCGCCAAGTGAACCTTTGCAACTGGGGTGATGTGATGGCAGCGATGCCCAGCAACCCAGGGGATTGATTCCCAGCAATTCTGGAGCCTTCTTGCAGTGTAACGCGTTAGCCCTGCCTACTTGCTACTGCGGACTAACCTGTGGTATTAATAGATCTTGCATTCACCAACCTAGGCATTGTGACATTTTTTCAAAGACCTTAAACGTATAAAAAGGCCAAAAAGACTCCTCAATTTTTCCGTCCAATGGGGAATCTTGCTGTGATAGGAATGCACATTTCATACCACACATAGCGTCTTTAAATGGAGAGGCACGAAATCTGTCCAAGACAAGCCTTCTGCGTCAGCCATTGATATTTGACGCATCTAATGCAGTGAGGCATAGAAACCATAATCTTAACAATCTTTTCTCTCCTTCAAATAAGCCAATGAAACTTATTTGATTCTCTTTTTTCAACAAAAACCACTTGACAATGGTGTCGGAGCGTCTTGTTGCCTTGCAACCAACCGAGACGCAACCCTGGTAACAACGCACAGATGTGGGAAAAAGTTGGAGAAACTGACTTTTTCACACATCTCTGCATTGTTACCATGATTACATCTCGAGTCGGTTGTAAGTCAGACAACGCAACGACCAGACAGCATTGCCAAGTTGTGCTAGATATTCCCAAATGGTTTTTGTTGAAAAAAGAGCATCGGAAAAGTTTCATGGGCTTATTTTAAAAGGAAAAAAAATTATTTAAAAAACCATAGGAGACTTGCATGCACCCTATTTTCATAATGCCATAACTTAGTCAACTTTTGTTCAAATAAGTTGATCTTGGTCTCAACCCATTGCTTTATACTCCCTATTTCCAATGAAACCAAGATCAGCTGAATCAGTTGCTTAACCCTTTACTGCATGACTTTTTTTTTTTGAATAAAATAATTTTATTTTCAGTACAATTTTGATCCTTGAGACAGGGAAAAATAGTGAAAAAATTCTTTCCATTATATTTCAATGGTAAAGAGCCTGAATATCAATTGTTCCAAATATGGCCTTACCCGCATTTAGGTATCCATGCAACTGAAAATAAAGTTTTCAGGCTAAAAAAAAAAAAATTAAAGTAGTAAAAAATAAGTTAGTAAGTTTCAATAGTTGTTTTTTTTTGTATGTGGTACCCCTGCGTTACTCCCAAACATAACAATGAAAATCGGAAAATCTCTATCAGATTTTCAGTGAGCTATTTTCAACCACTCTGCACGTTCTATATCCTGTGCTGCGCGCTCCAGGACAAAATCGACAATTCTTACTCGTTTAGTATCTGTTCCACATGTGACCCACCATGCAGCAACAGTACAACTCAAGTCCCCTACTTTTAGATAAGGCTTCATAGTAATTGTTCCAGATCTGGGCTCATCTGCAGTTAAGGGTTAACTGTTGAATTACAGCGCCAGCCCAGGTCTTTTTGGGATAGACTATGTATTACCTCGCAATTTTCCATTATTTGAAAACAACCAATATTCCTTCTACCTCAAGCAATTTTTTTCACTGTCTTCAGTGATTCTCCCGAATTGGCTCAGCATGCACCAATGGGGCTGTTGCACACTTTTGTTACAAGCAATTTAATAGTCAATTCTGGTGTAGAAACCTCTGAAAATAACGATGGCAACACTAAAAACTTCCATAATCCACTCTTAAACTCAATAAACTCTTTTATTTGCGCTAGTGTAATGGTGGCATAGGGCAGTAATAATGGGAGATTTCATCTCACAATCCTGTCCTCCATCAAGAAGTGACCAATAGGAGACAACTTTCATTTGACACCGGTGTCACTAAGCGCCACAGTACCATTCATCGGATGTGGATCACTACTCTGATGACTAATTACTCTGTGAATCATCCTTGTCAGCATATAGAGAGAGTGGCGACATCAAGATGGGAATCTTCCATTATTACTGCCCTATGCCACCATTACACTCGCGCAAATAAAAGCGTTTATTGAGATTAGGAGTGGATTTTGGAAGTTTTTAGTGCTGCCATCGTTATTTTTGGAGGTTTTAACAACAGAGTGGACTATTAAAGCACTTAAAGCAAAAGTGTGTAACAGCCCTATTGAAACAACAGATTAGCTAGATGCAAAACATGACATCCATTGAAAATTGGCTTGTACTCAGAAAAAAAGAGCTTTAAAGAAGCCAATTTTGGAGCTGTTCCTGACGTAATCGTAAGTAAATAAATAATTAAATGGTTAAAATGGTATACAAATAAGATGGATAGATGGAGAAAGCTGAGCAATGAGGATAGACGTTCTCCATCACAGCGTAAAACAACTCCAACAAGGGGTTCCGACCAGGAAACAAAAATATATTTTTGTCAAACTTTATCATCAAAATTCAAAAATATACGCCTCAAAACAGCCGCACAAAAAAGGGACCAGAAATTCAAAAACTATCCTCTTTTAAACAAAAAATCAGCGCTTGTAAAGCTCTGTGGTTTCACACAAGCAACTGGAAAAAAAAAAAAAAAAAAAAAAAAAAAAAAAAAAAACCAGAAATATCTATAAAGAATAAAATAAACTTTACAAGGTGAACTTACCTTCAGTTCTACTGTACACCCCAAAACAAAAGCGAACAATTTTCATGTGAGCTTCAGCTAAGAGAGAATCTTTACCAGCATCATTGTTCCTTTCAGCTTCACCGACTGCTTCAGATAAACATTCGAATCCCAGTTTTTTCAAGTTATCTTCTAGGGGCTGATTGAACAGAAAGCTGAAAAGTAAAATCAAAAGTACATTAGATGACAATTGATCTGTAAGATAAAACAGATCTTTGAAACCCCTTGGGTATTACACTAAAGTGATTCCAAAACCCCACATTGTTTACAGGCAGTAAAAGTCTATATACATGGCTCATGGCAGATTTTTTACAAATAAATCAAGGATTTTCAAGGACTTTTCACAGATTTCAAAGACTTCTAACAGGCAAAAACGTAGTCGTTTTTTTACCAATTTTCCAGAGACAGAAAAACCACATTGTGATATTATATTCTCACTTAAGGGTGCACTAACCAGAGGAACACAGTGCACAAAAAAACAAAAGAAAGAAAAAAGTTTCTGTTGGCTTGTGCATTTTTTCTCGCGACTTCGCAACAAAAAAGACACGACATTCTTCAGGCACACAAACAAACTTATCAACAAAATGGCGATCTGACACTGAAGCCAGTCGTTTTCAAGGATTTTCAAGAGTATTTGACGACTTAAACAAAATTCAAGGATATTCAAGCATATGAAAAACGAAAAATAAAATCAAGGATATTCAAGGACTTTTCAAGGCACCACAAACCACGTATATACTGACATCAGCAACGAGTTGATTCCATAGAGGGGCTTTGTCGCAAGTGACCTCTCAGTTCTAGTTCTTATAATGTGGTAATTGTAATTGAAATTGAAAATGTAATTGAAATTGTAATTTGACGAGTACCTTAGTTTCAGTCAACCAGGGCCCCCTGTTCAAATTATGTAAAATAAAAATAAATTAAAATAAATAATAGAAGCAAATCATTTAACTTGAGTCAGTTCAAGGAGGCGCAGTTAAAAAAATAGAAGTCAGCAAATCATACTTACTTTCTCTTGTAAAATTCACCCGTTAAAGATTGCTGAATTTTATTCCGTTGATCGGCAGATACATGAGCAATTATGTCGGTGAATTCAGATGACAAATCCGCCATGAGAAGGAACCGCATGAATGACAGCGAACAACTCAGATTGTTGTCTTGCTTCAAACCTAGAGACCAAAACAGAATAGAGGTCATTTGCGAAATCGAAAACAAAATCAAACACTTACTTTTACACAAAAACAAAGAACGACAACACGGGTCAGTAGTGAGACAACCAGATTTCAGTTACTAACGTAAAAATAAGTCTCTTTATGAAACAAGCCTTCAGCTTTATGGGTTTACCTAATAAATCCAAAGATATGGTGTGGATTGCCTGAGTTGCTGCGTCGTCAGAAACCACTCATTCAAAACGTTGTATTTCAACCATTTTCATCATGTTGGCAATTCTGCAGACACTTTTCTGAAACAAAATTCCCTGGCATTTTCCCGGAGCTGATGGACAGTCAGAAAAATTGGCGATGTCCTTATTATCAGCTCACCCGAAGGTTTCATTTCATTAACAAAAAGATCCTCCAAAATAACTGACCCACCCAACTGACTGGATATAGGAAGTTAATAATGCACTGACCTAGTTTGTCCCATGATTTGATTAGTGTTCTTGCTTTGGCATCACCTCGTGGCTGCAGACGAGCATTTTTAAGAAGAATTTTGCTATTATATAGTTCACATAATGGTTCACTCAGGTCGTCCCTTTTGATCTGCAAACAACAAGACAGAAAGAATAGTGTCAAAACAGTCATTATTTTGGCTACCAACTTCACCACTATACTGTGTAACATAAAATTGAGCCATTACAGCTATTTACAGCAGGGCAAAATTTCAACAAAAAATACTTAAAATAGGAACTTTTTAAACAAAAAGCAATATTAAAACGAAGCGTGGAAAAAACCATCTAACATGCGAACAGCCCTTATGTCTTTTCACTACAATCATTGAGTGTTTAAATGCACATCCCGAGGAAAATTCTAGAAAGACTTTTTGCTGGATTTTACTCAAGAATCAACTAGGTATTCAAACGCTTATAGCAAATATCATGCATTCCAGTCATCTAATTTCATTAGTTATCATGCATCTAATTTACAGATCATAAAAATTCTTAAGACCTAACAAATGAATGTAAAATGAAAGTAATGAAAACGAATGAAATGAGAAAATGCAATGACTTGAAGACTTGAATGACTTGGAGACTTGCATATTTCAATCAAGTTCCTTTCTTGGGAGCTGTCAATGCTGCCACTCTGAAAATTCCTTTATTTAATTATTTACCTTTGATAATTGATACTTTGCAAATTGATAGTTCTTTCCTTTCAATGTTACATCAATTAGACCAAGGCGAGTGTCTAAAAGTGTCTGTTTTAAACTGGTTATCAAGTTCTTTTCCACTCCATTCCACTGGCTCTGATTCAAAAGACACCTGCAAATGAAAGTATGAAAAGATTAACCAACTTTAGGAATAAGAAAGGATGTGCCTCAATTCATGATAAAGAGATAAAAGATTCAAATATATTTATAATTACCGGTACAATAAGCGGGTATCCCAATGGGTGAGAGAGTCATTAACGGCAGGTGGATTTTTTTTCCAATCTTTCTGAATGGCTTCGATCTTCTTTGTCAGCGTAACGCCATTGTTAACCGTAGACAAGATATTCTGAAAAAAAAAGGCCAAGGCAACGGTTAAGGAAAATTGGTTGGCAACCTTCACCAGACTGAACAAAAACGTCAAGACTTGCATCTTCACTAGAGATTTTAAATGCACGAAAATATTCCCGCTTGGGAATTTACTCTCTGAATTGAGTATTAAAGCCAACTTTCACTTTTTTTTTCATAAAACCTTTTCTCACCTGAAGCAATAAGATCACTGTACTTTGCCCATGTTTACTCACATCTAATCTACAATATTCTAGCGTGGAGTGACTCAAGTGGGATAGAAGCTGTTCTAGTCAGTGCTGCCCTTTAGCGTATAATTAATGACAGTTTTCAATTCATCAATGATTCCACCGATTGAGAAAAGATTACACATTTCAGTTCAGAGTATGACTGTAATGCACAAAAAACCACTAACATGTAATATTTTTTCAACCTGTGTAGTTGTCCATGACTTAAAAAACTTGCGGATAACTTAATAATTAAACGGTGATTGCACGGATTGATAAAAGATTACAGATCCGAGTATTTTTGTGCAGTACAGTCATACACTAAACTGAATTGTGTAATCTTTTCTCAGCCAGTGAAATCATCGTTGAATTGAAAATTACCATTCATTACCCGCAAAACGGCAGCTCTGATTCTAGAAGGACAAAAAAGAGTAGTCCAAGCAATGCTGGGCCTAAAAGCTTGACTGTCTTGTAGAGAATACTTCAGAAATCAAAAGTTACTGACACTGCCATCTCTATTCATTTTGGAGCTGATGTACAGTCCGTAAATTAAAAAGTGTAAGTTGACTCCTTTATTTTGGCTCGGTTAACCTTTAGGCAACCTGCAATACTTAAATTCATTGTGATAAGTATTCCATGTTGCCTACCTGATCTAAAATTTAAGGTGTTAACTGACGTTCTTTAATTCTTTGACTGCACATTGTGAAAACTAATGACAATGACTTCATTAGTTTCCAAATAGCACACTCTTATAACACTAGAGGCTCTAAAAGCGTTCAACTCACATTGATATCCACTATGAAATTTAGCGCTCATTTGGCAGAACTAGGAGGAAAACTGTAAGATAAACTTCCAAAAAACGTCAAAGAAGCAGACTAGCTAGGGCTTTTTTATCACAGAGTAAAAAGTTTGTTACTCAAAAGGCTTATTATTATTCAGTATGTGAATTCCTAGGGGTTGGTCAGCAAACAGTAAATTGTTGAAATCTTAAAAAAGTAAATTGTTGGCACTCAGGCCTTGTTATAAATATTTAAAAACAAAATTCACAAAATTGACGTGTACCCATAGCAATAATTTGTTGCTTTATACAAAATCATAAATAAATAAAATAAAAAACGAATCAGCTAATGTTTTTAACTGCTTGTTACATGCAAATTAAATTGTAAATAAGACAAATTAAGTATAAGTAATTTTAGTAGAAATAATTATAGTAGCAGGTAAGTAACAGTAGTAGTAGAGGTCATTTCAGAAGAGTTTGCCATTCACAGCTTTCTGAATACATGCACAAAAGGGCGTATTTTTGTCTTCAGCGCAGGTTGTCGAGACTAGATTCTACGCAAATAAGGTCATTCAATGAATCTACTGGTTAGGTTGATGGAAACTTGCGCAGAGGATGGAAATACACCCCTCCACAAAAGAGTACAATGAGTTGTGAAGGGCAAACTCTTCGAAAACGACCAGAAGTAGTAGTAGAATTAAAGTCTAACCTAACCAAAATTAAAGAGAGGAAAATTTGAATTCAAACTCACCATGACTTCTGAGAGCGTATGGAAATCAAGCAACTTCTTTGATCGGAGCTGATGAGAAAGTGGGTTGAGGTTGGCCCAAGAATTCAACAAGAGGAAGAGACTGAGCTTGGAAAAATGATGCGATCTTTCAACCGAGCCACGGATGGCTCCCCAGACACTCAGATGCTCCCCCACACAACTCTGATGACATTGAAAAGCAGCACAAATCAACTTTGAGAATCATTTTTGGAATTAAACTTTTACTTTCTCGCTCAGACCTTTAAGGAAGGGATCCAGGATTGTCTCCCTTTGAAACCCCCACATTCTTGGTTTTAAATGGCATTATTCTTGCTTTAAATTCTCATTTTCAGATTTTGCTACTTCCGTTCCTTGCTTTGAAACAATAATGAGAGCGTTTTTCAGCATTCTACGCTTGTTAACGTATTTTCTTATTCATAACATAATGTATGTAATTAAATTTAAGAAATGAGGGATGAATAAGGCGACATGATATCAACCGAAGATTGACGACTGACAATTTTTTTGACTATTGTTTCCCGTGTTTTTGCAGACTTTTTCAGTCAAATTTGCCAAAAAGCCAGGGTCGGACTGGCCAGGGCCGCTAGGCCGCAATCGCGGCCTAAAGTTTCGCTTTTTGAGGCCCAAGAAGGCCCCGCAGGAGCCTTCGATGGGGCCCCCGAATGGATAAAATGGAAAAATTTAGGAATGAAAAAAAGAATAATGTATCAAAGAAGACAGTAAATAGATTACTCTAAAGGAGAACCATTGTAAGCTAATTAAGATTGCTTAATATAAGGATTGAAAATGCATCGAGACTGGCCAAGTCCACTCTAGTCCAAGATGCGGACCGACATTTGGAAAATCTGGGGCCCCCGAACGTTTAAAAAAGGAGCCTTCGAATGGATTAAAACGGGGCCCCAATCGTGTGAAAAACGGGGCCCCCCGGTCGGGTCAAAATGGGGCCCCCAAACGGTTTAAAAACGGGGTCCCTTAGTCCCCCAAAAAGTATCGAAAGAATAAACTGGGAAGAAAATAAGAAATCCTGGCAAGAAAAACGAAAAAATGACAATTCATGTAATTGCAAGCGAGAGGCGAGTCTTAGGAGTCTACCATTATGTCTTATATTTTTTTAAAAACAAGTTTTCCTCTTTTCCTTCTTTTCAAAATCAAAACTTGCTAAAATGTTATCTCTATCTCATAAATAATTACTCGGTTCTCTCACAAATGAAACCCTTAAAACTCATTAAAATTGGGTTTTTAGGACGTAAAATTTTCAAAATTTCCCGGGGGAGGGACCCCAGACCCCCCGGTAAGTGAGACACGTGAAAACATATGGAGTCACTTCCCCCCCCCCCCCAAGAATGAATATCTAACTCCACCACCGAAGATAATAAGTTACTTTATCCTGGACTAGAAGCCGCAGCCGAGCATATGCTCTGGCTGATATTTGGGTGGGTTTAAAAAGGACCAAGAGAAGCCCACTGCGATCTGGATCCTTTAATAAGTCTACGTAATAACTAAAAAAATAGAAGATTAAGATAATTATCAGTTAAAAAATAGCGTAAAAACTGCTTCGTTTTAAGTTAATTTTTAAAAAATAGTCTGAGGGGGCCCCAAAAGGGGGGACCCCCTTCCCCCGGGGAAACTTTAAAACCGCCCGCCCCTAAAAAGTTCCGTTTTTCGGGGGGAACCCATTGGTTTTTAAATTTGATTTCTCTAACCCCAAAATAAAAATTTCCATTGTTTTGCTTTGAACAATTTGATGGGTCCACGTGTTAACAAAAATTCTTTTTCCCTTTTTTTTATATTTTTTTTTGGGAAAAACATTTTTCCCCCAATAACAAGGGATTTAAAAAAAAATCGTTTAAACCCTAAAAGGGAAAAAAGGAAAAAAAATTTGTTTTTTTGAATCTTACTTTTAAAATATTAAACTATTTTGGAAGATTGGTTTTTAAAAACCCTTTTTTTGAAACAATTTGTTTTAATGCATTTATTTTTTTTCAAAAATCTTCTTTCGTTTAAAATGGAAAGTTTAATTGGGGAAGTTTTTCCCAAAAAATCTTTTCCCTAGAGCTAGGAAAAAATAAAAAATAAAAAGAGAAACCAGGAAAAAGTGATTTTTAGTTAAGAAATTTATTTCCCATTTGGGCCCCCGGGAAAAATGGAAATGGAAATGGCCCGTCCATTTTTGGGCAAATAATTTTTTATGGTTTTTTTCCCCCCCTAAATTTTACTGTTTCATAATGGTGAGGTTTTTTTCAAAAAAAAAAAAACCCGGGGGATTAAAAAAATTTTTTGGTATAAGTTTTTTTGGATTTTTTATTTTTAGCTAAAATTCAAAAAAAAAAATTTTTTTAAAAGGAGCCACCCGTTCAACGGTTTTGGAAGGAAGTCCAAAACCCAAAAACACTTTTCATGGGGGGGACCAACGCACACGGGGGAAGCTCGTTTCCCTACAAATTTCCCCCGTTAGGTTTTTTCAAAAAGGATGTTTTTGGGGACCAGGGTATTTTTGAAACCCCTTTCGGGGGAAAAAACTCTTATCTGAGAAAGTCCGGAAAGGGAAAAATTTCTTTTGGGGACCAAAAAACCCGGTAAACCCAAAAATTAAACCCACCTAAACAATGAAATTTAACATTGTTCATGGGACTTTTGCCGGGCCGGAAAAAAAAAATAAAGGGAAAACCAAATAAATGTAGTAAAAGGGCCCCAATTGTTTTTTTTTAATTTTTAAAACTAAACAACTTTCTATCCCTGAGAAAATGCCCGACAGAGAAGGATTAAAACCCCCCATAAATTAAAAATTATTAAAGCCGGTTTTAAAATATCCCACTAAGAAATTGGCCCTAAAAAAAGAAAAAAAAGAAAAATGAACGAAAAAAAAAAAAAAAAAAAAAAAAAAAAAAAAAAACTTTTAAAAATTATTAAAGCATGGACATTTTTAAATACCCACTGAGAAAATTGGCTGTCCACTGAGAAAAGAAAAAAAAGAAAAAAAAAAAAAAAAAAAACAAAAAAAAAAAAAAAAAAAAAAAAAAAAAAAAAAAAAAAAAAAAAAAAAAAAAAGGGTGTTGAAGAAAATATGTACCATCTCGAATATCTTGCGAACGGCTTCAAATTTTGAAAAAACGCTGAAACACGTCTAAAATATTTTCGAGGAGGACAACTTTTCAGGGGGGTTTTGTTTTCCTCGTCCCCGGGAGGGGCGCAGGGAGGGTTGGACACCCCCCTAACTTGAATATTTCAAATGGCAACCCCCATCTTGTGATACATCGATCGAAAGGGCATAAAATTCAAAGACCTTTGGCGCAAACTGCAGGTCGATATCGGTTTTTGTTTTTGATACATCAAAGGTCAAAGTTCGATTTCGACCTATTTTCAAAACATCATAGCTCGAGTTTAAAAAGTCGTAATTTAATAAACTTTGGATCTAAAATACTCTAAATTGCCAGTACTTTTCAGAAAAAGATACAAAATTGGGCCCTTCCCCAAAGCCCCTTCCCCTTTAAACAGCCTCTGACTAGATTGAGTAGGTAGTAAAGCAAAGAATCTTTACCTTGAAAAATGACTGCTCCACGAAAGATTGCTGATTGTCTGAGTGAGAAAAGTCTTGAGACTGTTGCTCTTCGTAGACTCTGAAGTAGTTTTTTCTTGCGCTTTGCCAATCTTCCAGCTGTTCAGCCTCGATAGCTTGTGAAAGCAATTTTTTCTTGAGCCAGTTTATTGCGGAATATTCCAAGAACAACGTCTGACTCACCAAGACATTGATACAATCTGTAACATCACAGTATAAAATTATTAAAAAGAGTAAAAAAAAAATTCCGGGAATCCGAAAAAAGGGGGGGGGCGAAACCCCGGGAAATTTGAAAATTTTCGGGGTTCAAAATTTTTTTGGGTTTTTTTTTTTTTTTTTTTTTTTTTTTTTTTTTTTTTTTTTTTTCAAATACATTTATAATTTTTTCGTTTTTTTTAACTTTTCTTTTCCTTCCATATGTTTTTTCTTCCTCTTCCCCTCTATACATTAGCGCCTGCTAAAACGACGGAAACTACTATCATCACGATTTGGTCGAATGCGGCGCTGGCGCGTCTTCCGAATATCGATGAACCTAAACGGGGATAACGGGCGGTAATCGATCAACACCAAAAGTGCGCGCGACCAGCGAAATAGAATAGTAAAGATAAATCAGAAAACAAATATTTTCTTCTCATTTATCATTACATCGTAAGGAAAATAAAAGCGCTGCACTTTAAAACAATTTTTTTCGAACTTTTACAGCGCGGATTCGGATTCGGTTCGGATTCGGGAAAATTTGATTTTAAGATTCGGATTCGGAATGAAAAAACTGGATTCGCACACCCCTACTTTAACGTGGTGTCACATCTCCCATGCACTGGGCCAGATCTACTTTCATGTTACATCTTGTTGAAACAAAAGTGCTTCTATTTTATTGTGAAAAAATAAAAATAATAAAAATAAAAAAAAATGGGAAGGAACAGGTTAAGTATTTTACATGAATAAGTAAAACCAACTGATTGAATCAAGACAATTTCTCATCATGTTACCTATTTTCGGATATTCAAGACTATATTTTTAAAAAATTACCATTCCAAAAAATGAAACAAATTGGAAAAGGATTTAGTTTTTTAATTGTTTATGCTGTTTGCCATTGAATTTATTAAAATATAGAGAATTAAACCACTAATCATTAAGATACCTCAAATCTAATCTGCGTATTTTAGCGAGGTGCACCGTTTCTATGTCTCTATATATTTGCAAATTTTGTGCACCGATTTAAAACAGCGGTATTTGTCAAGTAGGCTTCGACGCCGTAGACCAATATTCCTGGACCAAAAGCCTGTGGGCTTTTTTGTCACGCAGACATCTTTGATTATTAAACTTATTGTCTATGGAGCTAATAAATTAGACCTTTCGTTATTAGACATAATTTAATAGACCTCGTGACTGTAGACCAATTCTTTGTAGACCAAACAACCTAAAATTGTTTCAAACCTCCTTTTCTCCGGCTCACTAGGGACACCATATTTTCGATGTTATTAAGATACTGTTTTCGGCGGTGATTAGGTGTTTTCAGAGGGCTAGAAGCGGTGTTATTTTTTTCTCCAAATAATATTGTGTTTTCCCTAAAAAGCCCAAGTAGTCCTACTCCTGATAGATTCGCATTATTTTCCCCTTCTTTATCTATTTTTATTTCATCACAGACTTCTATTGTTATTAATTCAACTCTTCATTTGCAAAATTGGCTCCTTTCTTCTCTTTATTTTGCTTCTTGACAATCCTTTTCAGTGTAGAGACACCATTTTACTGTCATATTGGAATGCCCTTTTTTGACACTTCATGATCGAGTCTATTATTATTTTTCATGTTATTTTTTACAAGTTTTTCCTTGTAACAGCGGTTTAAGCTCTATTTAGATTGTTAAATGCTGTACATATGCAGTATTTTATCACCATGATTCTAATTTTGGATACTAGTGCTTCTAGAAATAGTTTTTTCAGACTCTTATTACAGGAAGTGTAAATATGAATCTATCTTTTGAATAAATTTTTATTTACCCTTTCTTTTTCTAGGTTTGTTTTTTGTTTTTAAATCCATCGAAATCACCGACGTGGAAAGCCAAAACAAAACGGGTAAATGAAAAGTCTTAAGTTTCGTCGGAATCGCGGTATTTCCCGGATGCCGGGATAAAAATGCCGGATTTCACGTTTTGTCGCGTTTTAGATTAGAATCAGAGGATGCCAGGTGCTGGCTGTCTGGGTCCGGTCTCGATCCGATGAATTTTCAAAAATTTGTGCAATTCGCGCCCGCGAAAATAAGGTGTCCCTACGGCTCATTAGGATTAAAGACAATCACTAAAGACGACTGCACCACAGAGGCCAACAAGGAATATTCCGATTAGGTATATAATAAGAGTTCTTACTCTGCAAGTTTAAACCAAATTTCCCTTCCGTCCTCATTATCATCATGCCTCTGTCGTTTCGCAGGAGGCGGAGCTGGGCTCGAGTTGAGGAATTGATTTTCAAGAACGAGCGTTCCTAATGACATCAGGCCACTGGCTATGGAAGCTACAGAGGAAAAGAAAATAGCATTAAAGAGAAAGTTGTTTTTTGTTTGTTTTTTTCAGAGATTGGTACTTAGGAACTTTACAAAAGCTGTGGTAAAGTCAACCAGTCAATAAGAAACAACATAGTTTACAGTATTGTATACTCTGGCAAGGAGAAAAATTCCTTTTCAAGTAAGAAAATTTTGAGTTTATCAAGGGGCCCACTGCAAGAGGCGGAGGTGTCTTGCAGAGGACCCTTCAGGGATTTCGGAAGCTTGTTGAAAATTCTTCCCCCATGCATAGTACATTATTGTATTGTAATTTTTTTTTGCTTTCATTTAATTTAATATTATTTGAACCATCTGGTGTTATGATTGTGTATTCTTTAAAAGTTAATACATATATTGGGGTATTTAATTACAACCTTCATTACCTTTAGAATCTATAATCTGGTGACCGTTAATATTTGAAGGTCCTTGAAGAGACCTCTGCTGATGCCTTACTTTTGATGCCAACCATTTGCCTCATAATTCTTTTCTGGATGGTAAAAACTTTTTCTATTTATTTATCTACTTATTTATTTATTTATTTATTTACTTACCTATCTATTTATGTATTTATTTATTTATTTGTTTTCAGTACAATTATAATGTGCTTATGCAGGCTCTGTACACTGTCAATGGCTTAAATGGTAACAATATAGTATAACACAATTATTTATCATTTTAGTTTTGGTGATTAAGGAATTCTTGCTCAGAGTAATCCTATATTATCCTATATTATATTTGTAAGAATGAAGCTAAGTTCCTGGAGAACCGTTGCACCGTTCGGTAGGGGCCTGGTACCGATCGGTAGGGCTCGGCTTCAATGCTTCGGGAAAAATATAAGTTTTTCCGTGCGGCCCCCGTCCCCTTTTTTAAAAAGCTAAAAACTTTTTTCTGGGAAGTTGTGCGAGTGCGAAAAGGATGCGAATCAGTTCGTTTTGCAAGGGTGGGAGAGAGAAGCGAGATTTTGTCATCCTTTTTAAAAGCATACGTGCGGACGAGCATACGATTTTGTACGCGTGTGACGGGAACGTGCTGCTCTGTCAATTTGTTTTTTTTTAAATTTGATAGCGTTTGATTTACCGTGGGTTGGATCAATGTTTTTTCGGGGGAGGCCAACGCCTTATATAAGACCCAACTCAACCAGGTAACCCCAAAAGGAAAGTTAGGTTAGGAATAAGGTGTTGGCCATAACCCTCTGTTTAACGTATTTTATAAGAGTTCTTTCCGTTTTTCCTTAAAAAAATTTTTTCACATTTTGTTTTCTTGGCTTATAGGGAATATTTGGGTTTGACCCCGCCCCCGGGGTTAACTTTTTTAAAAAATTAAGGAAAATAAAGTCGTTAAGTACCCCCCTTTTGTTGAAGACCTTGCAAATATTCCCTTTTCCGTTAATCGCACAAATCTTTTTTATCATTTTTTGATTCTCCTTACCTCGTTTTTTGCGATTCTTCAAAACCCAAAAGTTTTAGGGGAGGAGGAATTTTTCTATATTGTAGTTTACCAGAAACCCCCCTTGTTAAGTTCTATTTCAAACGAGTTTAAATTTTTGAAATTTTTTGGAGTTTTTCTTTCCAATTTGTTTTATCAATCGCCTCACATTTCATTAAAACTTTTGGGAAACCCGCCGCCTTAACCAGGAGTGGAGGAGCCAACAAAAGGGTTCTTTGTCATCTCAATTTTGGAAGACCATCATGTCAGGAGTGATTCCTCTTTTTCCTTTTGAGTCCAGAAATTAGCCGAACAGGATTATCGTAAAACCTTTTTTAACCAGGGTTTTTGCCTTTCTTCGGAACTTAAAGGGAGCTTGGAGGGGGAAAAGAGAAACCTAAAGATTTGGGTCAAGATTTTAGAAACACCAACGCCTTTAGAAGCATAAAGTCGAGGAAATAAAGTGGAGTTATTGACCCTTTTCTTCATACACAAGCTTTTTAGCGCGGATCGGAGCTTGAACAACAGTCCTTACGGGAAATTTGGGAAACGGACCGAACCGCCATAAGCCGCAATGAGTGCGGGAAAAACCCTTTAAAAACGCAAAGAGCTCTCTCTGAGCTGCTTAGGGAAAAAATTTGGGGAAACGGACCGAACCGCCAAAGCCGCAATGAGTGCGAGGAGAAACCTTAAACGGAAAGGTCTCTCTCCCCGCACTGGCAGTCCTTAGGGGAAAAATTTGGGGAAACGACCGAACCCCATAAGACGAAATGAGTGCGAGGAAAAACCTTAAAACGCGAGAGTCTCTCTCTCGCACTCGCAGTGTTTAGGGAACACTTTGGAAACGACCGAACCGCCATAAGACGCAATGAGTGCGAGAGAGAAACCTTAAAAGCAAAGGGTCTTCTCTCGCACTCCCGTCCTTACGGGAAAAATTTGGAAAAAAGACCGAACCGCCAAAAACGCAATGAGTGCGAGAGAGAAACCTTGAACCGCGAGAGGTCTCTCTCCCCGCACCCCCGCTTTACGGAATTTGGGAAACGGACCGACCGCCTTTAGACGAAAAGGTGCAGAGAAAAACCTTGAAACGCGAGAGGTCTCTCTCTGAAACCGCAGTCGCTTACGGGAAAAATTTGGAAACGGACCGAACCGCCAAAAGGGCGCAATGAGTGCGAGGAGAAACCTTAAAACGCGAGAGGTCTCTCTCTCGCACTCGCAGTCGCTTCCGGAAAAATTTTGGGGAAACGGACCGCCCCATAAGACGCAATGAGTGCGAGAGAAAAACCCTTTGAAACGCGAGAGGTCTCTCTCTCCATCGCTTCGGGAAACACTTTGGGAAACGGACCGAACCGCCATAAGACCAATGAGTGCGAGAGAAAAACCTTGAAACGCGAGGGGTCTCTCTCTGCACTGGGAGTCGCTTAGGGGAAACACTTTGGAAACGGACCAAACCCGCCATAAGACGCAATGGTGCAGAGAGAAACCTTGAAACGCGAGAGGTCTCTCTCTCGCATCGCTTACGGGAAATTTGGGAAACGGACCGAACCCCAAAAGACGCAATGAGTGCGAGAGAAAAAACCTTGAAACGCGAGAGGTCTCTCTCTCGCAGGTCGCTTACGGGAATTTTTGGGGAAAACGGACCGAACCGCCATAAGACGCAATGAGTGCGAGGAGAAACTTAAACGGAGAGGTCTCTCTCTCGCACTCGCAGTCGCTTAGGGGAAATTTGGGGAAAACGGACCGAACCGCCATAAGACGCAATGAGTGCGAGAGAGAAACCTGAAACGCGAGAGGTCTCTCTTGCTCGCATTTGCTAAGGGACATTTTGGGGAAACGGCCGAACCGCCATAAGACGCATGAGTGCGAGAGAAAACCTTGAAACGCGAGAGGTCTCTCTTTTGCACTCGCAGTCGCTTACGGGAAATTTGGGGAAAGGGGCCGAACGCCATAAGACGCAATGGGTGCGAGGAAAAACCTTAAAGCGAGAGGTCTCTCTCCCCGCACTCGCAGTCCCCTACGGGAAATTTGGGGAAACGGACCGAACCGCCATAAGAGCAATGAGTGCGAGAGAAAAACCCTTGAAACGCGAGAGGTCTCTCTTTTGCACTCGCAGTCCTTACGGGAAATTTGGGAAACGGACCAACCCCTAAGACCAATGAGTGCGAGAGAAAAACCTTGAAACGCGAGAGGTCTCTCTCTGCATCGCTTAGGGAAATGTTTGAGAAAGGACCGAACCGCCATAAGCGCAATGAGTGCGAGTGAGAAACTTCGCGAAGTTCTCTCTCGCACCCCATCGTTTAGGGTTTTGGGAAAGGCCCCGTAAGCGCGGAGTGCGGAGAAAAACCTTTCGCGAAGGTTCTCTTTTGCACCCCATCGCTTAGGGGGCCTTTCCCGAATCCTAAGCGAAGGGTGCGAGAGAAAAACCTTCGGGGAAGGTTCTCTCTCGCACCCCATCCCCTCTTTATGGGCGGCCGCCCCAAGGCCAATGAGTGCGAGAGAGAAACCTTCGCGAAGGTTTCTTTTCTCGCACCCTTGGGGTTTAGGGGGCGGCCGCCACCTAAGCGAATGAGTGCGAGAGAGAAACCTTCGGGGAAGGTCTCTCTCTCCATCGCTTAGGGTTTGGGGGCCAACCCCTAAGCGAATGAGTCGAGGAGAACTTCGTAAGGTTCCCTCTCGCACCCCATCGCTTAGGGTTTTGGGGGGCCAAGCCTAAGCGAATGAGTGCGAGAGAAAACCCCTTCGCAAAGTTCTCTCTCGCCTCGCGCCCTTACGGGCCTTTCCCAAGCCTGAGCAATGAGTGCGAGAGGAATTTTTGCGCAAAGGGTTCTCTCTCGCACCCCATCGCTTAGGGTTTTGGGAAAGGCCCGAAAAAACGATGAGTGCGAAGAGAAACCTTGAAAAGATTCTCCTCGCACTCGCGTCCTTCGGGCCTTTTTAAACACCCCGTAAGAAAATTGCGAGGAGAACCCTTTGCGCAAGGTTCTCTCTCGCACTCGCGTCTTAGGGGTTTTGGGCGCCAAAGCCGAAGCGAATGAGTGCGAGAGAGACCCTTCGGGGGGTTTCCCCCAAGGTTTCTCTTTTGCACTCATTGCGTCTTAGGGCGTTCGGTCCTTTTCCAAATTTTCCCGTAACGACTGCGAGTGCGAGAGAGAGACCTCTGCTTTTTAAGGTTTCTCTCTCGCACTCATTGCTCTTATGGCGGTTCGGTCCTTTTCCCCAAATGTTCCCGTAAGCGACTGCGGGGGAGAGAAAACCTCTCGCTTTTTTAAGGTTTCTCTCTCGCACTCTTTGCTCTTATGGCGGTTCGGTCCGTTTCCCAAATGTTCCCGTAAGCGCTGCGAGTGGAGAGAAGACTCTCCGTTTAAGGTTCTCTCTGCACTCATTGCGTCTTATGGCGGTTGGTCCGTTTCCAAAGTTTCCCGTAAGCGACTGCGGGGGAGAGAGACCCTCTCGCGTTTCAAGGTTTCTCTCTCGCACTCATTGCGTCTTATGGCGGTTCGGTCCTTTTCCCAAAGTGTTCCCGTAAGCGACTGCGAGAGAGAGACCCTCGCGTTTCAAGGTTTCTCTCGCATTTATTGCGTCTTATGGGGTTCGGTCCGTTTCCAAAGGTTCCCGTAAGCGACTGCGATGCGAGAGAAAGACCCTCGATTTAAGGGTTTCTCCTCGCACTCATGCGTCTTTGGCGGTTCGGTCCTTTCCCCCAAATTTCCCCTAGAAACTGCGGGGGAGAGAAAACCTCTCCGTTTAAAAGTTTCTCTCTCGCACTCATTGCGTCTTAGGCGGTTCGGTCCTTTTCCCCAAAGTTTCCCGTAAGCGACTGCGAGAGAGAGACCTCTCGCGTTTAAAAGTTTCTCCCGCACTCATTGCGTCTTATGGGGTTCGGTCCGTTTCCCAAATTTCCCGTAAGCGACTGCGAGTGCGAGAGAGAGACCTCTCCGTTTAAGTTTCTCCTCCCCTCATTGCGTCTTTGGCGGTTCGGTCCGTTTTCAAATCATTCCCGTAAGCGACTGCGAGAGAGAGACCTCTCGCGTTTAAAGGGTTTTCTCTCTCGCACTCATTGCGTCTTATGGCGGTTCGGTCCTTTTCCCCAAATTTCCCGTAAGCGACTGCGAGTGCGAGAGAGGCCTCTCGCGTTTAAAGGGTTTTCTCTCTCGCACTCATTGCGTCTTATGGCGGTTCGGTCCGTTTCCATAATATTCCGTAAGCGACTGCGAGTGCGAAGGAGCCTCTGCGTTTCAAGGTTTCTCTCTCGCACTCATTGCTCTTAGGGCGGTTCGGTCCGTTTCCAAATTTCCCGTAAGCGACTGCGAGGAGAGACCTTCCGTTTCAAGGTTTTCTCTCGCACTCATTGCGTCTTATGGCGGTTCGGTCCGTTTCCAAATTTATTCCCGTAAGCGACTGCGAGTGCGAGAGAAGACCTCTCCGTTTCAAGGTTTCTCTCTGCACTCATTGCGTCTTATGGGGGTTTTGGTCCTTTTCCAAAGTTTCCCGTAAGCGACTGCGAGAGAGAGACCTTCCGTTTCAAGGTTCTCTCTCGCATTCATTGCGTTTTTGGCGGTTCGGCCCTTTTCCCCAAAATGTTCCCGTAAGAGATGCCAGTGCGATAGAGAGAGAGACCTTTCGCGTTTCAAGGTTTCTCTCTCGCACTCATTGCGGCTTATGGCGGTTCGGTCCGTTTCCCAAATTTTTCGCGTAAGCGACTGCGAGTGCGAGAGAGAGACTCTTCGCTTTTTAAAGGGTTTTCTCCTCGCACTCATTGCGGCTTATGGCGGTTCGGTCCGTTTCCAAAGTGTTCCCGTAAGTGACTGTTGTTCACAGCGGGCCGAGTCACAGCAGCTAAAAATGCTAAAATGGTGATGAAAAAAGGGGCCCCTCATATAACTGCCATCAAATACTTTCCGATACGACTTCATGAACTTAACTGAATGAGCTCTAGGTGCTTTTCGTAGAAATCTTGACCCAAATTTTATAGGCCATTCTCTCAGCCTCCCCCTCCAAGCTCACCTTTAAGATTCCGAAGAATGCGCAAAAACCACGGATGGTTCAAAGAGAGGAAATTTTTCGATGAAACCTGATTCAAGGCTGAATTATGCTGCGACTAAACAAAAGGGAAAAAGAGGGAATCACTCCTGACATGATGAGTACTTCACAAAATTTATGATGACTAACCAGAACCCTTTTAGTGGTCGGCTCGTCCGACATCCTGAGTTAACGGCGGGCGGGTTTCCGACAATCCAGTATTTAAAAGACACTGATGATGGCGCAATTGATAAAACAATATTAGGAATGAAAATCATCCAGAAGGGAATTCAGAAATTACGAACTCAAGTTAAGTAACTACGAACTCTAACACAGGAGGGGTTTCTGGTACACACTACACAGTATAGAAAAATTACCTCCTCAGCCACTAAAACTTTTCGGATTTTGAAGAATCTAGCACTAAAAGGACTGAGAGTGAAGGAGTAGACTCAAAAATGACTAAAAGCCGATTTGTAGACAGATTGAATCGTCGTAAACAGGCGAACGTGATTTGCAAGGTCTTCAGAGCATACCAAGGGTGTCCACTTCAACGACTTATATTTTCCATATATTTTCGAAAAAATGTTACCGGACCTGGTAGGCGGAGGTCAAAGCCCAAGCTATCCTCCTTCTATTAAGACCAAGAAAAGCAAAAACTGTGTAAAATTAGAGTTTTTGAAGCGAAAAACGGAAGAGAACATCTTCATAAAAATACGTGTAAACAGAGGTGCTCCTATCCGGGCCCAAACACCTCTATTCTAACCTAACTTTCTTTCTTGCGGGTTACGCTGGTTCGTATTCGTTCGCCGGGCTAATATAGAGGTCGTTTGGGGAAAGGGCACATTCGGGTATAGAAGCATTTTAATAGCGACTTCAATGAAGTCACTTCGTATGATATCGATGAAGCTTCGACTTTTTATCACATGATTTTACGTGTATGTAAAAAATGGGACAGTCACAGTGCTGCTAGATGTGTTGTAAAATTTCAGGCACTTGAGATTTAATGTAAAATGTGTATATTTTACGTCAAATCTGGCAGCACTGTACAGTCATTGATTGATGGCTCGACGAGGTTGCTGTATAACTTCGCAAAGTAGAGCTTCGATACTTATCACATGTATTAAACGCAGATTTATAGAATAGTACAATCAACTAGAGATGACTTTTTTGAGATCGGGGCGTTGAATTGATATCTCGATTGTAACCCAGCAAATTTGGGGTAGGTTTCAAGAATTTTTTAAAAAAACCAAACTATTAGTGATGATGAGTTGAGACGATGGTTATTCTTCTCTTATCAATAATATGCTCTCGAATATTTCTGAGTAATGAAAATAATTGGTTTCCTGTTGAAAATGTGTTGTTTACTTTGAATGTATAATTGATTTATCTAAGGATACTACCAACGGTCCAACGGACCCAGAATATTGTTACACATCCTCTTTCAAAGTTGGCGATTTGAGCTGTTTCGTATTAGTTCGCATCTCGGTGAGGTTATGATGTTTTTAAAGGTCTGTTTTTTCAAATTTAAAAAAAAAAAAAAAAAAAAAAAAAAAAAAAAAAAAAAAAAACGTTTTTCTTGGGTATTTTGTAGTTTTTAACGATTCATTTGATTGTATACACCTGTTATTTTTTAATCTGTGGAGTCAAAGTGTGTCAAATTAAATGAAAGCGTTTTTTTTTTTTTTTTCGAAATAGACTGATTTAGTGCTGACTTGGTGATGAGCGTTCCAAAGAAAGACAAACTGTCTCTCTTGGTCTCACGTAACCCCCGCATGTACTGCTATCTCACTCTAATTTCAAAAAACTTATGGAAGACATCTTTTGAGCATTGAGCAGCAATTGTCAAAAAGCGCTGAAAGAATGACCCCAAATAATAGGGGTTGTAAATGACCTCACGTCCAAAAAGCTTAAAAAATTAAAATGTTAAATGAAGTTTGCTTGAATTTTCCCAGCCAACCTATTTTAACAAATTATTGTCGTTAATAAAAGGGTGTTTGAAAAAAGGGATACTTTTTCCCCCCAAAGTTTCTTTTCCATTTTTATACAGATTTTTGATTTTCCTACTAAAACGCAATGTCTTATTGTCATGTCAGTTCAACGAAAGGTTATCGTAGGTGGGATCTCGGTCATGCGTATTTTTTGCTTACCCCGAACTTCTCATTTTATTGTGAAAGCATGGTTTTTCACTCTCGCTATCTCTTTCTCTCCTTCCCTTCTTTTCTCTGTACTGTTCTAAATCGTATAATCCACATGCGCTAATACGGTGCATCCAAATGCGCCGATTCTAAGGGTTTCGGCGGCTCCATGAGCGCCAAAAAAAAATTTACGGTTTTGGATCGGGGCCCCCTTGAGAACGACCACCCCTAAAAAGGTTAAGTTTCATGCAAGGGGGGGGGGGGACGGGGGGTTATGCTATTTATGCCCCTTCCAAATAATGACTCCTGTTTTCTAAACATTTGGTGTACATGAGAAAATACCTCTTTAGTATTGCAGGAATAATAGAGTAAGTTTTTAGATTTCGTCCTTTGGAGCAGGATTAGATGGGCGAATAGCAAACGGAGTTAGGGAGTGGATATCAAGTCAAAGTCTTAGCTCGAATAAACAAAATCACGCGCAAGACGCGAAACGGAACGCTTGGCCGCGAAGCGGCCACCGGCCTCTAGTATAATATAATAACATAGAATCAATAAGAACTCACCATTTGATGCAGTCTCAAAGTCAATGCTGATCTCGTCGTGGCAGTAATAAGAAATTTCTAGAAATGATCCGATGACTGCTGAATTGAAGGTGAGGGACTCTTTCATGATACCACTGATACTGTGAGAGAGTTCAGCATAAAAGCTTTCCGCAGACTCCATCTTGTTTATTTCTCCACAGAAACTTTTGAAGAGAGCGACCATTAACTGTCGAGCTGTGCTTTGATCACGCTGAAAAGTCAAAGAGAGAAAATCAGGAGCTGGATTTGAATTCAGACAGTTACTATACAGTCGTATAATGCAAATCAGCGTGTGACATCTTGCGATGCACAAAAACAAAGCTAAATTATGTGGTGACCAAAGAGCGTCAAAGCATCATGTAAAGCAAATTTTAAACAGCTTTAACTCCTTAAACACCCACAAACTATAGAAGATTTTCATTGACATCACAGTTCACTTGGATTTTCTTCCCGGAAGTCAGAAATGTGAAATTTTATTTGCGTGATTTGTGCAACTGATCTATTTGGTTATCTAAAGCAAAAAATTCCCACTTTTTCGGGTCAAATGAAATGATACATACATTGGATTTTGATGTTATTTCATGTCGTTTTATGGTATTTTTTCCCATTTTCTAGGTTACTCATTTTTTTGGCGCATTTTTTGCTTTCTTTAAAGTAAGCAAATCTAAATATTTTAAGATTTATTTGAGAATTTATGTATGTTTTGGACTCCAAAAGATTACAGATTATTTCAATTGATGGAACTTCCGAAGCTACAAATTCAAGAGATTACTTAAAAGTAAAACGTGAAGTTTGAGAGGGAGGAAAGGTAAATGAAATGAGACTTACTTCAGCAAAGACTCTCAACGGAACAATGAGCTCTGAATACTTTATCTGGATGTCGGGAAACTCTCCGTCTCTGTAGTTCCGCAAAATTGTGATCTCTTTCTTACGCTTTTGAATCTCTTCCTTCTGCATTATTTCAATTGCTCGGTTCAACTTGACATTTTCTTGAGCATAGTAGAAATCATTTGTTTTACTCTTCCGCAATCTTTGAGATTTATGCTGGGATGAAATTACGCTGGCTGAAGGAAAAAATCAAAGAATAAAATCAAAGAAAACACAACTTGGAATATTTTGATTAATGCCTTAATTACAATAGAAAAGAGGCCTGCGTTGACAGCGAAATCGGTACTAAACAGATAAAGATATTTCTTTCTGTTTTATCAACATTTTAAAGACAATGGGTCTATTGCGCACTTTTGCTACAAAGCCAGAAATACCTGAGTCTAAAATAAAATGTTACGGAAAACCGATGGAAACAACAAGAACTCATTGAATTTTCTCTGTGATAGAGAAAAAGAAACGAATGGTTGGGACCTGCTGCAAAACAAATTTGAAAATGAAACTAAGGGCGTGTAACTCAATGACGTCATAGTGTAGGTCCGCGCCAGTGTTGCCAATGGTGGTGCTATAGTATTGGGGCACGAAACAATAGTAATATGGCCTCTATTTCTTTTCATCAGTCATAAAATCAGAGAAAAGTGCAGGGACGCATCTGCGCAAATCACAATTGGCACGCAAACAAACAACTTCCGGTTACCGGATGTCCTATACTATGACATCTTAAGTTTCGCGCTGAAACAAAACCTTTTCAAACCGCTCAGAATTTTCGCAACTTTGGAAGCGATTTTTATTTTTTATTTTATTTATTCAATTTAGTACATGAAAATAACATGTTATCGTCCAAGTCACAAACACGAACAAAGTCATGAGACAAGACAATAGCTTTAGCTATTAAAAAACTCATCAACAAATAATACGCCTTCCCCAAGAGAAAAGCCCTTAGCCTACTCAGAAAGACTGTGCAGTTCTCAAATTCCTTAATATCGTTTGGAAGTTTGTTGAAAACCCTCGCCACCTTTTGAGTTTAAGCGAAATTTTTTACATTCGGAGCCGACAGAGGAAAGCTGAACGTCGTACCCCCTCCTTGTCTTGTATCCATGGGCCTGCTTAAACTGAGTGAACTCCTCCGGTTTTTTTTAAAATAAGTAGTTCACGATCCTGAGATCAAAAAAACTTATAAAAAATGAAATAAAATTAAAAAAAAAAGGTACGCAACAGACTCATTAAATAAAGTTAAGTGATTGCTGCAGACGTTGAGACAAACGAAAGGTAGCAATAAATCAAAGAAGATATAACTGACATGTAAGTTTGTACAATTTTGAGTGATTTCTTGGATTGATTTTACTCCGACATAAGATCAGAAAAATTGCTGTGAGCATAATTGAGCAAGAACTTCCTAAAAATGAATCTAAAGGAATTTATGAGACACAGACAGTTAAAAGCAGATGATATTACTTCAAATTGATACGTTACCTGCGTAAGAGGCATCTGATGGTGATTCCGGTTTTCGAAATTTTTTTGTGAAAGAGCGTGTTTTCATTTCAGTAGAGCTTGCAAAAACAAAACTAGAGGATACTTCCGAGGTGAAACTGGTGCTACCAAAGGAATCATCTGACGTCCGAGAGGGGCCTGCTGAAAGAGATAGTTAGATCATCAGCTAAATAGTAAATAACCTTTACACAGTGTTATCATTATTTCACTTTTTTATTTTGTTTGTCTTTTGTTTGTTTTGTTTGTTTTAATAGGCCGGAGCTCGATAAGGAGAGGCACCATGTTATTGTCAAGTTCAAATCCCTAATTTCGTCAAGTTGAAATGGAAGTTTCGTCATGAAAAATGGGGATTTTGTCAAGGTCAACTTCAGTTTTCTTAGCTTTTTTTCAGCGACGCAACAAAAGTAAGTTGTTTTTTAACAGTGATACAACAAGCGAAGATTTTACATACTCTTAGGAGGAAATAAAGGAGAAAAAAAGGAAGCGAGCGGACAAAGATCCAAGTGGGCTTGAAACTTTTGCTAGTACAATTTGTTTGGTTAAAACAATCCCCAAGACGAGGGTTTTGACCCTATTCTTCCAATTGTTAAATTCAACTGTTAAATATGTACATTGTTTGATGTTGAGATTGAAAGACATGTCAACGGTTTTCTTGAATTTGCAAAATCGCAAAAATTTTGTCAACTCATAAAATCGTGAAAAAATTAGCTGTTCTCGCAGATCATTCCGCTTCAAATGCCAAAAAAAATCGGAAAAAGTCCAGAATCCGTGTTTCGTCGCGTGGAATTTTTGAAATCAGCTAAGCACCCTAAGGTAATTGGTGTGGGTCTGAGCTCGATTCGAGGTGTTTTCAAAATTTTGTGAGGATCCCAGCGGTGCCTCTACCGATAAGGCAAAAAGGCAATAACACTATAACGATAGAAAGTAACAATAAGAATAAGAACCTAGCCACCCTAGCTACTTGCTTTAGCATTAACAATATAAAGTAACAATAGATAACATTAGAAAAAATAAAAAAATAAAGTTTTAGAAATAAAGCGACAAATAATGCAAATCACAAGACACAGAGGAACGGTCAAAAAGTAATGAAAAGATACACGAAAATTTAGGTAAAAATAGTCACCCTAAAACTGTTCCTAATGTTACTCGAAGAAACATTAAAAATATCCCCAGCGCTGTACTAAAGGTGTTGACAGTATTTTTTTTTTTTTTTTCTTTTTTTTTTAATGACATTTTTTACAAAACTGTAAGTAAATTACAGAAAATTACCCGTGGGCTGAGTGAGGGAAAATTCCGCAGACTGAGGCGTGGCTCTGATTTGGTATGGATCGTCGTCCCGAGACTGCGACATTGAAAGAGATTGGGATGTGTTTGCGAACAGTGGTACAAACGAGGAATGTTGCGCTTTCCAAGCGGTGTTAATGTTTTTGACCTGAAACAAACCACAAAGAATAATAGAACAAACACAGGTTGAGGGCAAAAAAATGATAGAACTAACACAGGTTGAGGGCAAAAAAATGATAGAACTAACACAGGTTGAGGGCAAAATTCAAAGTTCAAACTACATTTCCAGATGAGCAAACTTTCATTAACAGGCGACAAGTGCAAGAGCAGCACTTGCTTAGTGTTGCCATTTTTTGGATAATTAATCATCCGATTTTTCCGATTTGACAAGTCGGTGATGGGTACATATCTGTTTTGTACTTCTGCTACAGCAATATGACACATTGATTCTAACATAAAATTCTGCGATATTAATGATGCGCACATTAAAAACTTTAAAAATCCACTCATTAACTCAGGAAATCACTTCCATTTCAAACAACCTGCGATACTTAAGACACTTTTAACACCAAAATACACCTACAAAGACAGAGTTACCGCTTTAACGTAAACATCAACATAGCTTACAAACATTTGAATGTTTCGTTTAGATGCATACAATCCTTGTATTATTTTGCAAGATTTGAAAAAACCAGAGGAGACCAGACAGCAAATGCAGTCAATATATTTCATGTATTTAGAAGAAAATTCCATAATTTTTAACGATTTTGTTCACATATTCCGTTTTGTCGAACCACCGGTGAGTTTAAATTCTCTTTATGTCAAACTAAACCTTCCGTCCCATCAAATCTTTTATGAGAGCAATATTACAAAAATTAGGGTTTAGTCAAAATTTGGTGCGTCCAAATCACAATTATTCCAAACTCACCTTCAGTCCCCAACCGGCTTTATTTAGCTTAAAAAGAACTGCAAGACAAAAATTCTCTCGGCAACTAAAAAATGATGAAAACCAACTGGTGGCAATGATGGTGAACCAGTTTGGTGACCCACTGGTGACCACTGACCAGTAACTCAAGGCAGCACAACAGACCTTTTGAAAGACGGAAACATTGAGTAAAGTCAGAGAGTACTAACTTTGAAATCTTTAATCCCATGAAGAGGCTCAGGGAACATTGCTTCCTCAAGACTAGTCTGAGAAGCACACTCTAGTATAAAGCGAAGGCAATACCCAAGATAGGCATACTCAATATCTTTCAGATAGAGCTCTGTGATGACAAATTTCAAGCGATCAATCGCATTTTGGGGCAGCTGTGCTTCTTTGGTCCAAAACCTGGAAGAGACAAAGAAAAACGGTTCAACGGGAACAGAGAACAGATATGCACGTTCAATTCTTATTTGCTTCTGTAGATTTAGTAGATTCAGTAGAAGGCAGAAAAACAAACTTCAACTGAGTTTTGATGGTGTAGAAACCCTGATAAGTAAATGGTTCTCCCTTTTCTGGTTTAATTTTCTGTTTGTTTGTTGCAACCATTGTATTATTGATTGATCGTTCAGTGCATGATTGAGCTTCATAAAAAACATATGTTCAAAACTATAGTCTGTTTGTTCTAACTTGAGACCTGGAGATTCAGGTAGATTTGCCTTCTGTGGCAACGTAGGAGTGCTAACCCTTGTCAGTCAGCCAAGGTGACAGGGCTGCTGCCCGACTCTCGGCCTATGACAACCAATTGAAGTGTTGCCATTCTCTATTTTCCGAAATTCATTTGTCGCCCGCTCAGGACCCAAGTTAGAACGAACAGACTATAATGAGCAAGTCTTTCAGATTGTACGGGTATTGAGTAGATGTTTGAGTATTGAAATTTTGAGTCGAGTTGATTTTTGCTTATTTTTTTAAGTTTTGAGTTCAAATCTTCGCAATATTGCAAAACAGCAGAAGTAGATACCTTGGCTACTAGCGCCGTTGCCAAATGGACATGGCACCATCTTACCACTTACTAATTACATTTCTACTGATTGAAAGTTGTTATGGAAATAAAGGGTCTTTGATAATAGGGTGTCTAATAATTTTAATATTTAAAATTCCCAGATTTTCCATGATGGTTTGAATTTTTTTCCATGATGAATAAAACCACCTCCCCAAAAAGTTTAGACGTTTTCAAGAGGCTCAAACTTCATCAAGTTGAGACATTTAGGTTCACAAAATTTAGACACACGTTCAATTTCCAGGTTTACAATTCTGATTCTTTGATGAAATTGAGTCACACTCTGAATTCCCTGATATGAAATTGAAATTTCTGACAATTCCAGACTTTTCAGGTTTTCCAGATTTTTTCTGATACTGACATCCTAGATAAGGATAAGTAGGGGTGTGCGAATCCAGTTTTTTCATTCCGAATCCGAATCTTAAAATCAAATTTTCCCGAATCCGAACCGAATCCGCGCCGTAAAAGTTCGAAAAAAATTGTTTTAAAGTGCGGCGCTTTTATTTTCCTTACGATGTAATGAAAAATGAGAAGAAAATATTTGTTTTCTGATTTATCTTTACTATTCTATTTTGCTGGTCGCTCGCACTTTTGGTGTTGATCGATAACCGCCCGTTATCCCCGTTGAGGTTCATCGATATTCGGAAGACGCGCCGCGCGCCGGCGCCGCATTCGTACCGAATCGTGATGATAGTAGTTTCCGTCGTTTTAGCAGGCGCTAATGTATAGAGGGGCAGAGGAAGAAAAAACATATGGAAGAAAAAGAAAAGTTAGAAAAACGAAAAAATTGTAAATGTATATGAAAAAAAAAAAAAAAAAAGATTCGAAAATTTCGAATCCGAAAAAAGTTTTCGAATCCCGAATCTGAATCCGAATCCGTCGGATTCGGATTCGAAATACGCGGATTCGCACACCCTTAAGGATAAGTAAACTCAATTTAGAGGAGCTTCTTTTGAAAATTATAGAGCATCTGGTAAAAAGTCACCTTATTAAGGGGTGCGATCAATTAGTGATACACAGATTGCAACTTACTCATAGCATGCACTCTGGATGTTAGCATCTCTATCAACCAGTCCAAGGAGCAGAACTTCTTTGCACTTTTCTTTGATGTCCTTGTCAAGAAATTGATTATTTCTGTGAGAAAAATAAAACAGGAAAAATAGGATATTTCATTATACAGGGCGTAACTGAACTCCAGGCAAAAACTTTTACCACCTATTTTTGAGGCCAAAATAATAATTTTTTAACCTATTAACATGGATCCAAAAATACCCCCCTGTTGAGAAACCACTCATTGGGTTTAAGACAATCTCTGATTGATCGATGGAGCATCATATGGAAATAGAAACAAATCTCAAGTACATAATTAAGTATCCAAATTTTTCTATTACCATTCAATAAAGAAAAAAGAACTATCATCAATCATCCTACAGACAAAATAAATTAAGAAGAAACAATTATAGATTGAAAACTTATAAATCGTGCTCTTAACACTTCGAGAGCTTCACTCCAAGTTTACAATTAAAAATAATTAAAGAACTTAGCTTGAAAAATAACTAATACGTTTAAACAAACATAATTTGTTTTCATTTGTGATGGAAATCACATTGGATTGTGAACTATAGCTGTAATGCTTCTTTGTATAAATAAAGATTATTATTATTATGGTGTATTTTTTTTTCACTGCTTATGCGGGTAATGATGGTGGTCCCACGGCGGGACCAAACAATGGTCCTAAGCCGTGGGCCTAGGGCGGCATTTGATTACATTTCCCATGTTATTATGTTAATATTAATTGATTTTTAACACTTATAATTGACTGCCCCCTTCAAACGAAAGAAGGGGGAGAGGTTATTCCCTCAGAGGGCAGATTTTGCAACCATTTGTTGCACTGCCTTGATTGAGGGACCCTTTACAATATTATTATTATTATTATCATTAAATCAAAAGAAACGTAATAGAAATATGCGCCACAAACTTACAAATAAACGCCATAAAGTTTTTTGACAGTTGTGAAAATGATTTCACGAGATTTCCCTGGCCACCACTTTCACTAGACACAAGGTTGAGGAAGCTTGAGATGACAAAGATTCTATGCTCATCTGACAAACGGTTTTGCAGAATCATAGACGAAATCAATCTCAGAGCCGGTAGTTGACACTGAGACCCGCTAAAAATCAGAATAAAATAGAGTCACAAACAATGTAGGGAGGAAAAGGGTTTGACTTATAATATAATTCAAAGACTGACATTAAATTTGGAGGATTTGTGGTTCATTGCTCAAAAAATCCATGAACAAGTATCAAGAAGCTGACGTTCCAATATTCAGCGTAACACAAACTTTACGACAGCAACTCGTGGCGCTATTGTGTTGCATTGAAATCTGAGAGACTTATTTATTTAATTACTTATTGGAGACAAAAGACAAAGCCAAGTACAAAATACAAAAAATTTAAAAAAAACAATAAACAAAAAGAAATACAAATTTTTTCCTTTTGTTTTTTCAGAAATTAATTTATTTACTCATTTATTCCAGACAATAGAACCGGCAAACCCCAATACAAAATATGTACAGTAAAATACTAAAAAAAAAGTTCGGGTTGACTTGCACTACTGACAACTATGCCTACAGAGTACACAACTTTAGATGCAGAGAGACAGATAAATAAATTGAAAGCTGACTTCAAATATAACCAACAATTTGTTTTTCTTTTTATTTGACTCAATTCTGAGTAACTTCCACGAATGTAAATTTTAGCCTGTTAAGTACAATCTGGGACAAAAAGAATTTCAGACTTATCCTTCAAGTAGGCCACTCACAATACTTATCACTACGAATTTAAGCAATGCAGGTGATCTACATCAAAGAGTCATTTGAAATTCGTTTTGTCCCTGACTGTACCTGATCAGAAAATTGATAGATAGCTACGGAGCAAAGACAGACATTTTTTAAATAAGAGGTCAAATTTGGCAAAACACAACTTGAATTTAGACAGCACAAAATAAAAAATCAATTTGATTCCATTTGTCTGGGGGGGGGGGGCAACAATGGCAAGTCACTCATATGAATGTCGACTTACACTGACAACTATGCCTAGAAAATTTAGATGCAGAGAGACAAATAAATAAATTGATCAATTTATTAATTTAATGACAGCTTTGAGCTTACCTGGATTTCATGTGACTGACAAGATCATCGAATATTTGAGTTCTCGTAATTTCATTGTATAAGCTGTCACACGAAGTGTTGGCACAAATTGTTAGAATATCTATACATTTATCGAGACGAAGGGGAGATATCTGTTTGAATCTTGATACCAACATTTTACTGAACCTACAAAATAACAAAACAAAAAAAACAACAATTAAGTGAAAAACTCAAAAACCTAGTAGTCGATCACGCATAGATTACTTTGGTTGGGTGAACGGCAGGAAGTTACAGATCCCTCACCTTAGATTTTTAATTTCATTTGAAACTTTGGAGTTGCAGCGGAGAGTCACAAGAAGGCGTGAGTAAAGTTGTTTGGTCAATGCTTTCAAAAATTCTAGAGTTTAATTTTTGAAAATTGGATTCACCACATGCACCACAGTTTTAGATTTGTAATTGAGTTCGATTAAAAAAAAAACTTGATGCAAAACATGAAAGTTGTTAGTACTTGTGTATCTTCTACGCGGAAAAAAAAGATTAGTAGAATTTACCATCTGTATATAATAGCTGTTTTTGGCATCTGCTAGAAAGTACGGTAAATTTCACCATAGTAGAGTAAATGGAACATACCTTGTGGTAAGTTAAGTTAACCTATTGGTACATTTTACCACAATCTATTAAAATCAGAGACAGATGGAGACCCAGCGCACTGTATGCTTCCAGTGGTAGAAAAGTGAGGCAAGTTTTCGTGCGCTCATTTTGTTCAGGAGACACCGGCTGCAACGATAAACATTGCATACTGTTGAGTGGTGAAGCTCAATGAAAGGCTGCAATTGGTCCGCGGTCCTGGAAACGGAGACAGGTTTTGCTTGGCAAATGCAAACCACACACTCATCACTCAACAGTAGGCTATAGTTGGCTGTTGTTTCAGTGAGTTCCCACCAAAATTGAGCAGGAAAAGTGAACACGTGCCGCAAGCTTTATGCTGGGTCACTATTTGTCTCTGATTAATGTTTACCATACTTTCTGGCAGGCTTCAAAATCAGCTATGCACATAGGAAATTCTACTTGTCTTCTTTTTCTGTGAAATGGTGCCATTCGAAAGCAATTAAGCAAGACATTTCATTTTTGAAACTGGTAATCTACGAATGAAAAAATTTGTTTTTTGACTGAAAGAAGTTAAACGTAAAAGGGAGGGATCAATTTTTAAACACTTTAAGATTATTCATACTGAACAAACATAACATTCTTTTGCAGTATGTTGAAAAAAAAAAAAAAAAAACCTCAAAAATAAAAATATAAAAATTACCTCAACGCAACATCTGGAAATCCTATGCTGATTTTTTGGAGGCTCCTAAAGAATTTGTCATTATTTTTGGCATCTGAATTGAATATTTTTGTTAATATTTGCTCCACATGATCAAAAAACGATGAATACTTAGGGTCTGCCGGTGTTTCTTCATTTCCTTGCAGAGACCTGTAAATTCAAATGGACAACAGTTGACATATTGACAGAGGAGGCAATTAAAATTTAAAAGCACACAAACATATTAGTTAACCCTTAACTGCAGATGAGCTCAGATCTGGAACAATTACTTTGAAGCCTTATATAAAAGTAGGGGACTTGAGTTGTACTGTCGCTGCATGGTGGGTCACATGTGGAACAGATACTAATTGAGCAAGAATTGTCGATTTGTCCTAGACGCGCAGCACAGGATAGAGAACGTGCAGAGTGGTTTAAAATAGCTCACTGAAAATCTGATAGAGATTTTCCGATTTTCATTGTTATGTTTGGGAGTAACGCAGGGGTACTATATACAAAAAAAAAACAACTATTGAAACTTAAACTATTTTTCTACTACTTTAATTTTTTTTTTTTTAGCCTGAAAACTTTATTTTCAGTTGCATGGATACCTAAATTCGGGTAAGGCCATACTTGGAACAATTAATATTCAGGCTCTTTACCATTGAAATATAATGGAAAGATATTTTTCACTATTTTTCCCTGTCTCAAGAATCAAAATTGTACTGAAAAAAAAAATTATTTTATTGGGAAAAAAAAAATCATGCAGTTAAGGGTTAAGACCAGAGTTGGGCAAAAAATTATTCGGAAATTATTCGGTGAGTCCGGCAGCTCCGAGTCAATCAAATTATTCTACGAATAATTCTACAATTGACCTGTACCTTCCGTGTGTTTTCCTTTCCTCAACTCAGGTTGCTAACCCAGTTTCAGTGTTCCCGCATTCATTTAATTATTTCTCATTAATTGGTTGCCCAACTTGGTTAAGACTTGCAAACCAGGATTGCTTCAATCTTCACTGCATGAGTTTTTTTTTCAACGAAACATGGAATTTTCAATTCATTCTAGGTTGTTAAAGAACTGGGGTAATAGTAAAAACATGAACAATACATGGACAGTTCTCACAAATACTCATTGTATTCATTTTTCTTCTTTTTTACTCATAAAATATAAATACCAAAAGGTTAGTAGATTTTATAGAACTGAAACTGATTAGAATACAGGGTCTTGGTGATAAGTTCCTTGAGATGGTCCTTTAATTAGTAATTACATTGCTTAAGAATTTGGTTTCCATAGTGCCACCCTTCAAATGAATTCTAAAGAAAAAAAAACAACTTTGTATTCTTGATTTACTATTGATTTTTGTATTCTTATTTAATCTTTCTTGGCTGTGCCACTTGTTAAGTTGCTAATTTCTTTGTTATTTTTGTTTTGTAATTGGGACTTGTCCCGTTGATAATTAATAAATAAATAAATAAATAAAATAAAAACAAACAGCTTGAAAAGGCTCCATACCTGAGTAAGAGTCCAATCACTTCCGCAGTTGGTTCATACACTGCCACCTTACTTTTCGTCTCCAAATGCATCAGCAATGCTTGCAAATACCTGAGAAAAATAATGATGATGATAATTATAATGATTATAATAACTCTTTATAAATGATTTAACTACAACCAGTCAAAGGACCATTTAATCCTTTGCGGTCGTGTGTCGGGTCAGGCCCGACATCGTAAAAAACCCATTGCGGTCGCATTTCGGGGCTGACGTGACATGATATAAAAGTTTCGCTCTGCTGAGTCTCGTGTCAGGCCAGCCTCGATAACTCCAACGCGTCCTGAGCTCCATGGGTGTTATTGGGAACTTCTAGCAGTTTCATTCTCACATGGTGCGGAGGTTGTCCACAGCGCTAGCGGCGTGGCGTGACAATAAACAATAACCTCTTTATTTTGGTTTTTCATTATGACCTGAGGGGAGTGCAAGGAAAACAAAATGAGACCGCAGTGGGTTAAAGTATGTTTTCACATGGCGCAAAACATACAGTTTTTCTTGCTCAGCAATCTAGCAATTTAAGGAAGATGACAAGTTCACCAAACAGGAAGTAATAAATAACAAGTCATACATACTGTTTTTTGAGTAACGTGCTTGATGGGCTGAAAGGAAGGAGGCCATTGAAAAGCAAGATTCCAGCAATATTAATTCCAGTCTCAGGCGTTGAGCTATCAGAGTTCCTATCCAGAGGCATCAGCAAGTTATACAATTCTTGGTACGGCAGCTCTACGACCGACTTCCACGCTTCAATCACAGTTCTGCAAAGTTGAAACAGAAAAAAAATTGGAAAAAGAAAAAGTGTAGTCTCCCCGGGCCCCCCGGGGTGTTCTCATTGGCATCACTCATAGATAGTCTTGACCTCTGGTTTAACGTGACAGTAAAAAACCAGCCCACTAGTTTAAAATATGCAAAGCAAAATAATGCAAAATCAGCCTCATTTAGACTTTTAAGCAAAACCACGCTCGTTCTGCAGAATAACAGTAAAAATCAGTAGATACACGTAAAAATGTGTGAAATTTGCTGTGAAATTACGGTTTGGCAAAATTTGGCATGGTACCTAACTAGTGGACTTTGTTTGTGCAAGGACCTTGTGGGGTTCTGTACAAAATCGACAAATATCAACAATTTGGTACTTGTCTGCACCTATCTTCATGGTTTGAGAAAAAATGAGGAAAAATAATGAGATTTATTTTACATAAAAAAGAAAAAGGACGCACTTTAAAAGTTCAAGGTTCCGCTTGAAGACTTTCCTATTGGCATTCCAAGTTTTCCCCATCAAAAACTCAAGCAGTTCGGTTGTTTGAAAGCAATCTTTCTTTGGTATTGCAACACTCCTCCAAGACAGCAGCAAAGTGACCTTAAAAACAAAGAATGCAAAATCTTACGGTCATTCGTTTGAAACTGACCTAGCCTAAAACCGCCAGACCAGTGGCAGCTTGTGCAGTTATGATTGTTATGACAGTATGATTGTTACCACTTAAACCGACACAAAAAAGCAGAATCTTCTTCGCTTCCATAATTTTCATACACATCGTGTTCAAAAGTTTTGATTAGGTACCTTTTTTTTTTTTTTTTTTTTTTTTTTTTTTTATTTTATTTTTGCTTATTTTAATGTGCTGAAGAAAATTTTTGCTCAAAACGTCAAAACAGAACGCTTACTCAAAATTCAGGTCTTGAAACAGCCCATAGAATTAACCACATTAGTATTATTTGGCATAGAATTAACCAGATTAATATTATTTGGTTGGTGGAAAAAAAAAAACAAAAAAACAATGTTTTTCCAGGCAGTGTCCACAATTTTTGAGCGATTGAGAACTTTTTGCACCCTTGTCTCTACATAGCTCCGCCATCTTTGCTCTTAAATAGCGAAAACAGAAACAGAAGAAAGTCTCAAATTAGGTAGGAATCTCCCATGGCACTTGCACGGCTTTGCTATTTTAGAATTAGAATTAAAAGTAATTTTGTGAGTCTGTGAGTGAATTTCGTAATTTTGAAATGAGCTCATTGTAATTTTTGCTGGATTTAACTCAAAAACTAATTGTTCAGTCAATTTTGGTGAAAAAAAAATTAAAAAAAGCCCCATTCTGCTTGTCAGAGGTTCCACGTAACTAACTTTTACTTTAAATTTATTTATTTATTTATTTATTTATTTATTTATTTATTTATTTATTTATTTAATTTCAACGGGACAAGTCCCAATTACATGACAAAAGTAACAGAAAATGAGCAACTTTACAAATTACAAAGCAGGCAAAATGAAAAAGATTGAATTAAAAAACAAAAATGTGTTCTTCAACAAGAGATTTAAAAATGGAGATGGGTATGCCAACAAATGAAATCCACTCTGAGCAATTATTAGCAAGACCAGAAATTCTGGGAATAGCCAATCTATGCCTACAAGAGTTAAGTGATAGAGGGATAACAAATATACGATTTAAATTGTGAAGAGTTTTAGAAGGAACATGGATATTTAGAGAACTAAGAAGAATAGGAGAAACTATAAAATTATTAAGAAGCCTGAATAAAAATATATAAATACATGAATTAGGACAGCTTGTCATACCAAATCAGCAACGAAATAGTTGATTTCATCTCCGCAGCATTTGTCCTGGATCGTTTTCGAAATGGAAGAAATAAAATGAGCAGCATACGGTTCAAAAACCTTTGTCTTACGACCCTCTACATTGAGTATCAATTTACAGAGGAATACTCGAATGTTTGCATGAACAGACGAATCATTGATAGTTTTATTGATATAATCCATCCAGATTGGGAGCCTTGGAGTTCCCTGAAAAATGAAGGAGGCATTTAAAATGACGAAGGAACGAACGAAAGGAAACACGGCAACATGCTACAGCTGTAGCTGCTCACAATTTTAGGAGGGAGCGGGGAGCCACAATAGGATTCTCAAGATTCTAGCCACACTTTTGTAAAATTCAAAGCAAACTTATGAACTTGAAGTGAGTCCATGTTAGAGAAACTTGGTTGATTATTAGCAGCAGTGGCCACACCAACTACTAACATTTTCCACAAACATTTTTGTGTACTAAACACATAGAGAAAATCAACTGTATTACAACATGTACAGTCTATGACCAGCAAAAGAAAGTATCATCGTAGAAATTTTCATAGTTTAATCTCTCCGCTTACTCCAGAGAATTTTGCGGTTTTCAGATATTTCAGAGTTTAATAGGATTACCTTGTAAAAGTATGCCTAAAAAAATCTAAAACTCTTTGGATAATACCGTATTTACTCGAATATAGCACGCACCCCAAATTTCGGGCGAGAAAAAGTGAAAAAAAAAAAGTCACGTATATTACACGCACCCGCAATTATAGCATGAACCGACAGGTTTTAATCAAAACAATTGAGATAATAAGTAAGATAAATCAAAGAACAAAAGGTTATCGAGCCTCGAGCGAAACAAACAGGTTTTTAGCATGAATTGACAGGGTATAAACGAATAATTGATATGACGCATGCGATAAATCACAGAACAAAACAAAAGGTTGCCGAGCCTCGAGCGTTAAGAAACAGGTTTCGAAGATAGAGTACGTGCCGACAAGGAGAGTGGGGATAGAAGATGTGTGGAGGGGGGAGCCATACTCCGCTGTGCTGGCCGATCCGCTTTCCTGCACTTGGCCTTTGTCAGTGGCCGAGTGTTGTTGTCTCGCTAAAATGTTGCGGGTTGCGTAATTCCTTGTATAATAAACGCACCCCCGATTTTGACCGCCGTAAATCGTAACAAAAAGTGCGTGTTATATTCGAGTAAATACTTAAAAAAAAAAAAACCATTAAAAATGAAACTCAAACGAAAAATACACTCCACTCTCTCTCACTCTCTCTGGAGAGGAGTGAGCTCCTCATTTCAGTTTCATTTTTAGTAATTGCTGTTGCTCTTTTCTTCTGCTTGAAAATGGTGCAGTGAGTACACCAAAACGTTTCAAAGACTTATTTATTTTTGTTGGTCAGGTCCCCATTACAATTATTTTACGTTAATCTACTCATGTAGCAAATACTAAACCTAAAGTTTCTTCCTTAAATTTTTTCCAGCAAAAAGAGGGATTGTAGCGCCTTGAAACATCCAGGACTTGATTTAATTTGTATTCTTGTTCAGCTATATCTTAACTCCATTTAATTAGACAGACATTTCCATCATAAATAATACATGTTGTAGATTTTCAGGGATTAATTAAATTTTTCATGCTCATTTCAAACTAAAGAAGATGAAGGATATGAACTCACATCAACTGTCGCCGGAGGTTCAATTACTTTTGAGTCAACCATTGTGTTTATCAGAGCCGTTAACATTGGCATGCACTCATGCTCATTGATGGTGTCCATTTCTAACTCCAGACACTCCGACTCCATCGCATCCGCTGCAATCTGAGAAAAGTTCCAGGATATAAATTGAGATGGAAAGTTGCTCTCATCAGTCTCATCTGTTCACAAGCGGTAAGAAAACTAAAGAAATTCTCAAATTGTCCGGCCGAATTTGAAAACATTCCTTCAAACTTCCTCTCCTTAAAATATAGTCTGTTTTAGTAGAGTGATATATCATATCGATTGCTGTATTTGTACTAAAAAAATTTATAGAGCATTTTAAGTAATATATGTACTATAGATTTTTACTTGTACCATAACGACTTGTTTGTTCAATGTACCATTTTTGAGTAAATAAATAAAAAAAAAAAACAAATAAATTCTGTTCAATTCATCACTCTCTCTAGAGCAGCGGTTCCCAACCGGTGGTCCACGGACCACCAAGTTTAGGTGGTCCGCGAAGACCTTTCCGAATTTTTCCGGTTTTTTTCGCCCGAAAGTGGAAACGTTGAATTTGTGACCAATAATTTTTTATGTAGCAAAAAGAAATAAAGTTATCATTTGAAATAGTCATAACCTAACTTTTAATAAGTTTATAAAATTCCTCCTTCGAAGTTTTCGTTTTTCGGTTTTTTAAATTCAAATTAATTTCAAAATTGAAAGTTTTCAATTATTCTTTTTGTTCAATAATTATCTCAGCGGTTCCCAACCTGTGGCTGTATTTAAAATAGCAGGATAGGTTAGTTTTTATTTCCTCCTTCCATTGTCAAAGAAAAAAAGAAAAAAAGGTAATCGATTGTTCATTTTTTCAAGTTGGTGGTCCGCGGCCTCCACCGATCCTGATTGGTGGTCCGCGACCGAAAAAGGTTGGGAACCGCTGCTCTAGAGAAACACACAGAGGAAAACCTCAAATTAGACAGGAATCCCCCATGATGCCTGCATGGCTTTGTCATTGTGCCTCAGACTTTAAAGTCATTTTGTGAGTATTATGAGTGAATTTCCTAATTTTTTAGGGGTGTGCGAATCCGCGTATTTCGAATCCGAATCCGACGGGATTCGGATTCGGGATTCGAAATTTTTTTTCGGATTCGAAATTTTCGATTTTTTTTTTTTTTTTTTTCATATACATTTATAATTTTTTCGTTTTTCTAACTTTTCTTTTCCTTCCATATGTTTTTTCTTCCTCTTCCCCTCTATACATTAGCGCCTGCTAAAACGACGGAAACTACTATCATCACGATTCGGTACGAATGCGGCGCGGGCGCGTCTTCTGAATATCGATGAACCTAAACGGGGATAACGGGCGGTAATCGATCAACACCAAAAGTGCACGCGACCAGCGAAATAGAATAGTAAAGAGAAAACAGAAAACAAATATTTTCTTCTCATTTATCATTACATCGTAAGGAAAATAAAAGCGCCGCACTTTAAAACAATTTTTTTCGAACTTTTACGGCGTGGATTCGGATTCGGTTCGGATTCGGGAAAATTTGATTTTAAGATTCGGATTCGGAATGAAAAAACTGGATTCGCACACCCCTATAATTTTTTAATGTGCTCATCGTCATTTTCTCTGGTTTATACACAAGAATTAAGAATTCAATCGCTTGTAGCAAAAGTTAGCAGGAGCCCCATTAGAGGAATAGTGAGGATTTATTTTTCATTTCTGTTGAAAAGAAGAGTTAATGAGTTTGCTCATGAAAAGTTGGATCTGATCTCGTAAGAAAAACTTTACAAGAGTAAGCAAGATAGAACAATTGTTTGAATTCAATTTTGATTGAGACATAATAACTAAATCGAGGTCTACAGCAGAAAAAAAAGTAGTTCATCGCAAACAATATCGTTGCAATGATCTGTTTTATTTACAGACAAAAATTGTACTAAGACAAACCTCTTCTGAAGTTCCTTCCTGTACGTGTGTTTCAACAACATGGTAATTGCTGAAATCATACTTTGTCAGGTCTTCACTTAAACTTCCAGTCGAAGAACTTTCCGATGAAAGATAATTTGATTCTTGAAAAGATCTGTTCAGCGCTAGAGCCTCTTCGGCCCTCACTGCTCGTCTAATGCTGACCAGGGTTTTCGTTTGTTTGGGAAGCTGAACAAACGCAAAAGATAATTGTAAAGGCAGCAGTAATATTTCATTTCATAAAACATGCAAGTAAATAGGGTCGTCTCAATGCTACAGAAAAAGCTGAGTCATGCAACTTTGGGACAATGTAAACATAGTTGCATAGGACTATTGAAATAAAAGGAAATTCCGGGTGATGGAAAACTCCTCACAACTTTAGAACGGTACAAGATAATGGCATCCGGTTTCCATTGAAAAACGCCAAAAATCAAATCCATTCACCCATAGCGTACATAGTCTCTGTTAACCCTTTCCACTCGGGTGAAAAATTGCCTGTCATTAAATGACATGCAGTGCAGCCAAAAATGCTGCCAACCTAATATTTAGTTCCTCTAAGATGTCCGTAGAGCGCGCCACCAGCTGGAGAGGTCGGATCACGCCCGACATACGAGCTACGCGTCGCGAAGTTTTTTGTCGAACGAGGTCCGACATACGACTGGAACGGCAAATTCAAAATGTCGGACGAGATCCGACATACGAGTGGAAAGGGTTAAACAAAGAAAGTCTTTCACAATGAAAGTTTCCCAAAAAACAACCAGTACCAAAACAATAGGTAGCAAGAGAAGGTAGAATATTGCTCGAGTTCAGTTGCAGATTATATTGCCACTATTATAAAAAAAAAAAGTATAGAATGTATTCCTTAAAATAGGGGACCAAACGAGCTTTACCCTGAATATGGCATCATAGCATCATGTTGCTAACTCGAAGATTGATAATAAGTTGCTCATCACAAAAGATTATCAGTTCATTGTGGTAGACGAACGAAGATCTGAGACCTAATCATTGAAGTATGCTATCTGTTATCTTTTGCAAATGATGTGTCCTCATCTTACACTCACTACCTAGGAGAGCATTGATGCCAAATTTCAGATAATAATAAACTAATCCTCTGATTTTTTTAAGGAGGACAAAAATACTAAAAAATAAACAAATAGTGCAACAGATAGTGCATAATAGTGTGTATAACAGAGACTAATTGACTCGGTGAATGGATTTGATTTTTGACGTTTTTCAATGCAAACCGGATGCCATTATCTTGCACCGTTCCAAAGTTATGAGGAGTTTCCCATCACCCAGAAATTCCGGACACAGTACAAAAATTGTCATAACTCGGTAACAAAACATTTCTCAAACATAAGCTTCGGTGGTTTGAAGGGTACTAACTAGTAGAATATTTTGATAGTTCTTCATCAAAATAAAAAATTGGGTATTTTAGAAATGGCGGATAACATCAATTTTCAGGGGGCCTAAAAATGCGAAAATTCCAAAAAAATGGACTTAAAGTAAAAATAAAAGAAAAACCACACACATCATTCGATAGCACTAATTTTTTAGCATTAGAATTAGAAAAACCTGCAGCCCCATCTATCGGAAAACTCTGACGGTTTTTAGTGCAAACCGCATTTCGATAGCTTTATTCCTTTAGATTTTATGAGCTATTGAAAATTTCCCCAAAATTCAACTTTGACTCCCCCCTCCCAGACCCAAAACTTTTTCTTTCGCGCGACTAAAATTGGTGGAAAGGTGGCCCAAGTAGAGGTGAACAACTGGGTAAAATTTGAGGGGGGTTAGGGGGGAGGGCAAAAAGAGCCTTTTTGAATATCGAATTTTCTTCCTAATTCAATAGACAACTCCACCAGTCATCCAGGTTTAAATTATTGAACAATCGACTTTTGACACAAAAATGTTAAAACACAAAATTAAAAAAAGTACAAACCTCTTCCTCATCAAAATCAATATTAAAACTGTAGCTGCGGTTTAAATCTATAATCTTGCCCATATGATCTTTGCATCCGAGCTTTTCAAAGATAAACTTTTCGTACGAGGGAAGGGCTTTTTTTGGATCCAAGGTAGGCGTCCGTTTGGAGTTACAAAGAAGAGCCACTGTTGCATTGAAGTTTGCACAAAAGTATTTTCTCAAAAGATCTTTCCCCTCGGCAGTGTCCAACAATACAATGCACGGCTTTGGGCTCTTGAGTCTGAAATCAATGCAGCAGTAAGGAACGACAGTTTCAAAAGATATTCTGTAATTGGATGAGTGAGGCATAAAGGATCAAAAGAGGCGAAATCCATTTTTGGACCGATTTGAGTTAACGGTTAAAACTTAATTCATAATAATGGCCAATCTTGTATTAAAATTAGGAAGACGTAATTTTTTTTTAATTTATTTTTTTTTTTCTGTTTTTTCTTTTGTAAATATGTAGGTATTTTTTTTAATTTTCCTCAGTTTTTTCAATTATTTTTGTTCAGCATATCTCAAGGATCATTTTTAAATATAACAATAGGGTATACAGACTCTTGAGTAGAAAAATTTTAAGATAAACTTTCCTTTTTTAAAAAAATTCCCAATTTAAACTATTCTCCTGAAGAGTAGTAATTTTTCAACTTTCGGTACACATAACTCAAGTTCTTTTGCATTTAGAGAGCTTGTTTTTATTTTAAAATGTTCCTGTTAAATAGACAAACAAATTTAAGTCACTTTTATTGCATGGTTACGCAGAGAAGTATTAAAATTTAAACAAAATACGAAAAAAATAACTTGTATTTCAAGAGTTTTTTTTAAAAAATAAAATTCGTTCTGAAATTTTAATTTAAAAAAAATAAAAGTTAGTTAACATAGTTGTTCAGCTTGTCAAGATGTACATTTTAGAGAGATAAGGTTCCGTCGCCCTAGATTTTGGAGGTAGCTCTTATGCCCATATTTCAGAGCGAACAACAGGCCTGAACATGTAAGAAGGAAAAAGGACATGGAAAGACACACCGGGATACCGTCACAGTGCGGAACACCATGAATAAGGAAGGTCTTCCTGCAGTGCACAAGGTATTGGGAGGTCCACTGCAGTGCTAAGTATCATGGGTGACTCAACTCATTTCCTACCATTGTTCATGATAGAAGATACCTCATCATTTGCGTTGGCAACGCTCCCTCCCTCCTCCCTTTTTTTCCCCCTGTCTCCTCAGCACAACCCAAATCACAGTCGCCGGCAAATGCTTCCTCCCCCTCAGCCCATCTACATCTTCCGCAAGCTGGTATCACGGTTTTTATCACTTGAAATTGCGCATTTTCTACCTCCTGTAACCAGTTTATCCCCAAAAGGTCCAAATACGACCTCACAATGTTCTACCGCATTTACTCGCTGATACACACATTTGATCTTTGCGAGTCGGTTTGTTACGCGTCCGCAAGTCCCTCCGACATTCAAATTCTGCATTACAATGCAGTTCCCTTTAGAGATTGTGCCGTGCGATGCCGGCAATTTAACAGTTGCAAAAATCCCTCGGGACAGTAGCTGCCTGTTTTGCTCCCTTTCACGCCAACTTTTATTTTGTGTCCCTCCGTACCCGCTTCCCAGGATCACCCTGCTCAGGATCCAAGTTCTTTAATGACCATGGTTGTGTTAGCAAATTTTAGCTCCAGATCCAGTTCCATCAACAAGTGGTGCATTTCCCGCAAATCAGACCAGTTTCCTGCAACCACACTTCCAACACGATCATCTTTTCACTGTCCATCATCTCTTAGATGAGCAACAGAATGCTTTCAGAAATCGCTGTTGCTTCTTTAGATCTACAGACAGCAGTGATCATACCGCTCTGTCCTCGCTGCTGCAGAAATCTCCAATATCCAAATACATACCTGACTTCCAGAAAGCCTCTAAGTATCTGAGAGGGAAGGCCTGCGTTCAGTGGAAGGGACAGCAAAGACCGTTCTTCGACGTTCATTTTGACGTTAAGTAGACTGCTCGATCTCTGGCTACTAGTTTATCTTGGCTTTCCATAAGCCATCCCTTCAACTGCTGCCCAGATATCACTGCACTCGGATGACTCTCCTAGCTCCATCCAATGCCCATGTATTCTTGCTTTTACGGATGACTTACTTAGTTTGACTCCCTCCATCGAAGGCCTGCCCAACCTACTGAGACTTCTGACTGACAACCTGTCTATGGTTGGACTCAGCTTAAATTCCTCCATGAGCTCCATCATAATCACAATTCCGCTAGGGGCTAATGCGTCTTAGCATCCTCCATCCATGACTCTTGGATCATTTGTACTGTCCCTGTAGTTCTGTTTGTATTTGGGGTCAACACTTTGCAGCAGACATAGTCCACCACCTCATAGACTTGGGAAACCGTGCATTAACCTGTGTGCTCCTGTTCTTGAGGCTTAATTTCAATGCAGCTTCTGGAGATGACTTGGACGATGTAACTGCCCCTTGTTTTGCAAAATATCCTTCTTCATAAATGTAAAAGCAATCAAAATTTTTAAAAATGTTTTGAGGTATACAAGAATACATAATGCGCTATCATTTCTATGAAGCAATATTGAGACAGTTCCATCATGCTTTGCCTTTCACATTGTTGCACCTTATTTTCCTTCACTTGACTTGACTCCATTTCAACACTTCGCTTCACTTCACTTTGCTTTGCTTTGCTTCACTTTGCTTCACTCTATTTCATTTACTTCACTTCACTTCACTTCACTTCACTTCACTTCGCAACCGACGCGTAGCACCTTAGTTGCCATATCAGATGTCACCACTCTGTCCACTCTTTCTATCGAAAGAACTGAAGCTAAAATTTAAAAAATAAGGAGTAATTCCATTTCTGAGGTTACTGAAAGAGAAGCTATTGAAAAAGCCTTACTACTCCATCAAGGAGTTTTTCGATGATCCAGTATAGTTACTCACTAAGAATGCAAAACAGAGTCAAAATGATATTGTTTTAGTTCATAAGAATCTAAATTTGTTAAAAGTCTGCAACTGACCTGTACCATGCCGCAAGGCTTATGTACAGTAAAATCCCCTTAACTCGACCTCGGATAACTCGAAAATTCCGTTAACGCGAATTTTTTCGGAGGTCCCTGACGATTCGAGTTAAGGGGATTCTACTGTATTGAAATAAAGTATTATTAGTATTATTATTATTAGTCCTGCGCAGTGCGCAATCAGCACTGTGAAACCACGTGACTTTGTAGGCAGAGTCCACATTCGCAAAATTTTTGTGGGCAAAAAAAAAGACGGCTATGAAATAAATTGGTGCTTGTTGACAGAATAATGGTTTCTGATGAATTTTTCCAAGCTTATAGGTCTAAATTAAATGAAATTTTGTTTCAACAGAAAAATTTTGGGTAGATTTTGATTGAAGCACTGTTCATTACTCAACAGTAGGCAACTATTGACTGTTGTTTTGTCGAGCCCCCGAGAAAATATGAACCCATTTGACTTACCTAACTTTTATAACACGAAATCACAGCATGTACTTGTCTCTATTTGTCTCTGGTTTTCCCAGAATGTGTTACACATGCATAAGTAAATCAATCAACCAGGGAAAAAATTGAAAACTTACGCCGCTAACATTTTTGGAAGAGGTTTATTTTCACTCGATGCCTTCGTGAGCCACTCATTGTCAAATTCTGACCTTTCAAAATATCCAAACATGATTTCCACCAACGTTGAGGCTAGGATTTTTGTGATTAGTTCTTGCTCAATCTTGAGAAACAAAGGGAAAAGAGAGGGCATTCATAAAATAGAGCAGTATGGTTATTATATACTTTTAGAAAAATATGAATTTCAGAATGATTATGATTCCCAGGGAGAGGATCACGAAACCTGATAGTGTCCTGCTGATTAGTGATCCATTATGTGATCAATTGACGGCATTTCCAGAAAAAGGGCCCAAGAGTGAAGAGACAGTGTTGCCAGAGTTTTTTCATTGGTGCATTTTTGGAAAGAACATTACCCAAAATGGGCCTTTTTACCCCTGAGAGCGAAATGTGAAATACTTTCAGGGATGATAGAGGATTAAATCAGCGTTCGGAATCTGGCCTATTTTTTTTATTTTGGATGAAGGGAAAGGGAGGGAGGGGGGTCCAAAGCTAGACACTTCAAACGCCTATAACTTTTGAACGAATAAAGATATGATGATGACCTTTGTGCGAAAAGATCGATCTTTTAAAGACCTTTTGATTGATGTGTCTGATATTTGCCTCATTTTAATTTTTAATCGATTTATCAAAGTTTTTTTGATTTTTTTGAAATCGGGTTTTCAGTTTTTTTAATCATGGAAGTTTGGCAATGCACGAATCATCACAAATTGTTTCCATGGTAAAAGTAAACGCAATTTGCTAAAAAATGGTTTAAACCGCATGCTGGGGAAATGCTCTGAAGCGGAGTTATGAGGGCTCAAAGTTGGCGCTTTCGCAAAAAAGGCTGCCCCGAGGGGCGTACTACAGGTGATAGAAGTTGGCAGAAACTGTTCTTCCTGTCCAAAATGACTTGCAATTTGGTATTCTAGAGAATTTTTCAACGCAGAATTCAAATTTTGCATCAGTTTTTCAAAATTCGAAAATCCAAGATGGCTGCCGACCAATTTTTCTGCAATTTATCTGCATCATATCTTTATTCGTTCAAAAGTTATAGGCGTTTGAAGTGTCTAACTTTGGACCCCCTCCCTCCCTTTCCCTTCATCCAAAATAAAAAAATAGGCCAGATTCGGAACGCTGATTTAATCCTCTATCATCCCTGAAAGTATTTCACATTTAGCTCTCAGGGGTAAAAAGGCCCATTTTGGGTAATGTCCTTTCTTTGTCTTAATCTATGTCTACTCTTTGAAATGGGCCTTGCGAGGATTTCTGCGAAGTTCAAGGGCTTGACTTTTCAAAGGAAGAGTCAATAGAGTATGGATTTTCATACATCAGAAAATACATTGATGAATGGGTCTGTTGCATACTTTTGCTACAACAATATAGAACCTTGATTCTTACGTAAACTTCGGCGAAAATAACAATGCGCGCATTAAAAACGTTCAAAATCCACTCATTAACTCAGGAAATCACTTCAATTTCAAGCAGCCCGCGCTACACTAGACACTATTTGCACCGGTATAATACTACATAGACGGAACCACCGTGCCTAAGTAAACAACATCATAACTGCAAAATGATAGAGTTCCCTTTTATGAATACATGAACTATTGACTGCATTTGCTGTCTGGTCTTTTCGGTTTATCAAAGATTACAAAATAATATAAGAAATGTACGCATCCAAACGAAACATTCCAATGTTTGTAAGTTCTGTTCATGTTTACGTAAACGAGACGGTTCTATCTATTTAGTTATAAGTTGGTGACATAGTGTCTAGTGTAGCGCGGGTTGTTTGAAATGCAAGGTATTTTCTGAGTTAATGAGTGGATTTTGAAAGTTTTTAATATGCACATCGTTATTTTCGCAGAATTTTACGTTAGAAACAATGAGTTATATTGATGTAGCAAAAGTATGCAACAGACCCATTGAAAGAGGTTGGACAAATTACCTTATCAATGCTTGCTCCTTTTGAGAAATCTTTCTCAAGGATAGAGATTAGGAATCCGATGTGTTTAGCATAGAATGACACTAGAACAGGTCTGGCTCTTTTGAGGCAGCAATAACGAAGGGCAGGCTCCAAGTACCTTATCAGAGAATTGAGTCGACTAGTATTCGAGTTTGATTCATCTACAACGAATTCATACATGGTTTTCAACAGCTCAGATCTCACTGCGTCATTTTGCCTGAAAAAAAAGGAAAAAAAGGCAAAATAATTAACCGGAAGGTAAAAAAAGAGGCAGAGATCATAGGCAGATACAGGGGGGACAAAAGGGGCGATTGCCCTCTCGGTCGTCCAAAAAAAGGGGAAAAGGAGGCTAGTAAAAAGGAAAAAGGGGTCACCAGGGGGGAAATCCAAATTTCGCCCCCCCCCTGATCGCGAGGGCTGAATCCGCCAATGGCGCACAGATTGTGGGTGTGGGCAATCCCATGCATTAAACTACCATCTAAGAGTATGTTTTCGACTATTTCCATTTTTTCTTTCATGATAACGTTGAAAACGACAAGCTCTTCATCGAAAGATTGAACTATTTTCTTCCCTTTCCCTCCCTTGCTCTTTGATTGTTAGTAAAACAAACAGTATTGGTATTTTAAACTCATTTTTGCTTTTCCGTTCTGCTGTTTTGCCATCCTGCGATTACTCGAACTCGAACTCAAAACTCAAAAAAATAGGCAAAACTCCGACTCGACCCAAAATTTCAATACTCGGACGCCTCTGAAAGAATCTGTGCAGAATAAAATCAGCAAAAGAAAAATAAAAAAAAAGAAACTCAAGTATTTGTAACTTGCAAAAATTTGACTTACTTTTTGAAGAGGATTTCTAGCGTTTTGAGAATTCTGTTAAGACACTGTTTGTTGAGATCACTAGTCGTTCTGCGCATGACTCGGTTTAAGAGAACCGGACTTCCTGTTTGTTCCAATCCGGTTAAAATTTTGTGCAGGCACGTTTGAATAAAAATGTACTGTGGACTGTATCTGGACTCACTTGGAAAATAGATCTCTGTCGCGAAAGACCTTAGCTCTGCCCTTAAACAGAAACAGACAATTCAATATTAGTGATATCTTTATTTCATAGATAAAGATGATTCCAGGTTGAATTAGTTTGAACCATGGACATCACATTGGCTGCTCAAAAAGTTAACAGTATTGGCTATAATTGATAAATTTACACCAAAAGTACAAAGGAGGGGTATCGATAAGGGCCGTTTTTGCCCCCCCTGGATTTCGTAACTAGGTTGATTTTTTGCAAGTCGAAGTCATGTAGTCTCCGGAAATAACCTTGATCTGGCCACTTCCGCCCCCCACATGTGTGGCACGGTTGCCTAAACATGAGTTTGAAGGTTCATTTTGGCCAAATATGCGTATTTTTCGACGGTTTAGGGTGTATTTCGTATTGAGCGCATTATAGACAAAATACGGATTAAAATGGGAACCAGGCCAACAATAAATAAGAACTTCCGAGACGTTTCGGTGCACTCACAGCACCATTATCAATCGGAAAAATAAAATACAAAAAAAACAAATACTCAGAACGAGGAGCACACTCCACAAAGATGGAAGAGGGACTCAAACCTTTGGACACTTTTGGACACTTTTTATTTTTATTTTTCCGATTGATAATGGTGCTGTGAGTGCACCGAAACGTCTCGGAAGTTCTTATTTATTGTTGGCCTGGTTCCCATTTTAATCCGTATTTTATCTATGATGTTTTTTGGCCATTTAGTTTGTAATTTTTTTAATATTGAGCGCATTGGAGAAACAAAAAACGCTTTAAGTATGTTTTTCAGGAAATTAAAAGACACATTTTAAGGTATATTAGGTTATATTTCTGATATGCGCTCGTACTTAAAAAAAACTTTTTGGGATTTCGCGAGTTTAAGGACACTGTATAAAATTGCTTGGAAAAATGTCATAAAAAGAATCGTTTGAGCGGATAGCTCGAGAACTCCAGCTTTTCTTTACTTTTCTCCTTGAAAAATTGAGGCGTTGCCAAATTTCAGTATCAAAATCATCACGAAAAATGTGAGTTTTTTAAACGTTCTAGGGTCTATTTCATATCGAGCGCATTGGGGAAACAAAACATGCTTCAAGAATGTTTTTCAGGAAGTTCAAAGACACAATTTCAGCTATATTTGGTTTTGTTTCCGATAACCGCATGTACTTAAAAAAAACTTGTTAGAATTTTGCCAGTTTCAGGGCTCTATCCAAAGAGGCTTGGAAAGCCAGGATAAAAAGTGTCGTTTGAGCAAGGAGATCGAGAGTTTTGGCCATGTTTGACATGTTTGATGTAGTTGGTTCACAAACTCATGAATGATGGTTTCAGTCTACTTTTACTCCGAAGAAAACGCGGCGTTGCCAAACTTCAATGTCAAGACACATTCTTGACTAGGTTTGTATAATGTATATCTATGTTCATTAGCATGTGCTCATGGGTACAAGAAAAAACAAAACAAAAATAAAAACACTTTTTTCAGGCACTCATTGACAGTGATTTGAAAAGATAGAAAATGAAAAGTCTCGTTTAAGCTACCATATCGAGAGTTTTGTCCATGCATGATGTATTTGATCTGGGAACCCGGGAATGAAGGTTTCGTTCTACCTTTACAATGAAGGGAATTTGACAATGCCCAACGCCAATAAACAAATGATCATGGAAAGGGCGAGGTTTCCAAACTTATTTCAGGGTTTCTTTCATATGAAGCACTTGCGCAAGAAAGAAAAAAAGCTTCAAAAATTAATTTTAGGAAGATATGATTGGCACATTTTTGAGCTTCATACCAAGCAGAATAGATAGTGTAGGGAAACTCTCATTTTTCTTGAAGATTGTGTTTTGACGTTTAGCATTACCGCATTTACTTTGGTGTAAAAGTAAACCAAAACCTATATTAAAGCGTTTGTCGGTCGTATACGTATAACACATGCATGCCCGAAACTTTCGATCTTGATCTATGGAGCTGTGCTCAAACGACTATTTTTACCCTGTCTTTTGAAGCCTCTTTGCTAAGAGGCCTGAAAAATGTGTATTGTAAAACCAACTAAAAAACATACTTGAAGAAGCTTCTCTCTTTCGTCCAACGTGGTTGATATAAAATAGACCCAAAAACTCGCCTTTTCTGCAATGATTTTGACATTGAAGTTTGGCAATGCCGCGTTTTCTTCGGAGTAAAAGTAGACTGAAACCATCATTCATGAGTTTGTAAACCAACTACATCAAACATGGCCAAAACTCTTGATCTCCTTGCTCAAACGACACTTTTTATCCTGGCTTTCCAAGCCTCTTTGGATAGAGCCCTGAAACTCGCAAAATTCTAACAAGTTTTTTTTTAAGTACGTGCGCATATTAGAAACATAACCAAATATAGCTGAAAACGTGTCTTTGAACTTCCTGAAAAACATTCTTGCATTTTTTGTTTCCCCAATGCGCTCGATATGAAATAGACCCTAGAACGTTGAAAAACTCACATTTTTCGTGATGATTTTGATACTGAAGTTTGGCAACGCCGCATTTTTCGAGGAAAAAAGTACAGAAGAGCCGGAATTCAAGTGTTGGTAGACCATATACATCAAACATGGCCGAAGTTCTCGAGCTCTCCGCTCAAACGATTCTTTTTATAACATTTTTCCAAGCATTTATATACAGTGTCCTTAAACTCGCGAAATTCTAAAAAGTTTTTTTTAAGTACGAGCGCATATCAGAAATATAACCAAATACACCTTAAAATGTGTCTTTTAACTTCCTAAAAAACATACTTAAAGCATTTTTTGTTTTTCCAATGCGCTTCATATGAAATGGACCCTAGACTGTCGAAAAATACACATTTTTGGCCAAAATGAGCCTTCAGACCCATGTTTAGGCAACCGTGCCACACATGTGGGGGGCGGAAGTGGCCAGATCAAGGTTATTTCCGGAAACTACATGCCTTCAACTTGCAAAAATCGACTTAGTTACGAAATCCAGGGGAGGGGGGGGGGGGAACGGCCCTTATCGATACCCCTCCTTTAAGGAACCTCAGCACCTGCAAGCAGGATCCGTCTTTCACAATAGTAAACAAGTGATAACGCACATGTTCACTGTGCAACAAAGGGCTGAATTTGTAATTACCAAGAAGCTTCTTGAGTTTCCTTCAACTAAGTCCGTCCATATTATCTATAGGTGTTTATTTTTTACATTTTTAGCCTCTTGAAAATCTGAGGTGCACATTATCTACGGGGGCGTATTATCTACGGGTAAATACGTCACATAGTTTCACTCTCACTCACACATACACACTAAGCTTCGGGCAAAATGAACTTCCTAAATAATATCTTTGATTCTCAACCTAGTTTGCTTGTTTTGGGCTTGAAAAATTCATCAAAATATTGCGCAGGTCCCAAGGTTCTTGGGTTTTGCTTTTTTTCTGTTTTCAATTTAAAGAGCCAAAAACACGGCTTTTCCCAAAAGTGCCTAGTGGAGCTATTCATCGGATAGAAATCTGGAAAATGATTGCCTGGAATCACTTTAAAGACCAAAGACAAGTAAAATACATACTTTACAACTACAGTATTAAAAAAAGGTTGACAACTGACGCAAAATAGTACAAAAAAATAAAGAGGGAAAAATAATTACTCAATAACATCATCAAACGAAGGATCAGGAGCACTTGGATCCAAAACTGCAACAAGGAAATCCAATACAATGAGTTTCACGGCCTTTTCTACATCTCTGTTCAAGAGACGCATCAACCAGCGGACAACGTCCAAAGTTCCGGACGTGCGAAGACAACCAACACGAATTTTATGTGTTTTGACAATTCCCAAGAGAATATTGAGAATATTTGAGATGCGCATGCCTTGGTTGTCGTATTTCTCTGCCTCCTTTTCAAGAACATTCCACCTCTGATAGATGCATGATCGTAGTTGTGGCAAGTTAGTTGGATCCCTGCTAAACAAAAAGAGTTTGATTAATATTTTAACTGGATTGCATAAACAAATGGTGAACTAATGATGCTTTCTCTTTGTTACTTTTATTTGCATCGAGATTTTCATTTAATTAAAAACAATAGCTTAAAAAATCATTGTTAACATTTTGAACAAGAAGTGGTGCAAGAAGCGATGATGAAAATAAGGTAGGTTTTGTCAGAACGCATCACATTTAAGGTGATTCATCAGCGTTTAGTGTCGATTTCTGCCACCAGAGCGCTAACGTTCGATTAATGTCAAATTACAGGCCAAAAGTGATTTATATTCGAGAGAACAGAGTGTCAGCTACTAGATAATCATCTAAAGAACGTCTCTGCAAAATATCTTGTCAATAACTTTGCAGAGACGTTCTTTAGAAGATTATCTAGAAACTGACATTCCGTTTCCTTAAATATAAATTACTTTTGGCCTGTAATTTGACATTAATCGAATGGTAGCGCTCTGGTGGCAGAAATTGGCACTAAACGCTGAAGAATCATCTTAATACAATGCAGACTGGTACACAGACTGTAAATCGAATGAGTTCTTAAAAACTCAATACTTTTAATGTGTTTAGCTGAGCTCGTTTCAGAAGTGGAGGCGAAACTAAACTGATAGTCTTTGAAGTTTTTTCTACGTTATTCTTATTTCTCAAATTACGTGCTGGGTATGAGTGGAAATGAATATGAGCCTTGCTTTTTCATTGAAAAACTGTTTAAAATGAAAGTCATAGTCTTAGGCAATTTTTTTTCCAATCTGAAGAAAGAAAAATGAAAATTTGCCAAAGATTATCGGAGGACTCTGCTTCCACCTCTGAAACGAGCTCTATGTGGTTCTACCCTCTTCCAAGCATAGGCGGACCGTGACTGAAAAAAATGGGGGGGGGAGGCTAAAAAGTGATGACCTTTTTTTTTTTTGCTTCTCAAGTCTCAAGTGATGACTTTTTCCAGATTTTTAGCCCCTCCGCCCAAAAGAAGTGGGGGGCTTCAGCCTCCCCAAGACCCATACACGGTCCGCCACTGCTCCCAAAGTGTCTCCAATATTTCTGTGCGTAGTTCCATAGGCTTTACTACTTAGGTTGGATTTGTGAGAACGTCACAAATTATAAAAACTCATTAAATTTGAACAATGAAATGAAAACAGAAAATGGAAAATAATGGCTATACTGTACCGATTTTGGAACTCCTTTGCGGAGTATTCATGCTCTTTTAAAATGGCAAGAAGAATATCAACATGTACGTTATTTGGTGTGATCAGGAGATCGATAGTTGACTGGAAAGATTGAAATAGATGAGATACAATCTGATCAAAGAATTGACGTAAGAAGTGCTCTCCTTTGCTGGTAGGTTTCAGAGATTTATCTGTCTTTACCATTCTAGAGTTTGAAATAAACAAAAACAAATCTTCAACCTGTAATTAAAAAAGACAAAAACAAGTCAACAAGGAGATAAATTGAAGTTTGTAGCATCCCACTTCATACGTTCTTTAGAACAGGGGTGCAGAATGCTCACGGTCACGCGATCAGGATCGCACGTGAATTATGGAGGCTCAGTAAAAATTGTGGAGACTCCACTAAATAAAAAAAAAATCATCTTAGAAAAAAAAAATTAAAATTGTTGCGCTCCTTTCTATTTCAGATGGATTGCAGAGGCACTGTAGGAAAAAGGTCATCAATTTATTGTGGAAGGGTTTTTGCAAAAAGATCGTCAATGCGGAAGTTGCGGGGTTTCGGATTGCAGAAGCAATTCTGGTTTGTGAGTAAATTGCGGTGGAGAATAACATTTTGCCCCTCAGGGGCCAAATAATGTTTGGACTTTTCAGCACTTACAAACCGTCATCGGTGGAATGGAGGAGTTTTTAAGTTTTAAATAGAAATAATGTAATTTTGAGAAAAACGGAGATGATGTTTTAAGAAATTCAATATTTAACAGTAAAATATATCAATTCACATGCATTTTTACAGCCTCTATCAGCCGAATTACAAACTTAAACTTTGTGTAGTTACTCTTAAGGCTACTGGAGAGCGTTTGGCATCAAACCATGAAAACCTATGGTTTTGACCCCCGCATCTTAATTTTGCTCTCTTGAAAATTTGAGTTCGTGAGAAAGAGGTACGTTTCGTCAGAATGCATCATAAACTTAGACTAATTGATCTCCGATTGGCAACACTGTTCACGTAGTCTTAAAAGAAAAAAAAACTTCAGTCTTTCTCGGCTATTCTGGAAAATGGCATTTCTCACATATGAATAATAACAGTAATATGTAACCATATTGCTCCATAAGGAGCACAAGATCAGCATAATAGTTTGGTGATAGTACGATTATAGTCTGATAAATAACAGAGCAAAAATTTAGTAAATTCTAGAGCGCACATAATTATTTTCGTATCATTTTACATTAGAATCAATGCTCAACTTTGCTGCAACAACCATTCAAACCTGACTTATTACAGCTATTACAGATGTTATTGTTTGAGATACAACTTAGGACTTAGGATTTAGATTTTAGAGACAACTTACGCCTTCTGACAACAGCGTTGACAAAGTGAATAAAGAGCGCAAATAGCTTGATTCTTCCTCCTCTAGCGGAACCGTCGAATCATTTTCGTTGAATAAGCTGTCAAAAATCTTTTGATACAAGGAACTGGATTTGATTAGATTTGACTGAAGCAACATAAAATAAACAAGTTACACGTAATAATAAAATGAAACATATATGTATATTAGTCAATAGTGGACAGTTATACATAAGAATGAACGCATGAAAAACTGCTAAAACTTAAAAAGTTTCCGCAATGGAATTCCTTACATGAAGAAGGCAATTAATTATTAAACATGAAAAATGTCATTGGATTATTGATTATTCTAGATTTCGATTGCATTTTAGTCATCGGGAGAACTGAACCACAGAAATTAATAAAAAAAATGAAGTACATATTAATGGACAATGGTTACTTTTACTTTTTCATGATTAAAAACTGACTAAAAAATTCGAACTTATTTGAATTTTTACTTTCTCATCACATCACCCCCCCCCCCCCCCCCCCCAGGAAAGAAAGTACTGTCATCATGACAAATTTGGAAGTTGGGGTTTTTTTTTTTTTTTTTTAAACATGAATTTTGCTTCTAGAGACGACTTTCAGTCAGAAAATCATTCAATTTTACCGTAACTTGGTAAAAATGTTTCACAAGTACCTTGTTATATCCATATCAACATTTCAAACCAATACCTCGAGAACTTCAGGAATCACCGCCAACTTTTGATTAATCGATAATTTCTACTTTTCTATACAAGTCAACTATGAACTAACTAAATTATTCAGGCTGACCTAATGGCTGCAAAATTTTAACTTTCTACCTTAAAAACTTTTAAAATGGCAGCAATTTTTACACTGAAAGGGAAGTATCTAAGTTTTGATTGTTGGATGGTTTTAAAATTCTCAATAATAAGAGATAACTTTTACCAAAGTATGGGTAGAACTTTTTCCCTCTATTTATAGCCAAAGGTTGGGGTTTGGTTTAGTCTGGAAACCTTTTCTTAAGGTTCGGTTTGAGTTGGGTTCAAACTCAGAAATTGAGGTTTGCACAGCCCTAAAAGTCACACTAAGAGAAGAAACACAAAGGAAATTCTTAGTTCAAAATTCAGGGTAAATGATGCTAATGAAAACAACAAAACAAGACTAACCTTGAGAACTTTCTTCAAAAGCCCACATTCTTGGAGAAGGATCAGACCTTCGACCACTTCGTTGTTGCTCACTTGCTGTAGCAGCTGATGGCCTAAGGGCTGTTCCAAAAGGTTTCGATGAATGACATCAACCTCTTTTTCTATGACCTTCAGAAAATCGGTCAATAGGTTTGACGGCAGTTTTTTGTCCAATACACATAATAACTCTGTGACAATAGTTTTGAGCTGAAGAGATTCCTCTGAACAAACGCCTCTGATTACTGTCCTAGATGGCTTCAGAATACAGCTAAACATTCAACATCAAAAAAGTGAGAAGAATTCATTCTAATATAACTAGAGGGGTTCGAGTAAGGGAGAAATACCCAAGTTTTGAGTTTTAAGATACACAAGAGAGCTACTTGATTTGACAGTCTGTGAAACACTAAAACACAAGATTCACAACTCTGTTTCAAAATTTAGGTTAGAGGACAAAACTTGAAAAAGTTCAAAGAATTCTTGATATAGGAATACAATTGTTACATTATTTTATAATCTTCTGTGCAACAGAGAACCAGGCTGTAAATGAAACCAATATTTCATGTAATGGAATGGAAAAACTAAGATTTCGAGAGTACAAAAGATCTTTACAAAAACATAGTATTTCCATCTAAAATAGTTAAGGGTAGTTGGGTTTCCCAAAAAGGCACCCCTAAATTTCAATCGGCCGTAACTTTGGATTGAAAGGTCGGTTTGACTCGCGGTTTGAACCATTATTTTTCTCTTTTTAAGACCCTTTTAGCCATGTATCGTTCAATTTTGGATCATTTTTCTGAAGGTCCCCCCTTGAGCCCCCTAACCTTAAAACGGCCGCCATTTTGGAAGGGGTTTGTTTTTACGACTTTTGGGGGGTATCATTTTTTTCGTCTCTGAAAGACCTTTCAAATGATGTATCACAAGCCATACCTTTACATTTGAAAATTTTTACGTAGGGCCCCCCGAAGCCCCAAAATTTTGGGGTGAGGGGGCCTTGTACCCTTTTTCACAAAAAATAGGCATGTGATACATCAAAAGAAAGCCCTTGGTCTGCCCTTTCAGAAACTTCTTAGTTTTTTGAAATCCAATGATTTGGAGGGTCACAGCGGTCAATCAAAGATTACCCCTAAATTTTTTGAAAACCACCCCTAACTCAAAAAAGGGTGGTTTTTAGAAAAAAAACTTAAGGATAAAAAAGTTTTATTTTTTTATGCCGTATTAGATTCCAATGTCAAAACATACCCTTTCCATTTGATTTTTTCGAGATACGGGTACCCACCCCCCTAAATAACCCCCAAGGGGTGGTTTTGGGGGGCTGAAAATATTTTCATTGGATTCCTTGGGGTCGATATACCTTATGAAAGTTTTGCCCCCGAAGCTCATTTTTCGGCCGTTTTTGAGATAAAGATAGTGGACGGGTGGTCTGCCACACCCTGTATATGCTAAAAAACCTGCAGAGGGCAACTTTTTTTATTTTTTATTCAAACTGTCATAACTTTGTCAATTTTTGAAAAAAGGGCTTGCCTTCAACTGGGTAAGTAGAAAACGATTTGATCGTTCAAATGAGTCCAAGATCATTCCTCTAGCTTGTTTAGATTTGAAGTTATAGCGTCAGTCTTAGTACTTTTGGGACACCCATTGTAATTTACTACAAAACTGATCAATACACACATAAAACTTACAGGGTAAGAAGTTCCCACAGTGATTCAGTCAGTAATTTGCGAAGGAACGTTTCTTTTTTGTAAGAATATTGACAGATTGTGAGGAACTTGAGAAGTTGGATGAGGACGGATGTCGCAACATTACTGTACAGACTTTGAACCAACTGGGGGACTTCCGTGGACCAACTTGGATCGAGTGACTCAATGAGACATTGAAATGTTGTTGAACTGACGTGCTTGATAAAATACGCCATCGCTTCGATGGAACTAAAACAGGAAACCAAAAAGATTCACGCTTGTAATAATTTATTAAAACCGCACAATATTCATGCAACTTTAATTCTTATGGGTGCAATAAAGCTCTTGCTAACTTTTACAATAAGCGATGTTCAGTCAGCGCATACATCTGACCTTCCTGCAAAGTTGCAGCCATCTGAATTTCTTGTCGATTTCCAGTCAGCACAAACTACTGACCTTTTTGGAAACTCACTGAAAAACTTGGAAAAAGAGGAAAGCAAACCCCAAGAGCCCAAGAAAGTGAGGAAGAAAATTTTTATTCGTTGCACCCCTGCAATAGCACCTTTCTCCACTAGAAAAAAGACGGAGCATGCCAAAAATTTATGTCACTCTGAGGAATTCCACTCTGACCAAATTTTTTCTTTTACATTGTTCTCATGAGAGAGTTGGGTGTGCTCGTAAAAAATTCCACTTTGCCAGCAAAGGGGCTCTTGCAAACTTTTGCTGTGAGCAAATGAACAGTCCAATGTGATGGAAAAACCAGCGAAAATCACAAAAATTACACGGAGAAAGTCTCAAATTCAGTATTAAACACACATAACTGCTAAAACGGCAAATTTGTAATGGCGACTCAATGCAGGTATCATGGGAGATTCCTGTCTATTGTGTCACTTTCTCTACAGAAACACAGAGGTATGTCTCAATTTAGATAGGAATCTCCCATGATACCTGCGTCTCTCCGCCATTAAACCCAATTCTGAGAGTGAATTTTGTGATTTTTTAATGTACTTATCGTCATTTTTATAGGTTTTTCTGCTCTCTTCTAACTCTTCAATCACCTGTAGCAAAAGTTTGCAAGAGCCTCATTCAACTAAATGGAGTTTTTACAGTAACTGTAAAAAAAAAAAACAAAAAAGATTAAGATAGGAGTACGTACTTCGAGTTCCCTTGGGATAAAATTTTCTGTTCAATATCCATATCTCCAAATAACCAAGAATAAAAATCTAGGGCCGCATGTAACTTTTTCAACCACTCAATGACTCCGCTGTACGGAGACGAGCTGTTGTAAGGTGGTTGAGAGGTGAAATTACTGTCTGCCAGCTCCCTTACAAAATTGTCACCATGAATCGATAGCATTGAACTTATAAAGTTTGTAGCAGAAATGAATCCTGGAAAAGAAAGAAAAAAAAAAACGAATTGGGTATAACTTTCAGTGATGAGAGCAGACAGTCGAGATCAATAGAGTCAATATGTGGCAGGCTTTCAACTGTCTCTCTTACTCTCACGTGACCCGCAAGTACTATCGTTTTCTCATGGCAAAAATTGTACCTGTATGTAGTGCATTCAAAAAGTCCTCCCGCTTTTTCCCATTTTGAACCATCGCAGGTAAAAAAATTATAAGAGATCTTAAATCTTTAAGTAGCACTTTTAAGCATGATTGTTTTCAGGGCACAGCCTCTAAGTCCCATCAAATGCAGATTTTACAATTTCACCCATGACATTGGATGCCGCTTTTAGACATCCGAGTACCCCAAGGATGCGCTAAGGAGGTCACTTTGCAAGATTGGAGATTAGAGTAAACAGAGTAATTTTGAGGAAACTTTAAGGTACCCTCCGAGCTACCTTCAAACTTCCTCAAAACTTAAACAAGTTTTTGTTTTAGTTTTGCAACTGCCATTGGTTAATAAATTATTTTATTTTAACCAAAAGGGCATTAATGTGAGTCAAAATTCCAGTATATTTTATTAAAAAAAAAAAAAATTAATAGTGAGCTTGAGTCGTAAGTATCATTGTTTTGGCGGTACACTAATGTAAAGTTGCAAAAAATTGCGCGGGTCATGGATCACAACACAAAATTTCCATCTAAAACAATGTACAGTCGGCAAATTAAATAATTTCAGTTGACTCCTTAAATTTTGGCTGGGTAGGCAACCTGCAATGCTTCAATTCATTGTGTTAAGTATTGCAGATTGCCTACCTAAACCAAAATCCAAGGAGTCAGCTGACATTATTTAATTCGTTGACTGTACTTAGGGCCACAATCCTGCCTTTAGAACAATGAAACCTAGAAACAAATCAGAAGCATCCAAGCAAATCTAAATCCAGGTTAGCTGATGTCAACATCATCACATTGCACGAGAAGCATAATGTATGTAAAAACTTAAAAGAGCAAAATAGTAAATTCGTAAAAAAAACCCCAAAATAGTATTATTAGTATACATAGCAGCAGTGCACTGTGGTCTGAGATGGTCAAAAATTGGCCAAAAATCAGAATGTAAATTTTTTATAAATCTATAATTTAAAAAGTTTTAAGACCAATTTTAATCACAGGAAACACTTTTAATTAGTAATTTGAACCTAGAAATTTCATTTGAAAGTTTCAAATCAAGCTTTAAAGGTCGAGAAAGATTATTTTTATTGGATTTTTTCAACTGATTTTTGGTCTCTTTTTTTCGATTTCAGACCATAGTGCAGTGTTTCCCAACTTTTCTTGAAGGGTTGGTTAGTGAGGTTGAGGAGCACCAACAAAATTTGATGATTTTTTCTTTGTCTGTCTGTCTGTCTGTCTGTCTGTCTGTCTGTCAGTTTGTTTGATTGTTTGTTAAATAAACCAAGTTTCTTCCTTGCGGATAGAACAGAGAGAACAAGTCATTTTTAGTGAGTTGGTTGAGTAAGCGTGGATTTCACAACAACATCCATGTCCAGCTCGACATATAATTGAAGAATAAAAATAAAAATTAAATTTTAACAACACTGAATTTTGAAGAAAGCATGGATTTTTTTCAATTAAGTGAAAGGTTAGCTCAGAAAAAATAGAATGTGTAAAAGAAAAGGAAAACCGAAATCCTTCGCATCAAAAGCGGAACTGCCAACATTTTTTAAGAGGCTTGAAACGCCGCATTGTCAAATTACTCACTGCCCAGATTTTATGTTTTGTGTTTTTCACCGGTTAACCTCCGCGGATGACAGGCTGGGAAAGAAATAGTACAGAATAGAACAAACCTGGGAGACAGCCGGCAAAATTTTGAAACAGAAGTTTTGCTTCCGTCCGACAAGCAACTGACGGAGATGCTGCCTGTTGAAGAAGCCAGATCACAGCACTGCGCATAGTTTCATCCTTGAACTCAGTCGGTTTTCTCCTTTTGTCGTTTCGGCCATTCAGTAATCTCTTTATGTTATCATCTTTTGCTACTCGCAAAATATGCCTTAGAGCATTCTTGACTTGGTACGAGCAATCATTATTTTCTTCACTAAGTGATAAATTCTTTATCAAATAATACATCAGTTCAAGCCAATATTCGTCAATGATTGATCTTTCCTCTCGTAAATCTCGGTAAATGCTGTTGAATATCATGGCGCCCCCTGAAACAATGATGGTGAATCATTTTACTATTTATAATTTATTTCTTACTTGATTAATGGAAAAGAAAAGAAAATTGATGAACAGGGTGAAAACCTTTCACAATCGGAGAGTTATTTTTCAGAAACTGATAGTGCCAGTCAAAAATATAAAGATTAGACTTGATATTTGTCTTCACATTTTATGAACCCATTCGTTTCTTATAGAATTTAAAAAAGCATGAGGAGGGAAGCAGGAGGCATTGCTTCCCAGAAAAGCCTCTCCTCTCCCACTGAATAGGAAAATTAGAAATGAAAAACAAGTAGTAGTAGTAGCAATAGTGACGTCCAGCCGCCCAAACACAGAGGTTCGTTATGCTGATATTTCACAGCAAACAACTGGCCTGCATAAAAAAAGAAGGGGTAGGAAAGACAGTCTAAGTATTCTCAAAACAAAGGATAGGAAAGAGGAGTGTAACGGTGATATACATAAACAAAACAAGACATACCTAATCTTTTGAATTTGGAGGGATGAATGCAGTACAACTTTAAGCGAGAAATGACAACCCTGACATTCATGGGGACACTCTTGTCATTCCTTGCAAACTGGCGTATTGATCCAGAGACAAATACTTTTACACATTTTGCTGAAAAATCTCTGACAGAGAAACCTCTCTGCATAAAAAAAAGAAGGGGTAGGAAAGACAGTCTAAGAATTCTCAAAACAAAGGATAGGAAAGAGGAGTGTAACGGTGATATACATAAACAAAACAAGACATACCTAATCTTTTGAATTTGGAGGGATGAATGCAGTACAACTTTAAGCGAGAAATGACAACCCTGACATTCATGGGGGCACTCTTGTCATTCCTTGCAAACTGGCGTATTGATCCAGAGACAAATACTTTTACACATTTTGCTGAAAAATCTCTGACAGACGAATCAATAGGGTTCGTGATCCCGTCCTATTAAAAATGAGAATACAGCACAACATTACAATGAAGCAATTAAAATTAGCTGACAGGTCCAATAGGCTACAACTGGGGGTGCAGAAAATGCTAGATCTCAAAAACAAATGCTCATTATGATATAAATAAACAATAAACTAACTGATTTTGTCAAGTCAAAGTAGCTGTAGCTTCAAGAAGTTATTCAGGGGGTTTATGAGTGGATTTTGACTTTTTTTTTCTTTAGACTTTCTGATGCTTCTAACGTGATTTTCATATGATTTTACAAACAATTCGACTCTCCATAATGATGTAGCAAGGCTTGGACTTGAACTGTTCTCCAGATACAATGTGCCATTCAGAAACACACCTTCATCCAAAAACCCTTGAGATTTCAAGAGAAAGTTTCAACAAATTTTCAGATTAGATTTAGACACAGCTTCGCAGTTCAAAAGCGCTTTGAAAACACATGGATTTCCACTCAAGAAAAATTTCAAGAAGTTAGTTTCAAGGTAGCCCTAGTTTCAAATTAGATTTAGACACAGCTTCGCAGTTCAAAGGCGCTTTGAAAACACATGGATTTCCACTCAAGAAAAATTTCAAGAAGTTAGTTTCAAGGTAGCCCTAGAAGTAAACTCAAGATTTCTCAAGAATAGCCGATTTTCTGCAAGCGTCTCTGAACTTAAATTTTCCACATTCGACTCGAGAATTTCTCAAGCGAAGTCAAGTCAAGTAGATTTCAAGTAAAGCGTCTGAATATCACTCAAAGAGACACATAAAACCGCCGCATATTTGTTTACTAGGAAATTGACGCTTGCAGTACTTTTTCTGTCAAAAGTAAAAATAAGGAAGGATTGGAAAACAGGACAGTACAAATGAAGAAACAAACCATGAGAGCTTCAAGAACTATTGATGAACTTTTGCTATTGACTTCAAATTTACTTGAAAAATAGCGAATAAGCTGCTCTACCAGGGACTCAAACAACTGTTTGACAACGTTATCCGAGTCGCAACCTAACTGCAGCAAAGCAGGCATCAGCTCTTCCAAAACATCAGCAGTTTCATTTTTACTCGATGTGCAGGTCAAAACATCTACAAAAAAAAGTAGTAGTAGTAGTAGTAGTAGTAAAGTCCAGCCGCCCAAACACGTGGCTCGTTATGCTGATATTTCACAGCGAACGACTGGACTGCATAAAAAAAGAAGGGGTAGGAAAGACAATCAAAGTATTATTAGAAAAAACTAAAAAGAATTAAAAAACTTGACTTTAAAGTGGGTCAGTTGACAAAAAATGTCTTGACGCTCTTGATGAAAGTGCTAGATAAGCCTGACGTAGAACTCTGAGTAAGACTATTTTCTATTTTCAGACTGAATACAGGATCACTGAAAATAATGGAATGACAAAGGGGCTCTTGCACAGTTTTGTACAGACCATGTACAGTAGAATCTCGATTATCCGGATTTCGCCGGACCGAAAATTTATTCCAGATCCGCGTAAATACGGACCTACCCATTTTTCAGGACGGCAGGGGAGACGAATGAGTCATAGATAAGAAAGAGGCATACGTGAAAAATAAAACTTTCATTAATTTTTTAAGACAAAAGAATCCAACGTCGCTTGCTTCTTGGGTTTGGATGATAGTGACCTGAACATGAAAGATTCTGAGTTGGTGACCTGACTTAAAATCCCTTCATCAGCGTCATCAGTCTCGTCTTCGGCCGCTGATAGCGAGTCATCTTGCACCGAGCTGGAGGAGGGGGCGTAGGTTGCCGCGATTTCCTCGAGTGATAATGTTGACTCCGTCGGAGCACTATCATCCGTCCGTCGTGTCTGGCTGCCACTCTCCGTCGCGCGTGTGCCGAAAGCACAGTGTTGCCACGTGGCGTCTTTCTAAAATCCATTTTTTCTGACTCGATACGAAAGAAGTTTCGACATCGCGTTTTTTGGTTTTCTTTTTTTTCAAGCAATATTACGGAGAAATATGGTTAAATTTGTTGCCGGACCTTGAATTTTTTCCGGATAATCGAAATCTTCAGACACTGAAATCCGGATAGTCGGGAAAAAAAAACACATTGAATGTATGGGGATTTCGCCAGGACCGGCCGGAAAATCCGGATAATCGAGATTCTACTGTACTTTAGTACTTGTAATAACTTTCATTGTAGTTTTAAAATTTCAAATTGTTATTTCATACAGCAGCTTCTATATTTGTTAAACAGAAGAGTTAAATTTGTTCTTTACGCCTTGTTTTTATCCTATCATTGAATAAATGAACAACTTACTGTTGCCTAACAAAACTAATACAGCTGCATGTAACAGCTCACTGGCGGCCACTTTGGTCTTCCGATCACTGCTTGATGTGGCTGATTCAACGATTCTTGGTAAAAATTCATCTGGAAATTGAAAAATCATATTACAAGTTGGAATAAAATTAGGCGATATGCTAGTAAAAAAAAATCCATTATACATCTTGAAAATACAAAAATGAATTCTTTGGGGTCAATGGGTCTGTTGCCAACTTTCGCTACAGCTAAGGGGAGGGACTACACTAGTATAAAATCACTTGAGAAAAACATTGGGAGTATTAGAAAATGCTAAAATTGATGCACAAACTCAATAAATACGTTTCACAAAATTCAAAAATGATGGTTGAACATGCAAGTTGCAAGTCACAATGGGTGAGTCCTGAGTCCCATCTAATCATAACTTGCTATGATGAGAAAAGTGATTCATCATAGAGGAAGCTGCAATGGAGCTGTTGCTTACTTTTGCTATACCAAGAATATATGTCTGTCTTCTTGGATTTTGAGGTAAAATTTGTTTAGCAAAAGAATTTTGATAGCAAAACAAAGAATGAATAAGGTCAAGACTTCAGTCTTCTTTCCGGAAGAAGGGCCTATAGAACCTATAGAACCTACAGAAAAAAGCCATTGACTATGGGCCCCTCTTTTGGAAACTTTCTGTAAGTCGGTGGGAAATGGTTATAGTACTATGGGCTCTTCTTCCAAAAAAGTCTTCAATTAAGCTCCTAATGTAGCACAACACTTACCCAAATAAAGAACCAATTTACAATCTGGAAACGGTAAGGAACATTTCAGTTGCCTTGTAGACTTCCATTTTGAGCGGCTGTCATCACTGTTTAGAAGAGTGAGTGCGGTGGACATGTTAACTTTACCTAGAAGCATAACAATTTTCTTTTGCAACAGAAATAATTCGGTATCTGGAATCTCGTGCTGTTTCTTCACTTTCCTCTTAGATTTCTTGGGTCCGGAGGTTAACTGTTTTAATTCGGCCTCAGCCTTCCCAACAGCTTCTGGATCTCCTTCATAATCTGTAAAAAAATTATTAAAAATGAAATTGTTGCAAAGAGACAGTTATTTTAGATGAGGAAAGAAACTATTTAAACACATCCTGATTCAACAAAATCTTACAGCCTTCATGTGTACACCTAGAGCGGTCAGCCAAGATACGCGCTATCTACAGAGAAGCAAGAAAATTGTATTACCACGAACAAAAAAGAACTAAGCAAAATAGACAAAATTATTGCCCAAGAGACCCATGACTTGGAGCACTGATATATCAAACTCCTAAAAATGCACTTTTTAATTTTTAAAGTAAGCATCCAAAACGACATAGTGTGGCCGAGACATTCACCGTCCATCATTGTCTAATTTGACTAATTTTTAGTGTTTTAGAATAATTCTCCGCCTAAAACTTCACCTCGTCATTCCTCTCTACAATATTTTGAGACGCTGATTTCAAAAATGCTAACAGTTTTCATGAAGGCATCATCCACTTGCGCTGAAACAGTCTGCAGAAAGGCGCATGGCACTTACTCACCTTTACTTCTTAAGAAGGAGTCTAAACATGGTAATATTTCTTTCAGAGAAGGGTTGATTTTTACAGGTGGAAAAGCATCAATCCAGCGCTCTAGAGTTGATAGCGCAACATTCGCCAAGGGTAAATAGCTACTGCCAACACGAAACGCAACCTGTTAGAGAAGATTTACCAGATCACACAATGAATAAGGGAAAGTCTTAAATAGTAAATGAAAAGCCACAGATTCATGATGTAAGATTTCATGGATTTTAGTTCAGCTGTATTTGTGACCCATTCCGAAAAAACTGACCGTATCTTCACCAGGACAAAAATTGAGATGTTGGTACCACTACAAAGTAGAGTTTGTGACGAACAGTTCAAGACCAAACATGTGTAAAAAATTCAAAAAGTTAACGGAATGGAGGCATTTTAAAGTTTTAAAAAGAAATATGTAATGTGATTTTGCAAAAAACATAGTTAAAAATGTGGAAAGTCAAAATGTATTAATTCACACACATTTTTACAGCCTTTATCCACTAAATGGGTCTGTTACATACTTTTGCTATAGCTTTATAGAGGGTGGATTCTAGTGTAAAATTGCGTGAAAGTCAAATTAAGAGCATCAAATAGTCTCAAAATCCACTCATAAACCAACAAACGGCATTTCAAGGAAAGCCTAAGATGGCGGTTGAAAGGGCGAATCAACCCTGCATGAATGCACTACAAGCAGCAAAGATGGCCGACGATGGCATTCGACAAAATAGATACTTTCCCGGCATTTCCTTTTCAGAATCCCAGCCAATCAACACAGAACGTAATACATTAATCATAGTAATCACAAACAATAACAAGAAAGTAAAATTTTTAATTGACCGAAAAAAAAAAAAAAAAAAAACAGAATGACACAGAATGTAAAACATTAATCATAGTAATCACAAACAATAACAAGAAAGTAAAATTTTTAATTTACCGAAAAAAAAAAAAACAACAGAATGACACAAAATATAAGTACTATGATTAAGTAAGACGTTTTAAACATTTTTTTAACATTATAAATTGCTGTCAGTAGCCATCTTTTGGTGCTTGTGGTGCATGCATGCAGGGTTGATTCACCCTTTCAACCGCCATTTTCAAGACTTTACTTTAAATGCCTTTTGTGGGTTTATGAGTGGTGAGACTTTTTGATACTTTCAACGTAATTTTTACGCAATTTTACATGAGAAGCGACCCTCCATAACGCTGCAGCAAAAGTATGCAACAGACCCATTATGAACTAAAATTTGGAGTAATTGAACAAGCTCATGTGAAAACTTCCGATTTCTAAAATATTTTTATTGAATAGACAAATATAGCAAAAAAAAAAAATGAAAAAAATGAACGATTTATAAAATAAAAAATTAAAGAAAACTGCCAAGACAAGGGAAATAGAGGCAAGAAGCTGAAACAAGTCTGATCAGGGCTTAGAAAGATGCAGCGTCTTCTTTAGAGTGATATGCGCTCACAAAGTCAAAAATAAAATAAATGGACAACAGACATTTTTGCATGAGCTTCTTCAATTACTCTTAAGGCTATACTAGAGAGCCTTTGGTATCAAAACATGAAAACCCATAATTTTGACCCCCAGCATTTTATTTAGGCTCTCCTGAAAATTTTGATCTGTGATCTGTGTTTTGTCAGAATGCATCAAATATGCTGTATCAATAATTGTTTGAGGACGTGAGTCAATTACGACAGTACACTAATTTTACTACTAATCCAACAGATACTAATCAACACGCTCCTGAAAAATTTAAAACGGTACCTGCAAGAATGACGAGATCAGTGGAAGGACATGCTCAATGAAAATCGTTGGAGCAGCCATGATAACATGTAGGCACGAAATTTGTAATTCATCCGTAAACTCCTGAGCTTTGGTCAAAACAGACTCCAAGTAAGATTGTATAAGAAGACAGAAGTTCTTGTGCTCGATGGACTCTGGTGAGTTGCCTCTCTAAAATAGATAGAACAATAAATTGACAAGTCGAAAACTTAAATCAGACCCATGCTTAGTACGGCTCTACAATCTGGAAACAACTTTTTGACAATGATTGAATTCAATTAGAGAAAATCTAATATCGATTTCTTAGATTAGCCTCTTTCAAAATGAATCAACTAATGGAAAGAGGCTCTCATATTGTCAAGTTCAAATTCCTCATTTCGTCATAAAAAATGGGGATTTCGGCAAGTTCAACCTGGGTGTTTTTAGCTTTTTTTCAGCAATGCAACAAAATGTTGTTGTTTTTTTATCATTGACATAATAAGAGACAGATTTTACGCTGTTTTAAGAGGTAGTAAAGGAGAAAAAAGGTATCGAGGGGCCAGAGATGCGGAAGTGGGCTTGAAAGAGCATTATTCACGGAGGGGGTTTTTTGGACCACCCTGGATTTTCACCAATTTTTCAGGGGCGATAGAGTAGGTTATCAGACACCCGAATATGGGCACAGATTTTCGATATCGTGCCGGGAAGCGGTGTTGCCAAGTCGCAAAGTCAAAACCTTCAACCGCTCATAACTTTTTAACAAAAAAAAGATTTTGAAATGCGGTTTGTTGCATCAGATAGAGCTACAAATGAGCTTTATTTTGCATGTATAGACATTAGAATTTCGATATTTCATCATGATTTTATGACGGTTTTTCTACTTTTTGAGAAAGTAAAAAATTACGTTTGTTGTTGTATCGGCCACGGAACCTCGTGCCAGTTTCACCAAAAACTACCTAAAAAATTCTTTATGATACGTTCTTTCGAATGGCGCAAACCGCAACCTGGGGAAACGATTTGCCTCCGAGTTACAGCCGCTCAAAGTTTACGGCGCACATTAAAACTGCCAATTTTTACGCTCGGCGCCGCACGCTCACCCACCTCCCTCCCCGCGCGTCGTAACGTACTACTCGCAGTGTCTGCCGGGATCACTGTTGCATCTCCTGGAAGAGGAGTGGAGATCACACTGACTTCAGAACCCCCGCCCCCCCCCCCCCCCCCCCCCCCCCGCCTCTTCGCCCCTTTTGCATATGTAATGTATAACAATGTATCAATGAAAAGAAATAAACTTATCGGAAAGCTGCACTCACATTAAAAATCTTCCGGGTCTCCATCTTCATCGTCCGACGGCGGGTCCGATGACAAAAGGCTGGATCGGACCAATGGGAAGCTCTCGTTCAAAAAACTTGCCGGCGTGGGCAGCGTTGCCTTGTGGCGACCGTTGGTGACCACCAATGTTAGCATCGGTAGTCTCATACAATTGCTATTTTTGATGTTTCCTTGCATATCTTATCACATGGTTCTTTAACACAAACAAATGCACCGCTACACGGTAGGTCGGGACAGATTCAAGAATGGTGCACTTCCTTACTCTGATTGTCTGGTGTACATACATGAGCGTGAAATAAGCCTCCAAAACTGAAGATACTTAAAATCTTGCTTTGGTCAGGCCTGATCAGGCGCTAATATCCTCGAATTTTTCGAAGAAGTCAAAATCGGCACTTCTATCATCGAGTGCAGAGTTGGTTGAACGAGAGCTTCCCATTGGTCCGATCCAGCTTTTTGTCATCGGACCCGCCGTCGGACGATGAAGATGGAGACCCGGAAGATTTTTAATGTGAGTGCAGCTTTCCGATAAGTTTATTTCTTTTCATTGATACATTGTTATACATTACATATGCAAAAGGGGCGAAGAGGCGGGGGGGGGCGGGGGGTCTGAAGTCAGTGTGATCTCCACTCCTCTTCCAGGAGATGCAACAGTGATCCCGGCAGACACTGCGAGTAGTACGTTACGATGCGCGGGGAGGGAGGTGGGTGAGCGCGCAGCGCCGAGCGTAAAAATTGGCAGTTTTAATGTGCGCCGTCAACTTTGAGCGGCTGTAACTCGGAGGCAAATCGTTTCCCCAGGTTGCGGTTTGCGCCATTCGAAAGAACGTATCATAAAGAATTTTTTAGGTAGTTTTTGGTGAAACTGGCACGAGGTTCCGTGGCCGATACAACAACAAACGTAATTTTTTACTTTCTCAAAAAGTAGAAAAACCGTCATAAAATCATGATGAAATATCGAAATTCTAATGTCTATACATGCAAAATAAAGCTCATTTGTAGCTCTATCTGATGCAACAAACCGCATTTCATAATCTTTTTTTGTTAAAAAGTTATGAGCGGTTGAAGATTTTGACTTTGCGACTTGGCAACACCGCTTCCCGGCACGATATCGAAAATCTGTGCCCATACTCGGGTGTCTGATAACCTACTCTATCGCCCCTGAAAAATTGGTGAAAATCCAGGGTGGTCCAAAAAACCCCCTCCGTGAATAATGCTCTTTCTGCCAGCCCAATTCTTTGGGTTAAAGCCTTCCCCAAGACAGAGATTTTGACTTTGTTCTGTCTTGTGTTAAATTTAACTGTTAAACACACTGTGAGATACATCCACTTGAGATTGAAAGACGTGTCATCAGTTTCTTTGAACTCGTGTAGTCGCAAAATTCTTCAACTCACAAACTCCTGAAAATTGTGTGAAATCAGGAAAAAATTAGCCGATTTTGCAGGACGTTTAGCATCAAATGCCAAATTTTGCTCTTCCACAGAAAAAGTCCGAATTTCGCGTTTGGACACGCAGCATTTTTGAAATCAGTGAAGCCCCCCAAGGTACTTGGTGCAAGTCCAGACTCAATTCGCGGCGTTATCAAAATTTCCCGCGAATCCAAAAAAAAGGAATCTCTACCAATGGATAGGTACATTTGATAATGATTACTCTTTTATGTAAAATTCCCTTAGAATTTTTTCTCTCCAGTCATTTAGAGAATTTCTTAATCCATGTTATATTTTTAAAATTTGGAGAGGCTTCCTTTCCAGATAAAACAGATCATATTATAATATTTCCAAAAAAAAAATAAAATCAACAACATTTCCCCGTTTGTCAAAAGTGAGAGAAGAGAGGCGAGTAAACAAAAGCGTACGCACAAACCTTAAAATAATATTTCTCATCACTGATTTGAAGAGCAGAGGCAATTATTTTGTAGAAACTGCTGACGAGCGGATATTGAACGGAGTACTTAATCATTTCTTTACAAAAACGTGGAAAATGTTTCGTGAATAGGGTTGATGTAGACGGAAATTTGTGGAGTTCTGAAAGCAAATCTTTCAAAAAGTCTATTAGATTGACTAAAATTGTGAAATCTTTCGGTGTCTTTGCATTGTAATAGGATTTCAAGTTATTCTCTGGAGCGTGGTCCTGAAACATTACAACAATTAAAATAAATTGTCACTTAGGATAATTTAAAAGAATCAAAGTGGACAGAAATATAACATAAAAATTGGAACTGGTAGGTTTTTTAATGAAGATAGTTCCAGGCAAAAGTTGAAGGTTTCTCAATTCGCTAGATGGCGCCACTGGTTACCGGTCAGTTTTCCGAAACTTTATCCGAGATTTTCCGAAAATTGAAACGTTATCCGAAACTTTAGACAACTAAGACATTTTAGAAATTTAGACAACTCTCTTGCTCAAAGTAATCATAGATGATAAGTTTTAGTGCATGAAATCTTTGAGCTATTCCTTTAGACAAAAAAAACAGCCCAATTTCGATTTTTCGATTTTGAATCGAAAGAAAAACAACAAGAATTGTGCCAAAAATATGCAAACAAATGTCTTTCATTCTGAATCTCCTACTGAGCCAAATTGAAGCATTTCCGGCACGTCTATCACGTAGTTCATACTCTTCCCCATAGATAGAGTATATGGTTTGCTATGTTCCGCTTAGATGCGGCAGTTTCACAGGCGGCGGAAGTTCGCGGGGAGGGGGGGGACTGGACGGGCATACTCGTCGAACGCACTGTGGGACACTATTGCGTTGGACGAGTATACTCGTCAAATGCAGTGAAAAGGTTAACTTAAGATAGTATCCATAAACAATAAATGGATAAAAATGCGACCAAGAAAAAGTAAAAGCAAAGCTATGTTTTGGTGCTTAAGCGTAAAATCAAACCAAATTGCTTGAAATGTCTTAGAATGCATGAAAAGAGCTGAATAATGTCTGAGAAACAAAGGAATACCTTATCTTCATCTTCCTTACAAATGGTTGATAGATCAAGTTTGGCAATAATCTGGAGGGAAGAGTCGATTAGCTGTGAATACAATTTTTTTTTCTAGCCAGCATAGTCGACTGAACGGAATTTCTGAAAAACAAATGAGAACAGAGAGGAATTATTTACTTTTCCAGTCAAACCCCTGGGTGCTTTCGCTCTAATTTTTACCCTTAGCATTCAATCCTGATGATGCCTAAGAAATAAACCTGATGGCTAAAATGGCCAATGAATTGAGTGAGGTTCAAGCTATGAGTAGAGAAGTTCCAGTGCTTGAAAAATAATTGAGCTTCGAGTTTTCAGATAGGTGCTCGAAAGTGCTACTCAAACGAAAAAAAAAATTCAAGTAAATTTTGAGTTTTATTTATTTTTTTAAATATTTTTAAAAGGAAAAAGAAACAAAAACCGAGTCTTTGAAAATCAAATTCGCACATTAAAAATTGGAGTTTGTGAAATTCATTTTATCTCGCCTGAATTTACACATCTCTTACCACTCATTTTGCGAAGATCCGACAGTCTGTGAAACACTAAAACACAAAATCCACAACTCTGTTCTAAAATTGAAGTTGGAGGAACAGCTTAAAGAAATTCAAATAATTCGAGAAACTCAAAGCGAAAAAGAAGATACATATCTGGAAGCAAACTTTAGCAATCCCAAAATTGACCGATTTCTTCCAACCAGAGCAGCATTAAACTTTGAAGGAGAACTTTGAAGTAAGATTGAACTTTTTTTTCCCTTTTCCTCCCTTGCTTTTTTAGCAAATGAATGCTAGTATAACAACCAATATTGGTATTTATAGCTCTTCTTTGCTTTTCAGGTCTAGAGAACTTATTTTGCTGTTTTGCAATATTGCGATTACTTGAACTCTGACTCGAAAAAATGGGCAAGACTCGACTCAGCTCGACATATAATTTCAATACTCTAACATTTCTACCTGTGAGCGAATCTTTTGTTCAATTTAATCATTCAAAAACTGATTTAAATTGGAACTCAGAGGCCACATAGGGTTTGGACTTCACGGTTCTTCTCATAAATGATGGTACGTACTTACGAGCGACTTACAAGGAGTTTAAAGTTTAGACCCCTCATAAGTGAACACCAGTCATTTACCTTCGACTGCCGATGACCGCTCGTAAATGCCAAAGAGTCTAAATAAAAAAAGCCCCAGATTATAATAAACCAGAAATTATAAATATTTAAAAAATTTATACGATCTTGAAACACTGAGGTTGTAAATACCCAGAAACGTGACTTGATGAGCAGTCCTGGTCACTTTGAAAAGGTCTTCCCACATTTTCAAGTAGTCCTTGTAAGAAACAGCTTCTACATTGAGAGATTTTTGGAACTCCACATCTTGAAAAATTAGATTATCGCATGTTCTGATGATTCCTTGAAATACTGCAACACAACAAAATATAATTGATGGAAGGGAAAAAATAGCAACTCCTCAGATAAACCTGGGGTAGTATAAATCAGTTTTAATTTGAATCCGGCATTTTATGCGGAGTTTCGCAAAGGCAAAAACAAATGCAAAGTAGGCAAAAAGAACAAACATTCAAACCAGGGTGTCTATAGTATTTTTTAAATTACAAAATTTCCGAACTTTTCCCTGGTTATGAAAAAAAATTCCCTGGCCCGCAGCGTTAATTTTTCATAAATATTTTGAAAATTCCAAGATTTACAGAATTCTCATCAACTAAAAAGGGGTAGTGGTGAAATAAAGGAATTTTTTTCACTGAAATGCAGAATCAAATTGTTCCATGAAAGCAATTTCATTGTAAACAAAAAGTGGCTCTTGGTATTTCGTTTGGTCGTCAAATGCCGAAAATATAGCATAAACCTAAAATTGAGGTGTGGAGCCGCAAGTGGCCCCTCACAGAACACGCCACCGCAGCAAGAGTAATGGTTTATCTAATCACTGTAGCGCAAAAACAACTATTCTGTATGCAGCCCCAAAGCGGCGGCGGGATTCCAGTGGGGCCTCCAACTTCCAATTGGTTTTCTGGCTAAATCATGGTTATTTGTCTTACAAATCGAAATTGACTACAGCATTTTTAAGATTAGAATCAAATTTCCTACATTTTCTATGTATCAACGCGCCTAGGCAAAAATTAAGTTCCAGAGTCAAATTTCGAGATAATTCAAACTTTGGCAGGCTACCATTCGAATACATTAGCAGACAACAATTTCCAATCTACATCAATCCTTGTCTTTTCTTGTGGGCTTTCAAACGAGTATGTGGTCGGGGGGTGTTGCATCAACTTCTTACTTTATCACAACTCTCATTGAAAACACTGCGACAAGGCGGAGGCTTCATTCTACGCGATGTTGCCGCAAAACAAGAGGTTTTTTATTCACTGGACATTTTTGCTGGTCCCCTGAGATCTGGTGAATTTGAGGTTTAACTGGACAAGCAGCAAATGTACAACCAACCCAAAGTAAACGAAAACCTCGCACTTCTGATTCGGCCGAAAATCATGCAGAGTGCATAGTACTGTCTGGGCATCTCCAGCTGTTGGCGTGCCGTGCGAAGCGAATGAGCAGCAAGGGCAAAGCACTGCCACCGCATGCGGCACGGACTACGCGGGCGGCGAATTTACGCGATTATTCTGAAATACAATTTGCAAAGAACAGCAAGCACCTCGGGACCTTAACTTAAATAAGCCTTGAAAAGCGAATTAAAGAAATACTACTGAGCAAGAAAAATATTTCCTGGTTTTTCATCCAAATTCCCTGACATTTCCCAATTTTCCCTGATCCTCCAAAATTTCCGGAGGATTCTCGGTTTCCCGGTTGCTAGACACCTTGCAAACTAAAGGAGCTTAAAAACTTCTGAAATCCACACCTAAACTCAAGAAATACTTTTATGTGTGCGAGGGTAACTATGGCGTAGGGCAGTAATGATGGGAGATTCCCATCTAATAAATGTAACTCCATCAAGAAGTGAAACCGGTGTCACCAAGTGTCATGGTATTCATCGGATGTGGGTCACTTCTCTGGTGACTAATTACTCTGTGAATCTTCCTTGTCAGCATAGAGAAAGTGACGAAAATAAGATAGGGATCTCCCATTATTATTGCCCGACGCCACCATTACGCTCGTGCAAATACCTAAAATTGGTTATTGAGTTTAGGAGTGGATTTCGGAAATTTGTAGGGTTGCCATGATTATTTTTGGAGGTTTCTACACCATAATCAACTAATAAAGCGATTGTGGAAAAAATGTGCAACAGCACTATTGACTGCCAGTTCTAAGTCCTGGGAGTTACCCAGAACAGAACTCAGAAGAAAAAAAGAGAACAGAAATTGTTCAGTTTCACTCCAAAAAGAACCATTATCTGATCTGGTAAAAACCTGATTCAACAAAATAACAGGTCTAAATATCCAAATCACGCACTGCATATGAAACGCAAATACTCTAAAAAGTTATTTTGGCCCAACTCTAGCTACCTATGTTGCAAAACAAACTCTTGACATTTAAACAACTGCTACACAAAATAATTGAATTGGCGAACAGTACTTACTGACAACTTCCAAGAAAGAATCTAATGTTTTTTCTGATTTAAAACTTAGGCATAAAATAGTTGCTTGAATTGCACACACAGAACGGAATCTTGATCCAGCAGACAATTCTGGATACAACTGCGGAGTAATAGAAAGGTACAATTTTGATAATTGATCTTAATTCACAAAGTTATCAGAATTTTTATCTTAAAAAGGAGAAAACCATGGAATTTGCACCTTGCTTAACCCTTTAACATCCATCTTAAACATTTTTTTTCAAGAACCTAGAATTCATAATAGCAAAAAAGTTTAAACCAATTTCTCGGTTCGACGGTCGAAATTTTCATTTAAAAATGCGCTGAAGAGTGAAATACATTAAACTATAGTTTGTTTGAATCTAGAGGCCCTCCAACGCCAATCAATAAGATACATCATATTACTAAAACAACCTATTTAACAGACCCGATATATTTCTTGCAAAAATTTCTGATTTACTTACCTTGGTTACCGACTTTTCAACACTTTGGAACTTAAGGTGAAACTTCAGCGTTCAGTGCCGATTTCTGCCTCCAGAGCGCTACCGTTCGATTAATGTCAAATTACAGGCCGAAAGTAACTTATATTTAAGCAAACAGAGTGGCAGTTACTAGATAATCATTTGAAGAACATTACTGCTAAATATCTCGCCATTAACTTCAAAATTAAGGCTGAAAGTACCAAAAAATGAAATACCGCATTCCGATACGAGAATCGATTCGCGATATTCCATTTTTTGGTACCTTAGATCGCTGAATATTAGCCGCACCCGAATTTTCGGTCCGGAAAAATGGGGGAAAAAATCCTCGAATGTAAGCCGCACCCCCGAAATTTTTAAAAAATAACCAATACTACAAGGAATGAAGTAAAAAAGCTTCTGAAAGCAAAATATTTATTACATTGAAACAAAAAATATTACCTATGAGATCATCTCCATCTGTTTACAATCGCGACCTTTTTCCCGCGTGCGCCGCACGCCGAGACGAGACGGAACTAGCGCGCCATACCGCAGCTGAGCGAAAAATCACGCGAAAATGACTCGTGAAGCCGAGGCCAAAGCCACACCACGGTTTTTTGCCTTTTTTTTTTGGGAAATCTTCTGGCACCCCGATTTTGTACCGGAAAAATCGGGTAAAAAAGTGCGGCTTATATTCGGCAATATACGGTACTTTCAGCCTTAACTTTGAAGTTATTGATGAGATGTTTTGCAGAGACATTCTTCAGATGAGAATCCAATAACTGACACTCCGTTTTCTTAAATATAAATTACTTTCAGCGTGTAATTTGACATTAATTGGACAGTAGCGCCCTGGTGGCAGAGATCGGCACTAAACGCTGAAGAATCACCTCCAGAAGGCAACTTACTTTCATAAGCATGACTGACAACGTTTGTAGAGCAATCAGTTGCTGGTGAGGAATTTTTTCTTCGGCACGACTTAGCCTCGCTAAACACTCCAGATATCCATGCACTTGTTCTAATTCAGACCGGTTTTTCCTGGAAAAAAACCAGAAGTAGTAAGAATACAAAAAGAGAAAAGGAAGGCATGGAGGCACAGTCAGGGACAAAAATAAAGTCAGACAACTCCTTGAGGTAGGCCACCCGCAATGCTTAAATTCATTGAAATACGTTTCGCGTGTGGCCTACTTCAAGGAGATGTCTGACATTCTTTTTGTCCTCGACTGTACTTACCAAAACTTTTACTCCAAGTAGATATGTGACTTAACTTCTTTTCTTGTCACTTTCTATTCTAACTATGTTAGATAGAGGGGTTCTACCCGTTAAATTGTAGTAGTAGTAGTAGTAGTAGTAAAGTCCAGCCACCCAAACACGTGGTTAGTTATGCTGATATTTCACAGCGAACGACTGGACTGCATAAAAAAAGAAGGGATAGGAAAGACAATCAAACTATTCTCAAAACAAAGGATAGGAAAGAGGAGAGTAACGGCGACTTGCCAGGGACTCTAAAGTTTGGGAAGGAAATAGTAAATAAATTAGTAAGTAAATAATAAGTCCTAGTAGTAGTAAAGTCCAGCCGCCCTAACACAGTGGTTCATTATGCTGATACTTCACAACAAACGACTGAACTGGTTAAAAAAAAAAAAAAAAAAAAAAAAAAAAAAAGGGAGAGAAGACAATCAAAGTATTCTCAAAATGAAGGATACGAAAGAGGAGAGATACGGCAACCTACCATACACTCTAAAAAAAAAAAAAAATGGATGCACCTAGAGTACACAGAAGTGAGAGTGTCCTGGATATTAATTTTTTTTCCCTCACTCCCTCAAATAAATAAACAGAGAGATAGATAGATAGATAGATAAATAAATAGATATATGAATAAATGTACAGATCTTTGGGATGAAGATAACAGACTTACTCAAGGCAAAGGAGTTGAACTCTCTCAACAGTAGTCATAAACAGTTTGGTGATGTCATCTCCAACATGATATTTATGACAAGGGGTTGCAAACGTTCCTAGTAATCTGATGGACAATTCACTTCCCAAGTACGAGGAAGTGCTGACATCATTGCCTATGCGTATCTCGTTCATGAAATACTGCAACAAACAACAGTAGAATAACTTAAAACAGTTAAAATGTGAATCAGTAAAACCCTGTACAAACGGTGTTTAAGGTCGAGTCCGCAAAGAGTTGTCTAATAATTTAGCAACACATACTTTTAAATCCATCCGCAGACGTTTCGGAGATTTCCAAATTCCCTGTGTTTTCTGTTTGTTTGCAACATGGAAGCACGATTTAAGAAACAAACGTAAACCTTCAGTGCATGATCATTTTGCACTACCGGCTTCAAAGTGGATTGCATAGTTAGAGGCCTGCACATCATTTCACTTCAATATAGGTAAGTAGCTCTACAAATCCGTCAAAATGGATCCAAGTGGGGAAAGAATAAATTACCTGTTTTTCAAAATTTTGCTTAAATTTCCTGTTTCCTCTATTTCATCCCTTACTATTCAATTTCCTGCGTCTTTCCAGTTTACCGGTTTTCATCAAGAGTGGCAACTCTCTTTCTAGTCAAATGACAGAGCTCGTTTCAGAGGTAGAGGCAGAGCTCAACCAATAATCTTTGGAATTTTTCAAACATTATTTTTGATACTACAAGATAGGAGAGAAAGAAAATGAATTTGAGCTTTGGCTTATCATTAAAGAATGCTTTAAAATAAGTGGTGTACAGTAGATATACAATAAATCCAGGCATACAATACATACTACAAGGAGTATTTAGAGGCTCATTTAAGAAAAATCTTGATGTTCTCTACTTTCTCAGCCCATAATTCAGTCCAATGATGGCAAATAATTATTGAAATTTAGAGAGAGCTTTGTGATTTGAAAATTAAAAATTTTTCAAAGAATATCAACCAAAGTTTAGCAACACTTCTGAAACAAGCTCTAACAATGTATGCTTCCCACGAGAGCATGTTCAAATGACAGTCATAGAAAGAAAGAGATTTGGTCAACTTATCAAATGGAAACCTTATTAAAACCCACTTTTTCTCATTGAATAAAAAATGATGTCCAAAATTATTTCCTTCCAGTTCCAGAACATATTACAACAGCATTTCATCAAATAAAGACCCTTCATTGCCTGGAAAAAGGTTGAGAGAAGAGCATTTGCAAATTGGTTATTTCTCTTCATTTTTACAAACTAATATAAAATTACGAACAATGATTGACGAAAACCTTATAACTGTAGCTGTTAATTTGAAGAAGTTGCAACAAATTAAAACATTTTTGCACTCACGCCTTTTCTCCATCTACCTGACTCTTTTATTAAGACAAGAAATGATAAAAAGGATAAAGGACGAATACCTTCAACATTTCTCTCCCATCAGTTACATCGTTATCTTCCAATTCTTTTGCCACTACGTTACAAATTTCTATCAAGGCCTCACTCGCCACTTTTTGATTGTCTCTGTTTGTATTGAGCGTTAACCACTTCCGTAAATTATCGAACCACCACTGATAATCAACCATGATCAGTTCTTTCATTAGTTGACAGTGTTTCGCCACCAAGTTCAACGCAGCTGCAAATAGATAAAAAACAAACCTTGAATGATAGAACTTTCAGAACATAGACTAAAACAATAAACTTTGAATGACGGAGCTGTGACGAAGTGGTTCTTTATTTTGTGGCAAGGTGGTCTGTGCCCCGCTATAGGGTGGGTCTTGCAAGGTTTCTTACTACCTATCTTGGTCTCGGCTTTGGAGACTTGAACGCTGAATCACACAGTATCCCAGTGCTAATTTACACCCAGAGAGATGCTCCTATGCGGGGATTGATCAATTTACATTCGTCCTGTACTTATAAAATTTCCCTCGAAACCACCTAGTAAGCCACGTCATCAACCACTTTCCTTCGTCCGATTTCAATCAATGAGTTTTCATTAACAGAAAAGGAATGAAGGGAAGCTTCTTCTGGACTTTCCGTCTCAAGATAACGATGGGGCGTAACAATGGTTAGAACACTATCGGACGATGGAGGTCACTTAACCTTATCATAGAAAGGGTAATTATTAAGGAGGGCGCTTGCGCGCGAGTCAAATCAAAAGAGCGGTTTACGGTAATAAGGCTATATTCAAACTTTCCGCGACACTGAGAGCGCTTACAGTAATTTTCACAGAATTTACGGAATAATAGACTGGCCGACTTAATTGCTCAAAATCCACCGAAAACGTAATAGGGGGGTGGAGAATTCACAAGATATCGCTGTTTTATCAAAGCCAAGCTAAAGGGGCTGGCGATTAGAAGAATCGGAAATTGACACACATTAGCGATCTTTCAAAAGGGGTCGTCACCAACGCGCACCAGAGAATTAAAGGCACTAGGAATTCGCGCAAAAACACACAATTATTGAAGCACTTGTCGTAGAGGTGAAGAACACTTAGAGGCACAAATCTGGAGACACACGGCGTGGTATATCACTAGGGGTCGATAAAATTCACTCACGAATGAGCAGATTTTATGTTTCCCGATACAGAGAGAGACAAATAATTTTTACCGCGGAGGTAAAAATTAAAGCTAACGCAATTCTACTCGGGAATTAAAAATAGCACTTGGAGAATAAAATTCGCCGCGAAAGCAAATTTCTAAGGTGCGCAATTTTCACCACAAGGATAAAAACGGAACACAAACGAAATTCACCACGAAGGGAATTTCTCGCACATTAAATTCAACCGCGAAGGTAAAATTTAATGCTGATTACAATTTTTAATCCGAAAGTAAAAATTGTAATAATTGACAAAAAGTCACGAAGACTAAAAACGAACACCCCGGAGGTGAAAAAATAATAATTACCACGGAGGTAGAAATAAAAATGCACGGAGCGAGCTCGGAGCTAAAAGGTAGCATTTGCTAGAAAAATCGAGGAGAGAACGCGGATTTTTCGTGTGTTTCCAAATTTATAACCTCGGTGTCCTCACCCCCCCTTGCCTGTGCTGAAGAGTTTACCCAATAGTTTCGGCCAAGTCAAAAAGTCGGGGGTCGTGATTGGGGGATGTTCAGGATGACGACATCACGGCCCTGCCGAAGTGGCGGTTTATGCATTCGCGCGTCTAATTGGACTAGCGCATCCGCGCGGGCGGGAGGGGTCGCTATCGTGGGGGAGGAGTCGAAGACGGCCGCAGGCCGGTCTAGGCGCGTGCCGGCGGGCCCTGCTTGTGCTACAGGCGGATGCCGCGTGCTTATTGCGTAGCGTTGAAATCACGGCTCTGAATTGCTCCACTAGGAGATTCGTGAGATGACATGCAAGAATTGCATGTTGTCACAGAGCTTACAGAACATAGACTAACTAGAGTTCTTATGTACTATGAGAGTTGAATCAGAATTTGAGCAGTAAATTATGAAATTCATTTTGTCATAAGCTAAGTGAGTGCGACTGAGTGAAAGTGATCGTATGTCTATCCACCTCACTCACACTCATTGAGGCTTATGGGAATTTTCGTTCTTCATAATTTTCAGCTTGAGTATTTCAGCTTGAAACTTTCAAAATTTCTTCCTGAGGTATGTTTGCAGGTGCTGACGTTTCTCAAAATTTGTACTTGTAGCATAAATTCATCAGTTTTAGCCAAAAACTGTTGACTTTTTGAGCAGGGCTCAAACTCCATGTCAACTAATCGGCCCTGGAATCATCTTAAAATAATGTTTGTTGAAACTGAAACACATGAACTCACCTCGTTGGTAAACTTTCCTGCTAGCATCAGGATTGAACTCACAAGTCTTTTGAGTTACTTTGTACAGCCTTCCTTTCCCGTTGATGCTTTCATCAGGTATTGCAGCATTATCCATGTAAGAGGTTAGACCTTCAAAGCATCCTTCAATTATGCCTGGAACTCCTGCATCGTTCAGAATCAGCTGAAAAGCAAGGCCAAACCATTGTTTGATTATTTGGGGGAAAAAAAAAAAAAAAAAAACACCATGATAGTCAAGTTAAGGATGGTTAAATCTTGCATTTTCAATCTCTTACATATTCAAACTCATCGCACAAAGCGCAATTGAATTTTCTGCGGCAAACTCTAGTTCCGTTTCAACTTCAAAACAACACGGGGTGAGGAAAGATCATCAGTCTGTTTGAAAATGGGGCTCTTGCTAACTTTTTCTACAAAACAATAATATTAATAACTCTTTATTCATAATTCAACAGTATGAGAACATAGAATAGTGTCGAAAATCAAATACAGTAAATTAGATAGATAGATAGATAAGGTTCTGTTGTCCTAGCTTTCGGAGGTAGCTCTTCTGCCATCTGAGTTCAGATGCATATTTTCGTAAAAATTTACACTTTTTTTGTTTTCTGAAAAACTAGGTACAAGGGTTTCTCCTACATGATAAGTTGAAATAACATCTAAAAAATAGAAAAAAAAATAAAGTTTTATTGATGATAACTTCAGAAACAACGTCTAGATAACGTCTAGAAATTGCCGTATTTCGTCTTCTTTACTTCGTTTCGCCATGATCACAACACAATCAAAACAAACAGAAACTTGAGTAACCTCAAATACGGACAACAAATGGAAGCAAAACGCGCTAAGTTCGCCGACAGTAGTAGCCGAGACGTGCTTCGCCCTAGCGGATTTTTTGGACACTACATACTCCTATGCAACCCGCATACCAATTAAGTCGACATTTTTTAACGTCCGCTATATTTAATACGCGTGCAAACATGGAAGACGTTTATGAACGGCCTTGACCGCCAATGGCAAAATCCATTTGGACGTTTATAAATGGCTTTAACCACTTAAGTGTTAATGAAGCCTCATTTTGGAGATATTTAGGGAGCTTATAAAAAGGAACATTTTATTACAAACAATAAGCTAAAATGTTATGAAATAAGCGTGAAACTATTGAATTTCAGAAACCCCCCAGAAGACACCATGATATAGTGACCGATACAGGGGGGTTTCTGAAATTCAGTAGTTTCACGCTTATTTTGTGACATTTTAGCACACTGTCTGAAATAAAATGTTCCTGAGATTGCTTCCAAGGTGCCATTAAAGCCTTTTTTTCCATTTATTTGAGTTTACCATCATTTTTTTCCATTTAAAAAACGTATCTTCTTGTGGTGGCAGAATATGGAACTAATTGCTGAGGGTTCACCTTAACGCTTAATGGACCAGTTCAGAACTAGTAGATCTAAAGAATTTTGGCAAAATAATAAAAATGTATGAGAAAATTTACCAAGGATTGCTCCAATTTATAGATGAATTGATTAAAAAATCTCGCTGAATCGTTTGAGAAAAGTTCATAGTAATCTTTCCCGAGTTTTCCGAGTAGGATGTAGACTTGCTTTAACACTGCAAGATCAAACAGAAAGATTAAAAGATGGACTAACAGTCCAGTGAAAAAAGCAGGGAAAGGACGAACATGAAAACCTGTGTTCACTCAAACTTATACAAACAGTTGATAAAAAGTGAGATAAAAAATGAGTTTTAACTTTTAAACGACAGACAGTTCAGTTAAGACATCAGTGGGCCAATCATTTACTTCATCGCTAAACCGATCGATAAAACTATGTATGAGTGATTCTTTCGGTCGAAAATTGTAAAACTTGGCCTTTGCTATGGTAACCATCAAGAGTATCGTTACTTGAAGGTTATTCATGAGTGACCTTTAAAAAATGGGCTCTATAACAATAGTTACCATAGCTACGGCTAAATTTTACAATTTTCGACCTATAGAATCACTCATACACAGTCATACCCATTGATTTAGCGATGAAGTAAATGATTGGCTCGCTGAGGCTTCTAAAATGTAGTTGAAGCTATTCGGATGCAATATGCGTGACTTGAATTATTGACAGAAAAGGCCGAACTGAGAACCTGTCAGAGGAGCAATTAAAGCCTTCCTAACGACCATGTCTCTTCATGATAACATCTTTCTCTGTGCCAATGGCAAGGTAACTTGCCATTTAATGATCTTAAATTCCCTGGAATATTCCCAATGGGAAATTATTTGCCCTCTCAAGAGGGTAATAAACTTCGCTTTCAATTTTTTTCCCGATAAAATCTGATGATCTAATGTTTTAAACAGCTTGTTACTGTAGAAAATTTGAAATTAATGGCTATATTGAACTTTGAAGAGAGAAGAACAGATTTGGTCTTGCATCGTTTACTCCTGTCCTCTAACTCTGACGCAGACACAGTGGTGTACAGCCCCGCAAACATTTAGTCAGGGGCCCCCTACATTTTTCAGAATGAAAACAATACATTATTTTTTAAAATGTAAAAACTAACAAAAGACTAGACATTTTTATCACAACCAACCAGTTCCACTTAAAGTTGAGCACAGCCACTGAGTGATGTGATCCAACAATTTTTGTAACTGAGCTTCGCCATGGATCTTCAATGGTAAACATTCGATAAGAATTTTCAGCGCAGCTTCTTTTGAATCACTTTGCTGAACATTTCTTTCACGCACTGCATGCAAAAATCCTGGAAAGAAAATAATTTACAAACGTTTCGTTCAACACCACAGCAAAATCATTCTTTGAATCTGAAACTTTCTCACTTTATATTTGTATCCCAGAAGAGGAAGGGTGCAATTCAGAGACTTTACAAGGAAATCTCCATGAGATGGCCGTGACATGAAAATTCCTTGACATTACCATGAAAATTCCTTGACATTACCCCCATTTGAACAGTGTATAAGGAATGAGGAGGGAGGAGCAGAAGAGTAACAAAGGGCACTGAGGCTTTCAAAAGAGAGTATCCTGATGGATATCTCAAGCGATTTGCAAATTTTTACGTTTTTTATGTACTTCAGAGTCTCACAATATTGCTACTTGTGACATTATGCCTCAAAAAATTTAAAACTATGGGAAATAAAAGAAAAATTCACCTAGAAAAATTTCCATGAGAGGACTTTCTTTCATAGTGCATTTTGGAGGCATTTTTCCAAAGGAGCTGACAATCTACCTAGAAAAAGTGCCTCCAAAACGCACGACTCGTTCCTATTCTGCTACTTGCTCCTCATTTTTCATACATTCTTTAAATGGGGAAATCTCAATGAAACAAACTCTAGCAAACTTTTGCAACAGGTGATTGAAGAGTTGATTCTTGCATAAAGACCTGTAAAAATTACAATGAGTATACTAAATAATCACAAAATTCATTCTCAGAATCAGGCTTGAGGTGATTCCAGGCGAAACTTTTCTAGATTTCAATCCAATGGATAGCGCCACTAGTCGCTTTTGAGAAAAAGCATGTTTTTGGCATTTTAAATCAAAAACAAAGGAACTTTAGAAATCCAAAAACGTCAGCACTTGCAAAACTTTTTTATGGATTTTTTGAGCCCAAAACGAGCAAAATTGGTTTAAAATTAAAGCCGTTAATTATGAAATTCATTTTGCCATAAGCTTAGTGAGTGAGAGTGAGTGCAAGTGATATGTCTATCTGTCTCACTTACACTCATTGAGGCTTATGGTAATTTTTGTACTTCATCATTTCCAGCTTTATTTTTCAGTGTTTCAGCTTGAAACTTTCAGGGTATCTTCCTGAAGTATGCTTGCAGGTGCTGACATTCTTCAAAGTTGTGCTTTATGCGAAAATTCATCAATTTCAGCCCAAAACTGTTGACTTTTTGAGCAGCCCGAAGTAGTGTCCACGATTCGAACTAATCGACCCTAGAATCATCTTAATGGCGAGTCAACGCAGGTATCATTCCTATCTAATTTGAGATATCTGTGTTTTTGTAGAGGAAGTAACAGATTAGATAGGAGTCTCTCATGATACCTGCGTAGCTCCGCCATTACGATCTTGCCGTTCCAGCTGTTTTCTGAGTTTATTACTGAATTTTAGACTTTTCTACCATGATTTTTCGGATTTTCGCTGGTTTTTAATTGAGAAGAAACAAACCATTTGCTATTATCTAAAGTTTGCTAGAGTCCCATTTTCAAGTCAAAGGCCATTTCGAGGATGTTTTTTTGCAAAGTCTCTGAATTGCACCTTAAGATGAGGAGTTCACCCGAAGGATGTTTAGAATGGCTAGTAAATTTCAGATACAGAAGAAAAATGTAAAAAGAAGTTACAATAAGTTTTCTGCAACAAATTTGTTTTTCAAAAAAATGTAAGGTAAAACTTTGAGACATAAGGCTAATTTTTTTAGCATGAAACAGTAATAATAAGACGGAACGGGTTACTCTTGGGTGAGGGTAGTTCATTCAATGTTCCAATTAAAAAAAGAAAAAAAACTGTCTCATCCAAATACAGCTGATCAGATTTTGTCTATTTTGTTTTTGCTGTGCTATTCATATATTTTTGTGTTAATTTAGGGAGTGAGGCTCTTTTAATAGGTTTTCCAAAATTGAACTTGAGCGGTAAAGAAGTCAACGGGTGGAGGAACTCAAGATTCAAGCAAAATTGACCGATTTCAAGTTACATCTCTTACAAGTAACCGCAATCGGTGGACTGACTCTACGAAGGGGTCAGTATGTTCTGTTCCGTTTTGACGGAAAATTCCAACTGTGCTGGCTATAAAAAATGCTGTGTTCTATCCTGTTCTGATTGAAAAAATGATCCTAATGGACTAATCTTTGACAGTTTGGAAGAGGACATATTACAAAACCTTCACATAAAATTATTGTTTTGATGAGTTTGCAATGTCCTGTCTCTTGCAAAACCAGCAGATGAAAAGAAAACTCACCTCCAAGTCTAAGATGTATGGTTTGACGCTCTGCTTGTTTTTGTGGTTTTTAAGAACTGTTTCATGGATTTCTTTGAAGGCAAGACTGACACATTGCCGGAACTTTTCATTCCTTCGAACTTTCTTCAGTAACGGAAGGATACCTCCATTGGAATCCATAAGAAAGCTTAGTGATAAATCTGGAAAATATTGAAATAAAATACAGCAGGGGTGCAAAATGTTCCAAAACTTCGGAAGTTTCACGCGATCCATAACTTATTTCCTCGCGGGATTTTAAAAAATGTCCTCACAAAAATTTGAAAGTAATGACTTTTTTTTATGCTTATTTTAACATTTCAACACCGTATGTTCGCAAAATAACCAATATTTTTCCATTTTTTTACACTATTTTCCTGGAAAATCCTTATTGCCATAATTTAAAAAAAAAAAAAAAAAAAAAAAAATTGAAAAATTTTCTCACTTTCCCAGAAATTTCCTTACTTTCACGCGATCAGCGGATTGCTAGATCGGGCACATTTTGCACCTCTGAAATACAGGAGAGTTAAAGATTGCTGAAGTTCCCAACTCAGGTAAAACTTTTTGCTAACGTGGATGCATTATGAATATCTGCATCTGAAGTCCATAGCAAAACACATTGGTGAGCAAATGGTTTGCAATGAGCAGTGGCAGATCTAGCCCTCACAAATGAGGAGGTGAACTAGGTATTTTTACACCTTAGTGAGCCCCTTTTTATTTTTTCACTCTTTCTTTCCCTCCTTCCTCCCCCCTCTTTTTCCACTTTTTGGACCAAACGGGGGGGATTGCCCCTTCGCCACTTAGAGTCCCTATATACTATGAGAGTTGCGCCATTGCTGAATCCATTTCTGATTGGCTCTCAGATTTAGGCTGTCAAGAAAGCCTCAAGAGGCAAATGCAAATGGCGGAGGGTTTATTAACTTTTCACGCACTCGCTTTTATCACACATTTACTGTACCAGTGACCGCGGTAATTATTATTGATTTTTCCAATGTTTAAATTTTACTGCGGAGAACATTGTCTCTTACAAAAATGAACGTTATTGGCAAGAATCAGAACTTAACCTCTATTAGAAGTAGCGAAATCGAGGCGACTGCGCAGAGGCAAACGGCCAACCTCCATTTGTATTTTGCCTCTTGAGGGCTCCATTGTTCCGCTTCTTCTTCTTCTTTTTGAGAGTTTTGGCGCAACTCTCCTAGTATAAAGGGACTCTATCGCCGCCCTCCTGTATATGCCAATGGCAATGAGTTTAATCTCTTCACTTACCACTTGCTCACTGATTAGTTTTGGAGTGTTTTTAGGAGCACAGCACAAACTGTCCGCACCCCTTGAATCTACTCAAATTGCATCTGCTCTATGAAAGATGCTCAATCAATAGGATTGTCTACAAAATTGCATTAGCTATGGCAAGCAGCGTTTGTTTCAGACACAATACACAGTATAATACTGACAAATAAGTGCTGAGATGACAAACATAACGAGCGGTCAGATTTGATTCGCCCTCGACTTCTTAACTTAAATCATGAAAAAAATTAGATTTTAACTAAAGCTAGTTTCACAAAAGATGGCAGATGACAGCTTAGTCTGTACACCGCACAGACAGGTTCAGTTTGTGATGCAAACTGATTTTAAAGCGCAATGACGCGAATGCACTGACAGCACAAGAAACTCGGCAAGCTGTCATCTTGTCATCTTTTGTGAGACGAGTTCTCCTGAAATGAAGGTGCAATCATTGAAGTAGAAGCATTTAGAGTGTTGGGTTCTGACAAGTTATGATACCTGCTTCCAAAATGCATCAGTGAGCAGTTGTTGTAGGTCTTCGTACACGCTGAAACTAGGATCGTCAAAATAGCATCGGAGAACTGAAATCCATCACAAATGGCAGGTGAGCCAAACTTGCACGTTTGGTTGATGTTCCGTTCGTCAAACAACTGTGCAATTTGACAGCCTGTCAAACTGCTGAGTTATTTGATGATGAATGGTGTGTCAACTGTTCACCAATCTATAGTCAACAAAACCAATAAACCCGTTTTGTAGGTGTTTCGGTCAAGGTTATGTTCCAATTTTAGAAATGTTAGATTGGTAATCCTGCAATTTGATCAAATCCATTTGAGCGAGTACGAAGGCTTTTTGCCCAGATATGAAACTCGTTGCTGATTAGCAGCTCACCAATGTATTTTAATACATTTCAGAAGAAGCAGGCATTGCATCATGTCAGAACCCAAAACCACAGAATACTTAATACAATCAGAATGGAAACTTTGGTTGATTTTGAAGCATGATTTGCTAAGCTGTCATCTTCAGAAGTTCAAAACAATACAAAAGATAGAGACCGAGATATGTTCGCCATCTTGAAAAGTCACGAAAATTGACTGAAAAAATGTTTCCATTGGCTCTAATGAGAGTTTCCATTGTGCCGATACTCAAAATGCTTCGGCTCTCATAAAGGTGGTTGCACGAAAGAAGACTGATGACAGATGGTTTTGTTTACCGCGCAGAGACGAGTTTGGATTTCTGTGCAAGTACAGGATCGCAAACTTGTCTTTGCGCAGATAGTCGTCATGATCTGTCATCAGCCTTCTTTCGAGAAACAAGCTCTACAAACTTAGCACATTGAAGAAATTAACTGGCTCATTTCACAGATACACCACGACCAGAAAATTGGGAACTTCACCTTTCTATAGCAAGGGATTGTTCTAAAGCAGAAGAAAGATTGAGTCCATATCATGTTCATAAAAAGACTTTACTATTTGCAAGGAAATTTTCAGTACAACTTTGGTGTGGAGCTGTTCCTATCAGCTCTCAACATGATATAAAAATAGTTTCTGTGTGATGTGATAAACATACCAAGATCCGACATAGGTGACTTGAAGTACGAAAACAAATCTTTAAGAAGCTGCCCAAATCTCTTTGCATCATGCTCGGAAGAGTCTTCGCCCAAGCATGCAGACAACTGCTGTAGATAATCCTCCACTGGCAACATTTCCGAAGGATTCTAAAAGACAAAACGTAAAAGATATCCTAGAAGTACAAAGGGATCATTTGGAAAAAGTCAGTAGTTTAAAGCTTAATCGTGGTCCGAAAAAAGTGATGACCAACTCGACTTGGTGGACATGACGCAAGAGAAATACTTAACCCTGAAGAAAGCACGGTGTACTGAGAATACTGAGATTCAGGAACAGATCGCGACTGAATTTAACGAGTGGCTGATTGATTCGGAGGCGAATAATTAGAGAAAGGCACAGCACTGTGAGCGGAATTCATTTCGTAGGATAATGGTAAGAAAACGGCAGAAAACAAGTGCTAGACTTCATCCTGACTCTGACTTCATCACACATTACACAAATGAAATATTTCGCGGGATAATTCACTGTCATATCGTGAGGATGTAAACAAAGCGATGGATGTAGTTGCCAGATTTCGACAAAAAAATCCTTTTTTTGGTTATCAGCAGTTATCAGTCTTTCGACTGGTTTGTCGCACTTCTCCATCCTCTTCCTATACAGGGTGTCCGAGAAATGAGTTCACACTTTTGCTGTGAGCGCCTGGTTGATTGTAAAAATCTGAAAAATTCAGGAATAATCTATTACCCCTAAGCGACTTCAGAGAAAATATTGGGGGGCTCCCACCCCCCTTAAGGGGGGCCGTAGGCCCCAAAATGTACCCCGTGTTGCCAATATATCGCATATTTCAAATGGCAGGGGGTATTTTTTATTTCATCATTCAAAAGGGCTCAAAAAACTGAGTCATTTCGTTTTACCAGATTTTCGGTAGCCCCTCTCAAAACAAAATGTCGGCCAAATAGCTACCCCATACTTTAGAGGCCCATAACTACGGTTTAATTAATATTTTTTCAAAAACTAAAAACTTTCTGAATCCTCAGAACGCCCTTTTTCCAATGATGTGCCACACTTTATCATTTGGTGGAAAAAAAATGGGGCGCGGAGCCCCCCCCAAAATTTTTAAGTTTGGGGGGCTGTAGCTCAAAAAAGTCAAATGTAAAGGGGAGTCGTGTTTTACATCAATCGAAAGGTCTTAAAAAAAGGAAGAATTTGGCGCAAACCCGAAGTCGCTACGATGCGTCTATTCAAAATGGCGGCCATTTAACCAGTTGGGGGTGGGGGACCGTCCCCCCAAATAAAATCCCTCCATCGAGTGATACACCAATCGAAAGCTCTTGGAAAGAGAAAGAGAATGGCGCAAACCGGACGTAAATACGATGCTTGTATACAAAATGGCAGCAGGTCAAGTTTTTTGGCTATAGGCCTGCAGGGTCATAAGCCATAAAACTTTGACCGGCGGTCATTTTGGATACAAGCATCGTATTGACGTCCGGTTTGCGCCATTCTCTTTCTCTTTCCAAGAGCTTTCGATTGGTGTATCACTCGATGGAGGGATTTCATTTGGGGGGGACGGTCCCCCACCCACAACTGGTTAAATAGCCGCCATTTTGAATAGACGCATCGTAGCGACTTCGGGTTTACGCCAAATTCTTCCTTTTTTTAAGACCTTCCGATTGATGTACAACACGACCCCCCTTTACATTTGACTTTTTTGAGCTACAGCCCCCCAAACTCAAAAATTTTTGGGGGGGCTCCGCGCCCCATTTTTTTTCCACCAAATGATAAAGTGTGGCACATCATTGGAAAAAGGGCGTTCTGAGGATTCAGAAAGTTTTTAGTTTTTGAAAAAATATTAATTAAACCGTAGTTATGGGCCTCTAAAGTATGGGGTAGCTATTTGACCGCCATTTTGTTTTGAGAGGGGCTACCGAAAATCTGGTAAAACGAAATGACTCAGTTTTTTGAGCTCTTTTGAATGATGAAATAAAAAATACCCCCTGCCATTTGAAATATGCGATATATTGGCAACACGGGGTACATTTTGGGGCCTACGCCCCCCCTTAAGGGGGGTGGGAGCCCCCCGATATTTTCTCTGAAGTCGCTTAGGGGTAATAGATTATTCCTGAATTTTTCAGATTTTTACAATCAACCAGGCGCTCACAGCGAAAGTGTGAACTCATTTCTCGGACACCCTGTATATAAGTCTGTTCAATTTCGGAAGATAGGTGGAGAAAATCAGAAAATGTGTTAGTTAGTGCCAAGGTATATGGAAGAACAGGTATGGACAGGAGGCGGGGTTTAAGAGGCTTTCGAGTTTTCCCGCCAAATGATGACGACACGCTTGCTTTGGCGATGACGTAGCCGTCACCTACTACAGTAGCGAGAGATGGGGATCACGGGAGAGTGAGTGAGATAGTTTGGAACGCTAAGCGAATTTTATCGCGACCGTCTAGAACATCTGTGACGTAGCCGTCACCTACTGAGATAGGCTCCGCCTCCTGTCCATACCTGTTCTTCCATATACCTTGAGTTAGTGCACTATTGGCAACTGCGCGGAGGGATTTTCGGCAGTGAAAGGTGAAAGCACGTGAAAGCACAGAATGTTCTGTGGTGAAAGGTCTCTCTTCTCGTCGCCTTTTCATAAAGTAAGTTGTTCACTACTTATAGCAATACACATAATATACCCCGAGCACACGGTCAATGGTCCGCTACCCGTCTTCCTCCGCCCCTCCTTTCATTCTTTTTTTTTTAGTAGTGGAGGTATGAAGGCCAATTCATGAAAATTTGCATTGTATTCCACACTCATTTTATTTTAACGTAAATGAATTCAGCTCAAAATTTCGGGTTAACTGAGAGTAAATTTTTCGAAAATCCGACGATATTTGTATGTTTTAGTGGCTTTAGTGCAAATTTCTCTCATGTACAGGGTGTTTCACATAACCTGCTCACTATGGTTTTCTTGAACGGGTGACGATAAAAAAATCTGGAAAAATCGGTTTTATAGTAACTCGGACCTGAAGTTTGATTTAAAAATACTGCCACAACCCAAAATTTGGTTTTTGGGGGGTTTTCAGGGGGGGTGCCCCCCTTATCTCGAGATTTTCAAATAGCAACCCCTATCTTGTGATACCTCGTTTGAAAGAAGGTAAAATTCTAAGCATTTTGGCTTAAACCGGAAGTCGATATCTTATTTCGTGTTCGAGTTATCGAAGGTCGAAGATCGATATAGGACCCATTTTCGAAAATTCTTAACTCCTACAAAAAAAGTCGTAAAACAAAAAACTGCACATGTAAAATGCTCGACTTGATGAGTACTTTCAAGAAAAAAATACAAATTCACAATCAAATAAACCGAAAGTCGACTTTTAGGCACCTTAACATTTTTGGCGGGAAAACCCCCATTTCTCAAAATTTTCAAATGGCAACCCCTATCTTTTAATACCTCATTCGAAAATGCGTAAAAAGTTGTGCATTTTGGCGCAATCAAAAGTCCGATATCATTTTTCTAATTCGATATATCGAAACTCGAAGTTCGATTTAGACCATTTTTCGACCCTGTAAAAAACTGATCCTATCGTGTGATACATCATTCAAAAGCACATAAAAAACCAAGAATTTTAGTGCAAACCGGAAGTCAATACCTTTTTTCGCGGTCGAGATATCGCAAGTCAAAGTTTAAGGTAAGCCCTAACCAAAGACTAAACTTTGACTTGCGATATCTCGACCGCGAAAAAAGGTATTGACTTCCGGTTTGCACTAAAATTCTTGGTTTTTTATGTGCTTTTGAATGATGTATCACACGATAGGATCAGTTTTTTACAGGGTCGAAAAATGGTCTAAATCGAACTTCGAGTTTCGATATATCGAATTAGAAAAATGATATCGGACTTTTGATTGCGCCAAAATGCACAACTTTTTACGCATTTTCGAATGAGGTATTAAAAGATAGGGGTTGCCATTTGAAAATTTTGAGAAATGGGGGTTTTCCCGCCAAAAATGTTAAGGTGCCTAAAAGTCGACTTTCGGTTTATTTGATTGTGAATTTGTATTTTTTTCTTGAAAGTACTCATCAAGTCGAGCATTTTACATGTGCAGTTTTTTGTTTTACGACTTTTTTTGTAGGAGTTAAGAATTTTCGAAAATGGGTCCTATATCGATCTTCGACCTTCGATAACTCGAACACGAAATAAGATATCGACTTCCGGTTTAAGCCAAAATGCTTAGAATTTTACCTTCTTTCAAACGAGGTATCACAAGATAGGGGTTGCTATTTGAAAATCTCGAGATAAGGGGGGCACCCCCCCTGAAAACCCCCCAAAAACCAAATTTTGGGTTGTGGCAGTATTTTTAAATCAAACTTCAGGTCCGAGTTACTATAAAACCGATTTTTCCAGATTTTTTTATCGTCACCCGTTCAAGAAAACCATAGTGAGCAGGTTATGTGAAACACCCTGTATAAAAGTGTAAACTTACAGGGTAAAAATTGACCAAAATCCATGATATGGATATGCATATAGATGGAAATTTTGCGCTGAGTGCATTTCCTTCGAGTAATGATTAATATACTTAAATTGAATTTCAAATTTTCAAGGAAATGGCTTTAGTACCCCAAGTACGGGAAAAAAGGTACGGCTGGCAGGTAGCCGACCGCGTACCTCGGAGATGCGTGCGGCTTGCGATTTGAAAGGCGACGAGGAGCGAATCAAGGTATATGGAAGAACAGGTATGGACAGGAGGCGGGGTTTAAGGGGCTTTCGAGTTTTCCCGCCAAATGATGACGACACACTTGCTTCAGCGATGACGTAGCCGTCACCTACTGCAGTAGCAAGAGATGGGATTTGGCGAATTTTATCGCGACCATCTAGAACATCTGTGACGTAGCCGTCACCTACTGAGATAGGCTCCGCCTCCTGTCCATACCTGTTCTTCCATATACCTTGGGAGCGAATAGACCTTTTTGCTACCGAAAACCCCTTTGCACTGTTGCCATTAGTGCATTTCCCACTTTCCCATCCACCTATCTTCCGAAATTGAACAGACTATATCTTGACTCTTGACAGAGGCGGACTGGCCCCCAAATTCGGACCGGGAAACCAACTTTGGACCGGCCCATATGGGGGGTGTGGGGGGACACCCCCCACCTAGGGGGGGTTTGGGGGGTCTGCCCCCGAGAAAATTTTGGTATTTTCACAGTCAAAAACCACAATCTGAAGCATGTTTGGGTTATCAATTTCATTATTATATGATCGCTGACTATCTGCGTTTTTGCAGGGTAGATACTGCCATTTTATCTTAGTGGCAATAGAAAAGCCTCCATTATCATTTTTTTTTTGTTTTTTGTTTTTGTTTTTTTTGGTTTTTTGTTTTTGTTTTTTGTTTTGTTTTTGTTTTGTTTTTTTTTTTTGTTTTGTTTTGTTGGTGTGATTGAGTTCAGCCAGAAAAATTTTCGACTTGATGACGATAAGAGCCACGCCTTCGTGCACCGTCATCGTCATCAAGCCGCGGAAACAAACGTGCATCGAAATACCTCCTTAAATATAAAAAAAGTAAAAAAAAAAAGAAAAGCCCTTTTCAGGGCTACCTAAACATTCTGAAATATTTCCTCTCTGCTTTCGTTCTAGCCCTAATGAAGCGAATGATCGGCCCGGCCCGGTCAGACCCACATAAAACGAATGAATATGGCCCGACCCGAATTTATCGAATGACAGGCCTGGCCCGGCCCGGCCGGTCCAAAACGTATTGGGTAACCGGCCGGGCCCGGCCCTGATGTATCGAATGATCGGCCCAGCCCAGCCCTGAAGTATCGGATGATCGGATCGGCCCTAAAAAATCGAATGACTGGCCCGCAGCCCAAATTTACCTAGTACAAATACATGCCCGGCCTCACTTTTATCATTGTCTCTGGTGTTTTCCTTTTTTTTCTTCCTCTCTCTCTTCTTTTTTCCTTTTTCCTTCCTTTCATCCTTTTTTTCTTCCTTTCTTTCTTCCTTTTTTTTCTCTCTTTTTTTCTTATTTATTTCCCTCTCACGATCCAACCGGCCCTAAGTGGCCGCGGCCCACCGGGAAATTTCCCGGTGTCCCGGTGGGCCAGTCCGCCTCTGACTCTTGAGCTACAGCGTCTTTTTCAATTGGAAAATTGTCCACCTCCAGCGCTCGTCCATGGTGGAAGAGGAAAATCGTCCTCGAGTAGGTAGTTCTCTTCCAACTCACGTGTTTCCGGTGATGACATCAGAAAATTGGAAGAGAAAGATGGAAGAGCTTCGAGAGCCTCTTCAGTCTTCCTCCCAGATTACAGAATTCTTTTTTTTCTCACAGTACCTATACAGTTTTTCTCTCTCCCAATATAGATTACTTTTTTCTCTCTAAGAGACTTACAATAATATTGTTACGAGGCATCTCCCCTCATTTTTGACGTAGTCACCCGCCAAGGTATATGGAAGAACAGGTATGGACAGGAGGCGGAGCCTATCTCAGTAGGTGACGGCTACGTCACAGATGTTCTAGACGGTCGCGATAAAATTCGCCTACCCCCATCTCTTGCTACTGCAGTAGGTGACGGCTACGTCATCGCTAAAGCAAGTGTGTCGTCATCATTTGGCGGGAAAACTCGAAAGCCCCTTAAACCCCGCCTCCTGTCCATACCTGTTCTTCCATATACCTTGGTCACCCGCCAGCAAATTCTTGCATTTTTCATACGGGTGCAACAATTTCTGTAAGCAGCCGTCGTAAAATTCATCCCCCATACTCCTGAAACAGGTTTTGACGCAACCTGATGATCCAGCTTCAATCCATGATGATTGCCCTTTCAGTATTTACCGAAAGTCTAAAGATCGATACAAATTGGATCATTATCTCAGTAGAAGAGTAGCCTATTCTGTAAACAACAGGCACTCAGGTATTATTGAGTTACTCGCAGTCTTCGTGCGAGCTTTGTAGCGCGTGAAAAGTTGGGCACAATTGAGGGAGAGACGGATGTGGAAAATCCACGATAACTCCACAACACGTTGGCCAAGTTTGGAAAACTATAGCCCGTTAGAAAGCTGAAAGTATTGTTATGTATCCACTTGTAGTGAACACTTAAAGATGTGGAAAATGATTATAACACAAGATTTAACTTTTGTAAAATATGATAAACAATTCACCAAGAAGAGAGCACGTAAGTTTATAATAGTAAATCAGTACGAGTGAATGGGGTTGGAATGAACGTGATAGTATTTATGAGTGCCATGAAACGGATATGAAAGTGAGGGTGGAAACGATGATTGTGACGTATGAGATGGTAGGTGACATAATGATGCAATATGCAATGCGGCGGCGGTGGATGGACGGTAGACGAGGATATGAAATGAGTGAAGTAATCTAGTAGCTTGAGGCTAAGGGCCACAACATCCCTCCCTCCTTATGAAAATTAAAATTTTGACTAAAAATTTTAATGTTAACGAATCAATAAGAAAAATTATTATGAAATTTAAGGACAACTGAGATTGAAAGTTTTAAAAGTTATGTTGTCATTTTTACGTGTGCTTTCTTCTTGATGACTAGAATATTTGTTTTATTTCAATATATTTTTTTTTTTTTTTTTTTTTTTTGAATAATAATTTACACGTATAATACATATAGAATAAAAAGGTACGAAAATAAGTAATGAGAAAAATGAAATTTTTGCGAATGGAAAAAAACAAAAATGGAAAGGGGAAAAAACAAAAATGGTAAAAAATGTTATTAAGGCTCAATGAACAAAAAAAAATAAAAATCAGGAAGTATATTTCAAACTCTCGGGAACTGAGTTTGAGACCTAGTTCTGGTTCTTTTGTTTGTAACCGTAGGTTTGACTGTTCTCAATTGAATGTTCTCCTCTTCGTCTGAGGTCATGTTCGGATCGTTATAACGAGTCCGAGTTCGTCTGCTATATGTATTTATGTTATTTATGCATATTTTTGACAGATCAATAGGTGCATCAGAGTTAGATTTCGGCCATAAGCGCCCAATTAATGGTAACCATCTGAAATTGCAACATTTACAACAAAAACACCAAAAAATTAATAAAAAACACAAGAACAAGGTAAAAGCAAGGTACGATTGATACCAAAAAGAATGGGTCATTATATGCGTTTATT